>JARHVA010006613.1:57500-657500 GCA_037957365.1 Torreya grandis | reverse complement strand
ACACCCTCACAAACAAGCTAAAAACTACCTATTTTACTTTATATCATATGGTATTGTACCTGCACCTATGAACAAATACCTAGAAACAAAGATTATGAGAGTTTTGAACATCATCAAGACCATTTTTAGGTCAAACAATAGCATCTAAAGGTATCAAGAATCATATTTATACAATTAGGTCAATTGAAGGGTTTAAGGAGGGATTTAAGGGGTTTATGTTCTTAACAACAGTTCATAAAAGATAGGAGTCCTTTCCAAAAAAAATGCCATGAACTTGTGTCAGGGGGACCCCTCTAACATATCCTATGGGCTTGAGTTCCCATTCAAAACTTCATGCAAGATATGAGCAAACAACTAACCTTTCCCAGTTCCTTTTTAAGCAAAATAGGTATGTTTGTCTTCTAGTTTATTGTTCATGAAGTTGCAGCCCAAATGGCTGAACCAACTACATAAGTTTTAATCATGGGATCCCCCTAAACACATAAATAAACCCTAAACATTCATGCATCTCCTGCAAGATGTTTTAACCCCTAAAAATTGCTCACTTAGGCTGGTGACTATGCGTGAAGGCTAAGGAAGATCATTGGAGTCATAAGACCTCAAAGTCTCACTTTTATATCGGAAAATTTTCTTAAACATGTCTTCAAATACCAATAAATTTATTCATTATGACATTCCATAATACTGACCTCTCAAATAGGTCAAAAACTTTGAATTTTCACCATGAGGGTTTATATGCCAACTATGTATGTTGACCCTAGATCTATGAACTAATTATTTCTCACTTTAAGATATATCCAATACTTTATTTAGGTCTAGTTGATGTTATATAAACTTATTTATGACCATTATAACTTCAACTCTTGATGAAAAGAGACACAATCTTCATCTTGTTAAAGGGCAGGTCTATAGGTCTATAATAGATTGTGTTAGCAGATTGTGTATCATCCTTTATGGGTATGATATTCATATATACTAATGAAATGGATTATATTAATTTAACTCATCCAACCTCACCTCAATAATCACTCATTATTAACTCATTCAAACTATCTTCTCTCTTCATTCACAACTATGTCCTTGACTGCCTGTATGCCATTGGCTAATTGTAGGTATGTATCTTTTTCTCTTAGATTATATGTGGAAGAATAAGGTGATATAATACCTTGAATAGTTCTAAAACTTATTTAATATTGTATTTAGTTTCTTATTAAATCATCCAAACTCTTCAAACCTCCTCTCTCTACTCATACTTCCTTATGCTTTGTAATACATAGTTGACTGTGTCTTTCCTTATTATTTGTAGGTGACTTAGTTAATTGTAGCTCATTAAGAGAATCTCTTTAATTTTAAATTTTCCTCATGACCTTATATATAAATATTAAAAACTTCATGAAATGACTTATCAACAAACTCTCAACCTTACCTTTGTGTCACATACTTATATTATTGACCTTAGAGCACAGTTAAGTCCTCTTAGACTGGATATAGGTGATACTTTTAGAGTTCTTAAACTGAGAATGTAAAATATGAATAGTATTAAGACCACAAAAAGGTTTGCATTGACCTATTCCATTCCTTCACATCATTATAAAAATTTGATACTTTATAGACCTCTCACTTACTCATTTCTTCCTTTAGTAACCTACGGACCACTTAGCTGACTGTAACTATTGTAGGTGGTCATTTTGCTTAAGTTCACTAGTTAACCTCCCTTTTTTCTATAACATCAAGTCATTTTTGTACAAATTTATCCATTTTATACCAACTTCATCCATATTATCAAGTTTTTGACCTTCTATAGTTCATATTACATATAAAAATGTTGATTATATCAAAAATATATGGTTATAGGTACATATTAGTGCTTAGTGGATTGTGGATTTGCAAAAGTCAACTCACCTACCTTATTTATCCCAATATTCCAAGAATTCATTGATAGCATTTGATACTTGAAATCTTCCAACCTTTATGATATAACATAATGCTTTTTGAAGATAAGCTTTACTTTAGATGACTGTTGTAGGTGGTGATTTTACTCCTCGTACGAACTATATGAAGAGTATGTGGTATGGTTATATTTTGACAAATATGATGCCTAAACCACTGAGTGATACCAACCTACCTCCATCAACCCTAATAATCATCCAAATATATTTATAAACCAAGGAAATCAACATTTGATATTACCTTTTAAAATGCTAAAATACCTTAGTTTCTACTAAATTGGGCTTAGAGGAGGTTTTCTTCCATGGTTTTGATGTATCTAGGTTACCTTAAGTTCATTCTCATCCTTTATCTCATGATATAACACCAATGACAACTCATCTCACAAATTCATAACACATTTTTAGCAACACACATTCTTTTAGAGGTCTTTAAAGTTAGGATTACAATCAAACATAGTCTTGACTATGTTCTATAGGCATTTGAGGTTTAAAATGGACTTCTTGCTCCCAAGAGTGTCTCTAATCATATTTAAAACCCTATGAGCACTATCAAAAAACTTCATTACCTCAAAATTAACCTCTTCATCTTCATGAGTCCTCATAGCTCCTATTGTTTACCATTATGTCTTATAGCCTGCTTATCAGGGCTATAAGAGAGATTTTGAACTCAAGGAGCATAGTCTTAAGACCATTCATGGAATCTCCTCCCAAGGTGAATCAATACTTTCTCAATTTTTTAAAACTCACTAAATATCAACTTACCCAATATCATGCTGACCTCATTGATATGCTCTTATACATTATAAGCTCATTAGACTTGCAACTATTCATTATGAAAATCCCTATCTCACCTAATTACCTCAAGGAAGACTATTTTAAAGATGAAAGTACCTAAACATTTTGATTGGATGAAATAGGTGTGTTTTACCTAAAAAATGGAATTAATAAACCTATAAATATTAATATACTTAGCTTACATATCAAACATGCTTGAAAACTATCAAATCTCAAGTTCAAGATAGGCAACTAGTTTCTTGTCAAAATACTCCTTATCAATTAAAATTAGTTGATGAGTACAACATAAAAAATGTCCTATTTAACCTTTTATTCATCCCCCTATAACCATTTTTCTCCATCATGCACTTAAGTGAAGAAATGAAGATAAACCTGGACCTTATTTGGATGATTAAACCATAATGACCCCCTTATACTCTTAGCAATTATTCATAAAGATGGGGAGATGAATCTGACAACCAATGCCAATAATTTAAATTTCATTAGGGTCATAATCATTTCCCAATATATTTGGACCTAAATCTCTCTCTCCTATCTATACTAAGCAAAAATTGATGGCCTTCCTAGAGCTACCAAGGAGGTCGATATAGGAGATAAGTCAGTTTTATTTATTTTAACACCTAAAACTCCTTATAAATCATGGATTCAAATTTCTCATAAACAATTAAGGTCTTAAATATTCCTAGAGGTAAATTTTACCCTGAATAAATATATAGATGGACTCAAAATAGGCCTTTTTGGCACTAAAACTGCTAAAATCACTTGAGAAGGCTGATGAAACTACTACAAAATGTATCCAGTATACCTCTTCATGCTTGAATAAGTATATCATGTCCTTATTATGATAATATAACTCCATTATCATGAAAAACCTACTCCAAATTCCATAAAATGACCTAAAATGCAATCAATCGGGTCATGAAGTTAGTCACACATATAACCAACTAGTTTGATTAATTGTACAGCATGAGATGACCTTGACACAAGCCATGAGGCCTCTTAATATGTTATAAACTCTTTTAATATCTTGAAACAAATGAAAACATGTCAAGAGGTAGCTAAACAAGCACATGGTCATGATGATCAAAACCTTAAACTCATCAAATCTACCTTAAATCTGCTAATCAATGTTTTGGATGACCATTTCAGAGACATTACAAGGACAACATAGAATCCAATAGGGTAAACAATATGAAAAACAAAGTTTCAAGTGGTAGGGGTGATAATTTAACTTATGAGGTCAAAATTGTCAACATTTTGGTGACTCAGCTAGGAAACATGCCTACTATTCTTATGAAATAGACTATTGACATCTCTTTGAGACTCACAATACCACTCTTACATTCTAAAATTAAAAATAACAAATTTGATCAATGACTACAAAAATATTGACTTGAAACAAGACAATGTTTCACCTTCAAAACAAGAAAATAAAACACATAAAATAAGGGGAACTGACTAACAAGACAAATGTAGAAACAAATCACGTATTTCAAACAAAATATAGGTAAACTAATATTCTAAGATAGAACTTAGAGGAAAACAAATAAACTATATATAAAGAAATTATCTCTCAATAGTAGTGTTTTAGATGTATTCCATTTACTAGAATTGGAATCTGCTCTCCATCCATCTTGAAAAGTTGGAAAGCATTGTGGGATTTGCAACTAGAGATTTTATATGGTCCACTCCAAAGGGAGTGAAACTTGGTATGCATTCATGGTTTAGCTCTATCCTCATCCCACTTGAGAACCAAATCTCCCTCTTTGAAATTCCTTGAATATTCTCCTTTGTCAAAGGTTCTTTTCACCTGTAATTGATGAATTGCCATGGCTAACATGGACTGATTTTTAATATTTTATAGATCCATAAGATCAGCATACATTACCTCTATTGGTTTATTCCCCAATAATTCCAGTTGCTTCATTAGTTCTAAAGTAGTAAACTCAAGATAAATGAGCAACCTTATTTCCTTACCACAAACCATCTTGTATGGTGAATTGGTTATAGACCTCTTATATGTGATCTTATCAATCTATAGAGCTAAATTCAATTTCAAATTCCATGATATTTGATTATCTTCAATAGTCCTTAATATGATCTTTAGCAATTTCTTATTGGTGGACTCAATAAGGCCATTACCTTGTGGGTAGTAGTTTTATGAAGTGATGAGGTATACACCATGTTGAATAGCCAATTGACTAATCGTATCTCCCATAAAATCCATGGAATTATCTAAAATGATGGTGGAGGGAATGCCAAATCTTGTAATCAAACATTCATAAAATTCTAACACATTGGATTCATTTGTTTCCTTCAAAGTTACTGCCTCTATCCATATGGTAAAGTAATATGTGGTAGTAAGGATCTACTTATGACCTAATATTGAAGGTGGTTTAATGAGGCCAATGAAGTCTAAACCCAATTGGACAAAAGTTTGATCCACTAAAATTCCTTGGAGAGGTAGGGCTACAAGTCTTACTTTTCCTAGAAATATGGCACATTGCTTGCATTTTCTAACCTAAGCATGATAATCAATAAATATACTTGGCCAATAGTACCCACCTCTTATAATTTTAAGGGTTTTATTTATTTATAATAAATTTCATCTACCATTTCCATCATGTAACTCTTCAAGCAACCTTTCTATTTGGTTTGGTTCTATACATCTTAATAACATACCATTGATGTCTTTCTTGAAAAGTACACCATAAACAAAGAGAAAGGGAATGGACTACAATCTAAAATATCTTCTCCTTGATGAAATTAGGTTAGGAGGGTATAAACCATATTTAATATACCTTACCAAGTCATTAAACCATCTTGAAGATGAGGTATGATCAGCTACAACTTCTTCATCATTCAGCACTAAAACTGCTTCTTTATTCACTTACAAGTATTGGGTTAGATGTTCACATAATCTTTACCTTTAATAATTTTTGTGACATTTATTTCAACATCATACTCCATTACTCTTTTTATCAAACCCTCCCTCTTCTCAATTATATCCTTGTTCAATAATAACTCCTTGATACTTAGATGGGCAAACATTAGATGTATCATATTATTAGATAACAAGTGTCTAAAATTCTTAAGAGATCTGATTATAGAAATAACATGTTTTTCAATGTAATTATACCTTGTATCATAGTAATCCAAGCCTTGAATAAATAAATTTATTGGCCGATCCAAAGCCTCTTGATTTTGTTTCGTAAGAATACCTGAAACGGTGTCCACATTACCATACGTATACAAGATGAAGTCTTTTGAGAAATTAAGATTTATAAGGGTAAGAGCACTAAATTTTTATTTATTTATCTATTAAAAACTTTTAATCCATTCCTTAGACCAACTAAAACTTTGATTCTTATTTAATCATAGCTATAAATGGCTTTGCCAAATTTTCAAAATCAAAAACATATCACCTTATGAAATTGATTTTGCCTAGGAAGCTTTGTAATGTCTTCTTATGTTTAAGTAGAAAGAGAGAAAGAATTAAGTCTAAGAAGCTTACATTCATGTATCGAGAAGACACATTTCTTGGGGATAAGAGACAACCCAAATTGCCTACATCTTTCAAACACTTCTTTGAGATGAATCATGTGTTCACTTGCACTCTCTGAAAACATAGTTATGTCATGTAAATATACATAAACAAACATATTGATAAGACCTTAGAATGCCATATTTATGGCTCTCTGAAAGGTTACTCCAACATTAGACAAACCAAATGGCATATTCCTATAGGAAAAGTTACCTCACTTGGTAGTGAAGGTTGTCTTAAACTAATCTTCCCCCTTAACCTAAATCTAATTTTAGCCACTATACCCATCCAATAATGAAAACCTCTCTCAACTAGTTACCAGCTGCAATATTTTCTCCATGGATGGAAATAGGTAATCATCCTTAAGAGAAGCCTTGTTCAAATATTATAAATCTACACAAAGTCTAATTTCACCATTATTTTTCATACTAGAACAAGGTTTACCACCCAAGTAGAATGCTTAATTATGAAAATTATGGTTGATTCAATGAGCTTATGAAGCTCAATTCTCATCAAAGGCTCAAGTTTTGGATTGATGGGTCTTTGCCTTTGTCTAACTAGTTTAGTTTCAGCCTCTAACTCAATGATGTGTTGAGATATACCTGGATAAAATCCTTTAAAATCATTATATTTCCATGCAAACATGTCATCAAATATCCTACATAAATTAATGAATGATTCTTTTTGTGAGGGAGTACATACTTTACCCAATTTAAGACTTTTTCCAGCTATTATCTCAATGTTGACATAGTGTTCTTATTTGGTTGACAATGAGGACTTATCTCTCCTAATCTCATAATCTAGACTAAAAATATTTTCAAGAGTGACCAGACCTTTGGTCAGCATGTTGGACTTCAGTTGAACAATGTAATCCCCATACTATTGTAAGATCTTTAACTAATTTTTGGAATAGAATTCAGCCTCCTCTTTTAAGAATCTAACAATCTAGTTATCATCCTCAAAAGCCTACCATTTTTCATGGTTTTTAGGAATGGAAGGTCTCACAACAACTTTGATGTGTGACTGATTTTTCTCACTCCTTACATCAGCTAGAATACTGAATTGGGCTCCTATGGAATCCAATCTATCTACATGTTTATTCTTTTCTATTGGCACTGCCTAAATGTTAAAAGACTAAAAATCTTCAAGTCCCAAACTCTATGCTTATAATATCTAAGAAATGTTTCTTACATACATTAATTCCTCTCACTTAGTGAATTATAAGTTCAGTATCACCAAAAACTTGTAAAGCATTCATTCCCATCTTACTAGCCCACTACAAATCATGGACTAGAGCCTCATATTATATTACATTATTGGAACATCCAAACTAAAATTTAATGGTATAAAAATAAATTTTATTTTTTAGGTGATATCAACATCATTCTAGCTTCAGTAGTATGATTTTTCCTTGACCCATCAAAGTGGAGTTGTTAAAGACCATCATTTGACTCATCTTCCTTCACCATGGATGCAATGTTTGCCTCATTTTCATGAAGGAAATAAACACCAATCCCATCCTCCTCAATCACTATATGTGTATCATGTTCATAAAAATTTTAGTCCAATTCCTTAAGGAAAATATTAGGAACTCCCTCAAAAGGAGATTTGGCTTCCACTTCACTAGCTTCTAGCACCTCATCCGATATAACACAATTTGTGTTCACAATACTTGGCATGTAAGGCTCTAAGTGGAAACATGAAATGGGATTATAATGAATAGTTACCTTTGTCTCATACCTTATTTTTAACATCAAATAGTTCCAATTAGCTAATAGTTAGACACTAATCTTTGAGGTAAATTCTCTAGATAAACATATGGCAAAATAAGGAGGCAAATCCACCACAACTACATCCTACTGCATAGTCACATTTGAGCCAGCATGTAATGTTAGTTTCAAGTCCTTGATCATGATTATTATCTTTTTTGGTGATCCATACAGCTACAATACTCCTTTGGTGTTTGGTTCATACACTAAACCAAGTTTGTCTATAATTTGCTTAGGCATGATAGTATTACTAACTCAACTATCCACCATACAGTTATGGACTAAAGTATCACCAAAAATCAAAGAGATAAAATGGAAGTGTTTTTCTCTATTTTACCTCATCCTTACCCATTTTTACATCCTTGTGTAATTTATTCACTTTTTGTCTCATTGGCTAATCCAAATTTGCCAACACTATGCTCTCTTTCCCAGCAGGTTTTAGTGATAACTTAAGCACTAAAAGTTCTTGTATTAGCATGAATTTTTGCCCTATCATTGATAAAAAATCCCACATACTTATTATAAAATTTGACCTCTTCATATGATCAACAATACTAAATGGATTTTCACTTACCTTTGGCTACACTTTTTGCATAACTAGCTGATCCTAAACTTGTGGTACTTGATGAGACTTGCTAACCTCTATATTCTAAGTTTTATATGGTGTTTGGGTAGTAAAATGATTATTAACATTAGTAGGAATAATAAGAGGTGTTTTTTTAATATGATTCACATCTTTGGTCTCTTTAATTACTCTTTCCTTTTCTCTAGTTAAATCTATAACCACACTACTTAAAGTACCAGAATCACTGACTTGATTCAAGGCTACATGGTCATCAAGTTACCAATTCACAAAAGTGGAATATAGTTCCCTTATCCATGATTCATCTTTTCTTTTTGGGTCATACCCTCACTATGCTAACATTATTGAAGATAAGCCTCTTCCTAAGTCATTTCAGGCATCATTATGGATTGGTTGACCAAAGCCTAATTTTGCATATCATTCTAATTTGATGGTAGCCAACTTGAATATGGAATCATGTTATTTTGATTTGGAATAGGAATAAGATCTTTAAATGAAGATGGAGCATTATGATCAACTGTTGATTAGCTAGGATTGAAACATTGCTTTGAGCTCTACAATCTCAATTGATTAGCTAGGAAGGGCTAAAACTTATGCCTAGGGGACTAGAATGGGAGACATAAGAGGAGCTTGAAGCACTAGTATTGTCTACATTTATAGGAAAAAAGGCATAGGAGGTATAGGCACCAATATTCCATCCTGTATCAAACTATTCTCAGCTCTTATTATTACTTCATATGCATCTGGTAAGGTAGTGTCACCCTTTGATTGAATCATACACTAATATTTGAATTAAGAGCTCTTAGATAATATAGGAAGGCATACTCTAGGGATGGCCTAATCATTAGAGTTATCCTAGTCTATGTTTTTAAGAATATAAGGTTAAAGTCAGTCATAAACACATGAAGAACCCTCTTTATGGTGGTAAGTTGTTCAACCAAGGACAAGTGATCATGTCCTCAAATCACCTATAAAAGGCTACATCTAAGTCATTGTAAGAATAAATAAATAAAATAGCAATCTAATATCCAAGTTCTCCTACATTGCTTTTCCTTTGAAGGATAAAATAAGCAATCTAATAGCCAAGTTCTCCTAGACAACATTGTGGTCTGAACAAAGATTGATAACATCCTTAATATGATTAATAGGCATGGTTTGATCTTCTCATGAGAATAAAGGGATGATATTAATAGTTTATGCTGGTATATCATCATATTGGGCAAGATTCAATGGGTTTCCTCTATTAAATGAGATAAACACCTAGTTTCTAGCTACCATCTAGATAATGGGAATTTCATTGTCTAGAATAATGGGTTGACTAGGAGATAGAAATAATTTTATAGGATATGGTTTTGATTTTATAAATATTGTTATTTTATAATAATTAGAAGGCAACTCAATGAATTTAAAAGGAATACCTTTGCTAGATGATCTTGTGGTAACCTTTGGCATGAAAGTTGTGCTTGTCTACGAAGAATGTTTCAACCTCAAGGAATCCTCTGGTTCAAATGATGATGAATGTCCTCTACTAATAAAAATTATTTTCCTCATATCCAAACTTTATTTATTCCAAGGAGTATGCATCCCGTCAGGCATGCCAAAAACTATTGTCAATTAGAAGTGTGCCCTTGTGAGAATGTGTGTTATTTATCACTCCTAAAATAATGAAATATCTCATAAGTGTGGGTGACTTTGGAAAGGAGATAATCTCTAGATAGAGGGTTTTTTACCTTGATGCACTCACTAAAACTGATATTATTCCTACTACCTATTAATTTCTAACTATGAAAAGGGTGAAAGGGATATTTCTTGTACTCAAATTGAAATGAAAACTTTGGAATGAAGGTGATACACCAATGTGTATGACCACTTATGATTGTAAATAACACTCTAAGGAAGGGAATAAGCTAGCACACATTCTCTTCACTTCAGAAATGACTTATACAACAATGTTTCATGTAAAGGACTTGACAAACTCACTCTTTATATGGAAGGAATGAAAAGGTGTTGAATTCACATCCACACTTAGACTAAGGTTGATATTAAAACTTATAATGACCTATATAACATCAAACATATTATATTAAGGTACAAAAAATAGACAATAACATAGGAAAACAAATACTTCACAATGTTATATCAATGGCAAACACCATAAACTTTACCAAAACCTAAAAATGGAGGAAAATAACTTTCTTATTTATTCAAGAGGTGAATAAAAATTTTGGCAGACTTTCAGCACAACTAAAGCAAAAGAGTGATAATAACAATTTATAAAATAGATTACAAATAAAAAATCAAATGATGGGGAGACAAAGCAGACCCAAAGTAGGGATGTCAACTTGGTCTTCAAACCCCTCAAGTGATACATAGTACTTAATCAAATACCTCTTTTCATTCATGTCCTTAGGGTGTCATAGAGGTAGAGTATAATGTGTTAAGGAATATTGAAAATGTCTTCATTATTGATTGTTCAAGCTTGACCACTTTTAAGGTGCCTAAATCCTTACTTGACCATCCTATATACTAGTTCATGTCTTTGTTGAAGAATTAGTCCTCTTTTTTGAAGAATTAACCCTCCTCCTTGAAGAATTAGTCCTCCTCCTAAATTCAATTGGATCCATCATACCCTCTAAAATATTCCATTGTACTCCATTTGTTTGATTTTTCACTCATTCCCTGTATCCCTAAAAACTAATAAAGCTCCTTGTCCAGAGGAATGTATGGATCACCTTTAGTAAAATGAGAATATTTTTGAGTACCCTCTATCCCCTTATAACTTCATAAAAAGTTTCATGATCCAAATCCAAGTGTAAATATCTCTTTTTTGTGACTTCTATCTCCAATTAGGCCTCCTAGGCCTAAAAAGAGAAATTTGGCTCAAATGACCACCCACACATGTGAAATTGGCCAAATATGTTTGATTAACTTTCCCTAGCCTAAGACCATCCTCCATGCCAAATTTTAAGTTCTATAACATTGTGTAGATGGGAAAATCATGAAAAGGCCATTTACAAGCCTAGATGCTTTTATGTGATTGAGGAGTAGTTTGAGAGGTTTTTTAAAAAAAGTACAAGCTATGATGATTAAATGTGACCTAATGAGACTTTTAGGACCTTAATACAACTCACTCCTTAATATTGAAGTCCTAGAGGTTTATAAACTGATTCTCTCTTACTTTAAGCTAGATCTAATACTTGATGGAGGTCTAGGTGATGTTATCTACACTTCTTTCCAACCATTATAAATTCAACTCTTAATGAAAAGAGACACAATATTCATTTTGTTAAAGGGTAGGTTTATAGCTCTATGATAAATTGTGTTAGCAGACTATGTATCATCTTTTATGGGGATGATCTTCATAAATACTAATGAAATGGATTCTATTCATTAAACTCATCCAATCTCACCTCAATAATCACTCATTATCAACTCATTCAAACTATCTTTTGTCTTCATTCATAACTATGTCCTTGACTACCTATATGCCATTGGCTAATTATAGGTATGTATCTTTTTCCCTTGGCTTACATGGGGAGGAATAAGGTAATATTAGACCTTTAATAGGTCCAAAACATGTTTATTACTTTATCTAGTTTCTTATGAAATCATCCAAACTTTTCAAACCTCCTCTCTCTACTCATACTTCCTTATGATTTTTAATACATAGCTAACTGTGTCTTTCCTTTTTATTTGTAGGTGACTTATCTGATTGTAGCTCCTTAAGAGAAGATATTTCATTTGAAAGTTTCTTCATGACCTTATAGCTAACTCTTAAAAACTTCATGAAATGACTGATCAACAAACTCTCAACCCTACCTTTTTATCTCGTACTTATGTTATTGACCTTAGAGCATAGTTAAGTCCTCTTAGACTAGCTATAGGTGATAATTTTGGAGTTCTTAAACTAAGAATGTAGAATATAAATAAAACTAAGACCATGAGAAGGTTTGCACTGACCTATTCCATTCTTTCACATCATTGTAAAAATTTGATACTTTACAAACCTCTCACTTACTCATTTCTTCCTATAGTAACCTATAGACCACTTAGCTAACTATAACTTCTGTAGGTGGTCATTTTTCCTAAGTTCACTTGTTAACCTCCCTTTGTTCTATGACATAAAGTTATTATTGTACCAATTTCATCATTTTTTACCAACTTCATCCATTTTATCAAGTTTTTTACCTTCTATAGTTCATCTTGCATAGAAAAATGTTGATTGTATTAAAAATATATGGTTGTAGGTTCATATTAGTGTTTAGTGGACTATAGGTTTAAAAAAATCACCTCACCTACCTTATTTATCCCAAGATTCCAAGAATTGATTGATATAATTTGAGACTATAAACTTGAAATCCTCCAACCTTCATGATACAACATAATGCTTCTTGAAGATAAGCCTTACTTTAGATGATTATTGTAGGTGGTGGTTTTACTCACTGTACAAATTGTATGAAGATTGTGTGGCATGGTTAGATTTTGACAAATATGATTCCCAAACCACTAAGTGATACTGACCTTCCTCCATCCATATAAATAATCATCCAAATGGATTAATAAACCAATGAAATCAATATTTGATATTACCTTAAAAATTTCTAAAATACCTTAGTTTTTGCCAAATAAGGCTTAGAGGAGTTTTTCTTACATGGTTTTGATGTATCTAGGTGACCTTAATCTCATTCTCATCCTTTATCTCATTTTATAACACCCATGACAACTCATCTCACACCTTAATAACACATTGTCTTTTGGAGGTCTCTAAAGTTGGGATTATAATCATACATAGTCTTAATTGTGTTCTTTAGGCTTTTGAGGCTTAAAATGGACTTCTTGCTCCTAATAGTGTCTCTAGTTATATTAAATACCCTATGATCACTCTCAAAAAACATCATGACCTCAAAATGAGCCTCTTCTTCATGGGTCTTCATAGCTCCTATCATTTGCCATTGTGTCCTTCTAGCCTAGTCATCA
This sequence comes from Torreya grandis, assembly GCA_037957365.1. NCBI lineage: Eukaryota > Viridiplantae > Streptophyta > Pinopsida > Cupressales > Taxaceae > Torreya > Torreya grandis. The sequence continues at coordinate 643,883 of JARHVA010006613.1, read as the reverse complement.
AGCCTACAAGAGAGATTTTGAGGTCAAGGAGCATAGTCTTAAGACCATCCATAGAATTTCCTCCCAAAGTGAAGCAAGACTTTCTAACTTTTTTTAAAATCACTCAAGATAAACTTCTTCAATATCATTCTAACCTCATTGAGATGCTCTTATACATTAGAAGCTCATTATACCTAGAACCATTCAATATGAAAGGCCATATCTCACCTTGTTTCCTCAAGGAAGACTATTTTCAAAATAAAGGCACCTAAAAAATTTTATTGGATGAAATAGGTGTATTTTACCTAAAATATAGACTTCATAAACCTTTAAATATGAATATACTTAGCTTATATATCAAACATGCTTGAAAATTATCAAATCTCAAGTTCAAAATAGGCAATAGGTTTCTTATCAAAAGAATCCTTATAAAATCAAAGTAGTTAATGATTCCAACATGAAAAATGTCATATTTAACCTTGAAATAATCCCCCTATAACCATTTTTATCCATCATGCTCTAAAGTGAAGAAATGGAGACAAACCTAGACCATGTTTGGATAATTGTTTACACTTTTAACGATTGTTCAAAAATATGGGGATATGAATTTGACAACCAATGCCACTAACTTTAGAGTCATTAGGGTCCCTATCATTTCCCAATATATTTGGGCCTGACTCTATCTCTCCTACCTATACTAAGAAAAAAATGATGGCCTTCTTAGAGCTACCAAGGAGGTTGATATGAGATAAGTCAGTTTTCTTCATTCTAACACCTAAAACTCCTTTTAAATCATGGATTTAACTTTTTCATGAATAATAAGGTCTTGAATATGCCTAAAGGTAAATATTACCCTGAATAACTATAGGATGGCCTCAAAATGGGCCTTTTGGCACTAAAACTTCTAAAATCACTTGAGAAACCTAATGAATCTATTTTAAAATGTATCTATTATACCTTTTCATGCTTGGATAAGTACATTCTCATGATCCAAAATCCACAAAATGACCTAAAATACAATCAACCAAGTCATGAAGTTAGTCAAACATATAACTAACTAGTTTGATCAATTGTACAGCATGAGATGACCTTGACACGAGCCATGAGGCTTCTTAAGATGTTTTGGACTCTTTTAATCTCTTGAAACAAATTGAAATAGGTAAGGAGGTAGCTAAATAAGCACATGGTCATGATGATCAAAACCTTAAACTCATCAAATCTACCTTAAACTTTGCTAATCAAGGTTTTGAATGACTATTTTAGATATATTACAAGGACATCATATCATACAGTAGGGGAAACTATAGCTCTAAGAAACTGAACAAAACCACCAATGTTTGGTAGGGTGTTAAATCAAACCAATAAGAGGCTATAAGGCTCAGTGGTTCTATGGGCTATAGGAGGTCTATAGTGGCTATCCAATTTTCCATCTTTCACAAGCTATAGATAGACTTATAAACTAGGTTGGGGCTAGCCTAAATAGGCACACAAAGTGTGCTAATTACTTTAACAGGTCCAACCACAATAAATCAAGTGGTTAAAATTTTACTATTGGTTGCATAAATAATATGAAAATAACAATACTGAATGAAATGAGATAACCAATGAAATGTAAATCTATAAATTAGGGTACTTTGAGGCCAAATGAAAGATGTTTTATGCAACAAAGACATTTTCAAGCAAGGGTTTAATAATATGCCTATTTTATGTTTTATTTATCCTTTCAAATCAATACTACCATTTTCTAATAATGCAATGTTCTAGTTTTTAGCAATAGAGGGAGAGAATGTTTGAGCAAGTTTTTTAGTGTGTTTTGACATGTGTATGTCTACTTATGCAATGAGGAAGGGTTATAAATATAGTAATGGTAATCAACAGAGGAATATTTCAAGTAATTAAAGTATTCTTTGAACATATACAAACTCAATAAGCTTTGGAAACTAATCTATGTAATATATAAAACCACTATTTCACTAAAATAATTCAAACCCTAGCATATACACTACATAAAAAATTGAGTTTCACTTTGCATATCAAATTTTCCTTAGATCAAGCTCAAATATGAAGTGTAGATGTTTTACCAACCATTAATCCAAGCTAGGTGCAAGCTTAAGTCCAAACCAAGAGCTAAGAGCAAAGGAGGAGGTGAAGTAAGAACTTGAAATGGTGTAAGAGCTCCAACCAAGTGCACAAATTGAATGCAATTCCAAATATACAAGATTGAGATCAAGCCACAAGGAAGCAAGAACAACTAAAAGTAGCAATGGAGTTTCTAAGTAAGAGTGTAGTAGCATATGGAATTCTCTATCCCCAATTAAGCTCAAGAGTGCCAAGAATGAACCAAGAGAGATTCAAGAAGGCATGTGAGTTAAGAGAGGGAATAATAATCATAAGAGATATGGAATGAGAAGATAGAGAGGCTCAAATGAATGTTAAAGAGATTTATATCCCCACCTAAATCCACCAAATGACCTTAAAGTAGCCATTTTTGGTCATTTGACTTCAAATTGGGGCTTTTTACAATGTTCTAACTAGGTCACAACCTAGGCCTTAGCTTTGGTGAAGAAAAAATGCAGCCTAGGCCATGCGTTTCCTTCACACAAGCTGTAACCTGGGTCAAACATTGACTTGGGTTGGTCAACAGGCTCTCAGGATGCCCTAAAACGTCTCTAGGAAGGCATGTCTTGCATACAAAAGGCCCAATATAAACTAAGGATGTATGGGGAGTAGGAATATGATGTGGGAGAGGTCCAAGTAAGTGATGTATATCTTAGAGTAGGATATATAGGTTTGGTAGTCTACATGTGAGCTGATATATAATCATATGAAGAAGTGGGGTCACGGGAAGTATGAGTACATATGCCCCCAAGGTACAAGCAATTAGTGTTCAAATGAAAAAGGAGTGTTATATAGTACCTTAAAGCCACACCAAATAAAATAAAAGTAAGAACTATAAAGATAAAAGGAAACATTATATGCACTTACCAGATATGGATGGTGGTGAAATAAGTTGATGGCACGATCTATGAGTGAGAGTGCAAATACTATGTAATCTAAAATCTAACTCCATATCTAACTCTAGAACTAGCTCTAAATTCTATAAATAAGGGACATAAGTGACATCAAATCACATCACACTATCTATAATTACATTCACTTAGGCATCAGCCCTAGTGTTCTCCCTAAGAGGGATATGGGTGAACTTAACATCCTCAAAGAAAGAGAGCAAATCATGCACTACCTCAAAGAGGGGGAAAAACTTAGAGCTAAGGATGGCCCATACATTGGTGATTTGAGTTAGACTAAGAGTGAGTCAAATAATAAATACACATAGCATGTGCCTAACTCATGATCATGTGTCAAGGCACCAATATTTATGTGATACTCAGTGGCATTATTCATCTCACAAGTAAAGAAAAAACTAGCCATAACAAGCTCATGGCCCTACTGATCATTGATAACCCAAGCCATATCTATTGGTCTTGGGTTTCCTTGAATACCACCATTATTGTGAATCACCACTAAGAGGTGCACCATAATAGGGGTCAAGGATGCAAGATGAATAACTACAGAAAGGCAATCTCAAAGTGAAGCAGTGTAAGGGAGTTACATGATGGAAAAAAATAATAAAACAAAATCATAATAGTTTACCAACACCGATCATAGTGAGAGGTAATAAGGGAAATTAGGGGGAAGTTTGGAGAATACAAAGACCAATCGATAAGACTAGAGTAAGTCTTGAACCACCATAGCTAGCTGACAACCCTGCCTATAACCATGATGAATAAGAAAAAGGAGTTAGAATGGATCAACTACAAAAAATAAAATAAATGAGTTAGATGGGACATAGGCCTGAGAGGTCAATGAAGACTCGGAAGGGGTCTCAAGAACTAAAAAGGGTTAGAGTGGGTCCAAAGAAGCCTCTAATTAAAAAATAGAGGACTCCAATGCACTTAGAATGTGTCAAAACCCCTATGATAGAGGTTTTTTGGTTTGAAATGTAAAAATGAGGGGTGAACTTAAAAATATCCCACAAAAAGCAACAAAAAGGGGCTAAAAAGAGGGAAAAAAGAGAAAAGAAGTTATTTTCACTCTGAGAGAGCCAAAGGAGATCCCACGAGCAACCAAAGCCCAAGTAGAGCATACGAGGACATAAGAGAGCATTAGAGATGCACAATATGGTCTAGATAAGTTTGATGAACAAACTTTGTCAAATTTAATCATTTTTTGTGGGTTTGAAGGGGCCTAAATGCATTTTGACTCATTTTGGGTGATTCAACAGACAAATCAAGTGGAACAAGCAATTAAAGCTTAGCAATATGGAATAACTAGGACTAATGGGGGTCCAAATGGTGCCATTTGAAAGAGAAAATAGGATCCTTGGGGGCTCTCAGGGCATCCCAATGTAGGCCATAGGCTGGCCTACCTAGGCTATGACTTTGCCCAAAAAGTTGTAGCCTTGGGTAGCAAGGGGCCAAAATAAGCCCTTGAGGACCTTAGAGGAGTCCAAGAGGTCCCGAAAAGAAGCTAAATGAGAAGGGAGGGAGAAAAAAGAGGTAGATAGATATAAAACATAGTAGATTACTAGCATTTTACTTGTTCTTACTCTTTTTTTGTCTAGTTAACTAATCTATTTGCTTATTTGTTGGCCTTGTGTAGACACATAGAGGAGTTAGCTTACTAGAGGAAGGAGGACATTCGTAGGTGAGAGAGAGGCCAACACAGCTAGATGGGCTATGTGAGGTGACCAACTGGGAGAGAGTTCTCACATGGTTGGCTAAAGAGGTAGATCTTCTATTAGTGGTAGACCAAGATCACCTATGAAGTGTAGGACTTTGGTGACTAGTACATGTACCTTCACTATGTTACTCTAGAGACCTGGTGAATGTATTAGTGACTGCATGGGTACCCAAGAGGCATGTGTTCTAGCTAAGGCCCAAGTTAGAGGTCATCCTTAACATAGAGGACATCTATAGACTCTATAGGGTGGAGCTAATGGGCAAAGAGATAGAGCTACCACTGGTCTAAGATGTAGCAATAGTAGAGATATACATGGTGGGACCTCACCCATAGCAAAATAACCATGAGTGTAGATCACATAGTCATTACTAGGGGTACCCACTCTTTAGATAGTGATATTAGGGACAATGGTCAAGAGGCTCTATGTTGTCTATACTACAAGATGGCTACCACTATCATGGACAAGAGTTTTCAAATGAGCTAAGGGATGATAGAGTTTTATCTAGGGCTAGTAGATTTTGGGAAGATTATACTAGTATTTGGATCACATCTATTACATAGGGTTGAGTGGATTGAGATAGCCTAGTCTACTCATATCATAGGCCTACAAGAGGCTCTCACTAACATAACTAAGGATGCCATATGGAAATGAGGCATACTCTACATTGGAGGAGGGTGTAGCACTAGTTGAATGGTTCATAGATAGGGTAGGCCCATGTGAACCGATCTAGATGTATTATCAAGCTACATCAAAGATCCCTATAGTTTTATATCATGGCTAGAGGACATTGGGGTAGATCCCTACTTAGGATGGGAGGAAATCTAAGGTCCACAAAGATCATATCATCATTTGAGGAAGCAGGCTTTACGAGGGAGATAGGCATAGCCTAGGCTAGCTAGGGCTGAGCTTGATAGATAGATGAGGTAAAGTGAGGGGGAAGATGATGGAGAGAGTCCACCATAGTGAGGACCACCATTTCTAGGAACGTGACTAGTAGGAGGGATGTAAATTCCATTATCACTTCCAAGTAAGATAAGTGTATTTGCTAGATATCACTTGATCTTTATACTCATCCTTAGTGAGAGTAGACATGTGACTAACATATATGTTTTATGTGTATGTGAAGGAGACCAACCTAGCTGGACTAGACCCTAGGTGTACTTACTACTAAGGGAGCTATTCCTTGATATGGTGAGGATACCAGTGACAGAGTAGGTACCACATCTATCGATAGGGGTAGAGACACATACATATTTCTGGCATGTGGGTGCATGAACCTCACTCGAGCTAATGAGGGAATAGCATAGGTTTCTATAGTTAGAAGCTTAGCTAGCATAACATGATCCATCCACAAAAAACCATAGGGTGGTTGCATCAAAGACCAAGGTGAGACTAGTGAGAGTAGAGACTGAGATTGATTGGCTATAAGTTGAGCTAGCTCGAGAGTAGACCAAAGGAGCTGAAGCACCTAGAGCAAGGATAGACTGCCTAGTTACATTATAGGATACTATAGCTTGACTAATCAAGAAGTAGAAATTGAGATCTCCACCTAGATTATGACTATCATAGATATTACCTAGTCATAAGTTGACTAGGTATGCATATATAACCACAAATGTGGCAAATTTTGGGGATTGTGAGCACATGTGATGCACCTAAAAAAACACGTATTTTTTCATGATGTATATAGTGATTTTCTCATTATTATCACATGTTTGTATATGATTTTGTGTGTGATGTGTATGCTTCATTGGATATAGACTACTATATACATGTGATTAGATAGTAGGAACTGTTAATAAATAGCACACATATACACATATATACTAATGGCATGGAGGTTAGTAGTGATAGAAGAGAGGAAAGGTTCACCTTAACACCATAGGAAACTTTCTTAAAGGTCCATGTTGGCCCTAGACATGAAATGTCTTGAGGTGGAACCCATTGATCAGGTGTCATGGGGGCTCACCTTTGAGAGTTACGAGATGAAAATCCCTATTTTCTAGAGAGGTAGTAATGAAAAAAGGGCCAAACCACTTATGCACAAGCTTTTCCTTCTTGCTATGATCTTTATCAAAAATAGGGACTATATCACCCACCTTAAACTAATGAAGGTACACCAACTTCTTGAATTGATGGCACTAATAGCACTGGTAAGCACAATTATACTCAAGAGTGGTCAGGTTTCACTCATTTAATTGCTCAAGTTTAGTGAGATGAGTAGTGTGTTCTTCTTCATCAGAGAGAGAACTAAATTCTTAACTTGTAGTAAAGGAATTAAGACTTATAATGTAATAATAACCTCAGACCCATATATGAAAGAGTATGGGGTTGCCTTCATGGCCATTTAGAAGCTAGTCCGATAAGCCCAAAGGGCAAGATAGAGCATGAGATGTCAGTCTCTCTTAGACTAGGAAATGGTATAGAGAACCATCTTCTTCAAAGTTTTATTTGAATATTATGTTTGTCTAATTTGTTAGGGGTAATGGGTAGAGAAGAAATGAAGCTTGAACCCAAAATGTTCAATGAGCTCACGCATCTTAGGGCTATAGAATCCTAGGCCATTATCAACCATGATCACAGTGGGAACATTGAACCTATAAATAAGTTTGTTCAAGATGAACTTGGTGATGGTCTTCCTACACATGATGATAAGAGGCATGGCCTCAACCTACTTCATAAAATAGTCAATGGCAGTGATAAACCAGTGATGGCCATCAGAAGAGGTGGGTTTAAACTCATAGATGAAATTGAGAGCCCAAACCAAGAAGGGCCAAGTAGTCAAAATAGGGCATAAAAGGTCAGTCAAGGAATTATTAGCATCCCCTATGACTTGACACATCCTACACTTCTTGGCATACTAGATTGCATTCTTAACTAGAGTAGACCAGTATTAGCCCATCTTGATAATATGCTAAGTGATGGCCTACCATCTTGGGTGGCCACAACAAATGCTCTTATGGGACTTCTCAAAAATGAGAGGGATATCTTTAAGTGCAAGGCACTACATTAACACACCATTGATACCCAACTTGAACAAGATGCCACTAATGATGACATAGTAGATAGTGATATTATGGATCTAATAGTGTTCTTATGAAGATGCAATGTCAAGATAAGATTGGTCGAAGACCTCAACATAGTCGATTGAATAAATCATCTCATCAAAAAAGGCATCATCAACTAGTTTCACATTTAGTTTGGGTAGTGGACACTTAACTAGTTGGTCCACCATAGCCAAGCCCTTGGTATAATTTTGGTTAATGATGTAGAGGTAAAACTCCTAAAGAAGCATGATCTACCTCATAGTCCTACTAGTAAGATGTATCTTATCAAACAAGTATTAAAGTGTACTGGACTAGATAATCATGTTGGTAGTCTAGACTAACATCTAATATCATAACTTCTTTGTAGTGAAGAAGAGAGAGATGCATTGATTCTCAACAAGAGAATAGTTGAGTTTAGTGCCAACCAATGTGTGAGAGATGTAATAAATATCTCTCTCCCTACTAGTGCCATCATTTTGGCACAGCATGCCCCTGATGGAAAGATCAATGATAGAGGTGTATAAGATGAACTCACACCCATAAATGGGTGCCATTAGGATGGGGGGATTATGAATTAAATACTTCAATTCCTTAAAATCCACTTGGACTTTAGTAGACCACAAGAATGGAGTGTCCTTACGTAAGAGATGTGTGAGGGGTATGGAATTATGAGCATACTCCTCTAGGAAACATTTGATAAAGTTGAGTCTTCCAAGCAAGGACTATAATTGGATGAGGTTACATGGGGGAGGCATTTTTAGGATCACTTTGATCTTATCATGATCCATTTCAATGCCCCTTTATGAGACAAAGAAGCCAAGAAGCTTTCTAGTTGAAATACCAAAAATGCACTTCTCAGGGTTAAGACTAATGTGATATTCTTAGAGATGCTCAAAGATGATTATGAGGTCTCACACATGCTCATAATACTTGAAATATGTTTTGAGGATATCATCAACATTACACTCAACTATCTTGTGGATAAGTTCATGGAAAACATGGGTCATGGCATGTTGATATGTGGCCCTAGCATTCTTTAGACCAAAAGGCATGATGGCATGATATAAGGTACCCCATAGGGTAGTGAATGTCATCTTGTGTTAGTCTTTGGGTGCAATCCAGACTTGGTTGTACCCAAATAAACTATCCAAGAAGGGCATGATCTCAAAACCAGTGGTGGAATCAACAATCTAGTCTATCAAAAGAGTAGGAAAGTTATCCTTTGGGTAAACCATATTGAGATCCTAAAATTTGATGCAAATCTAGATTGCCCCATTCTTTTTGAGAATGGGGATAATGTTAGAAATCCACTAGGGGTAGTCAATAGCTTGGATAAATCCAACTTAGATGAGTTTCTCAATCTCTACTTTGACCAACTAGAAAACTTTAAGAGCCATAAGTCATTATTTTTTTCGAATTGGCTAGGTCCCATTATCCATAATGAGATTATGTCTTTCAATGAATTTCTACTTTGTTATTAGAAAAGGGAAAAGGAGAAACTAAATATGAGTATGGTTGAAAAAAATATTTGATCATGCATGCATTGAATCAAAAGATTATGGAGAGCTCCTCTTTGGCTTAAGATGTTGACATTCAAATAATAAAGCACTAAAGCAAACTTATTTGTTAGACAGATAGTTGAGTTGATTGTGTGATCTAAGAATTTGACTCAAGAGAGGATGGTTAGTATGGTGTTAGTTCTAAAATGAAAACAAAATTAAATAAACACACTAATAGCATAACATCTCTAGGCCTAGACACTAGGGATAGCTTAGTTAACAAAATAAAATGACAAGCACAACTAAAAAGCAAGGAATGAAAACACAAGAATTCCTTTCACCTTCCTTGGAAGCTCCAAATGCCTTTGTAATGGTGGCTTGATCAGCTTGTGCTTCAAGAGGTCTTCTTCAATGGAGTGTGGCTACCTTGATCTCCTCTTGGCACCTTTGGCTTGTGGCTTGGCTTGGCTTGGAATCAATTTGGTATTATAACACTAGTTTTTTGAAGCTTTTGGAACCAATCTTGCATTATAACTTTGCACAAATTAAGCTTCTAAATGATGTTGTGAGGGCCTCCTATTTATAGATTTTTGGATTTGATTAGAATCAAACTCAATCATCCATCTCAAGATTGAGAAGTGTGGTTGAGGATTACTTCAATTTTACAATTAAAATTTTTAATTATCCTCATCATGGCATTGGAAGAATGGGTAATTAAGAGGCATGTAAGGCATTGATGAGGCATGGAGGCATGAATCTTGATATTTATGGCATTTATGGCCTAGGGATGTCTTCCCAAGAAATGAGATCACTTGATGATGTAGATATTCTATATTCATTTCTAAAAATAAGCATTCAACAAGTTTCCATGGAATTATTAATTAAACCTTGATTTGGGTTAATTAGCTCTTAAGCATGATTAAGCACATTATGCATAAATTACGTAAATTGATCAGAATGCCTTGTTATTAGTCCAAAATTTGACTAGATTAGAATTGGAATTCAACATTAGATGCATTAGATGTGTATTCGTATTTAGAATGTTGCCAACAACAAATAACAAAGGCATGAGTCTTATGCAAAAGATTTGATAGGAAAGAGCAGTCTAGAGCACGCATGTGCAAATTTAGCATTTTGAATCAAAATAGATTGATCAAAGTTATCTAGCCCATAAATTGCATTTCCCCACTTAGGGATACCCTATCAAAAATTAGCACTTGAATATGTCATTTTCAAATCATTTTGTGTGTTTTAGTGTTTTTAAGCCAAATTATGCATTTTAGATGGAAACTAGCCAAAATCTTGATTAGAGGCTATCGATGGCCAGATTTAGGTGTCTACAGTTTGCCCCTATTTAGGAAGTCATTATAAGTTATAAGCATAGTAATATCTTCTCAAAGAATTAAAAGGTCATGCATGCCTACAACTATAATAATGTTATACTAATTGTATGATGCCCCTCAAGGGAATGATTAGCACAAGTGGATCGACAAACGGTCCCTTGAAAAGAAAGAAGCAAAATGAAGGGACCAAAGAAAGGAAAGATCATGCGGTGAAAACATAAGTATAATGAAAAATTAGTCAAAATCATTAAGAATACAAGTGGGATGGTGTGTAATGGTTTTCCCAAAGGTGGTTATAAGCATTGTACCCTGATAGTGGCAATGTGGTATGATAACATAATAATTTTCCCAAAGGCAGTTATAATCATTGAGAAGATGGAGCTTCCCCAGTTAGGATATTAAAATAAGAGAATAATGTGCCCCCGTATGGGTAGAAAAATTAAATTGGTGACAACACAATGGTTTTCCCAAAGGTGGTTATAATCATTGAAAAATGCAGGTGGGATGGTGTGCAATGATTTGCCCATAGGCGGTTATGATCATTAAACCTCAATTATGGCAAACATGATAAACATGGTTGAGGATGATGATAACTTGACACAAAGGGTAATGATGAATTGGAATAACCTACTAGTAGGGAGATGTGCATATAAACTAATAAAGGTTGAAATTCTTTCATGGTCAATTATTCTGTTTGGGATATGATTAGGAGTGGAGTTAGGATGTCAGTGCCGAAGAGATGTCACCATTACTGAATATACTTTTTGAAGCTAAGGTTTGTTGTAGCATGTGTCGGTAGGCATCATAATATAACATTATGAAGACTTAGCCAAAATATGCATAAGGACTGACTCATATAATCCAATACTCAATATAAAACAATGCACCAATGATAGAAACCATGATGACAATGTAAACTTATGAATATGGATGGATTTAAATGTAAGTATGGGAAAGGAATCACCTAATGAACACACATAAACTGAATCAAGGCAATAATGATGAAAGCAAACAAATAGACAAACAAACAAAAATAAGCAAAAATAAACAAATAAACAATGCAATAAAAACCCTACAAACATTGCCCCTAGAAAATAAGTGATAACTTATCAAATGAATAAAATGGGGGAATAGAAGAAAATGAAGGGGGAGTCTGAGTTATCTCCATATGTACTAGGCAAGTGGATGCTACCTATATAGTTTCATGGATGTAATATCCAATAAAAAACCTCAGGCCAAATTTAGTTCTCCTTAAGAATGGGAAGAATGTGATAATTGATGAAAACAAATAGAATGGATGTGATAGAAGAATAGAAATGATCTTGCAAAATGGAAAGTGTGTGAGAGAAAAATGCCAAGAAGGATAGGGAAATTAATGACAAGTGATTTACTTGTAGCTTAGTAAGGGTTCCCAAAATCCTTAAGGTAAAGAAGTGGTCAATGTTTTATTCTTTTCTAATGAATTTTAAATGTTTTTAGAAGTGTTTTGGAGTGTCACAACTCAATCAAGAATGATGAGACACTAAATGGTTCAAGCTCACAAAATGGCAAGAGAATTCAAACTTAAGTTGTTCATAAAATGGTGAGAGCGTGGCTGAGGTTGCTCACAAAACAATGAGAGTGTTCATACTTAGGTTGCTCATAAAATGATGAGAGCATGGGGAAAAGGGTTATTGAGCTGACCTCGACAAGTATTGAGCACTACCTACATAGTCGCAGAGTAGGATCTCAAGTCACTATAGTTTCACCCTTACAACAGAGGAATTCAACTAGTGTGGTAGCCAATTCAAACAACACAAGCACAGTTGGTAAAAAGACACAGTATGGCATATGAAGTGGCAAGTTAGTATGCTAAGGCTTAGTATTGCCCCTATTTTTCCCATAGGCAATTATAACTATGACACAACATCATAGATAAATAATACTAATTAACCTAAAGGTAGTTATAATTAGTAGCAAGACTGGTGGTAAGAAAGGACTAACAAACGAAGGATGCAACTACCAAGGATTTATATCACACTATCCCAAAATATGATCTCTGTCTGAAGTTCTTGAACAAACTAATGAACTAATCAGATACTTTGATGTTGAAGTTACGTAAGAAATGACAAAACCCAAGGTCAAATAGGTTAGGTTTTAGAACACACTGGTTCAATGGGGTAGAAATAAAAAGTGGATATGGCAAAGAGGATAGATAAGAATGGTATGTGTACAAATAAGAATAGTGATAAAAAGGCATAACTAAAATGGTCCTTATAGACAATACACCTTAACATTCAAGCATAGTACTACTTGAGATGAATAATATTCATTAGATCTAGAAGTTTATCATCATCTAGTGTGGTAAGCATGTATGCTCCTAATCCATAATCTGTAGTGATGATGAAAGGCCCTATCTAGTTTAGTTTGAATTTATCTCTATGTTTCTTTTCAGTCGTGGTATTCTTTTGGTTTTCTTTGAGAACAAGATCACCAAGTTTAAGTGTTTTATACTTCACATGTCAATTATAATGGCATTTGTGTCAAAGCTGGTATGCCTAAAGATTTTTGAGTATGGTTATGCATTTCTCATCAAGTATATCTAGCTCTTGTAGGTGAGCTATTTGATAATCATGATCATCTAGGATATGCTTGAAAGAGATGCATGGTGAAGGAAATTTGACCTCAATGGGAAGGATGGCTTCAGTACCATATACAAGTAAGTATGGGGTGGCTCTTATGGGGGTATGATGATTGGTACAGTATGCCCAAAAGGAAGGGAATATCTGGAGGTGCTAATCATGATTGGCATCATTAAGAATTTTTTTGAGAATGTTGATAATGGTTTTGTTGGATGCCTCAGCCTGGCCATTACCTTGAGGGTAATATGATGTAGAAAAGTGTTGTGTAATTTTGTATTCAGTACATAACTGGTCTACATCTTTGTTCTTGAATGATCCTCCATTGTCAGATATAATTTCAGAGGGGATACCATAGTGACAGATGAGATGGTTGAAGATGAATTTGGAAATTTCCTTTCTAGTCATGTAAGTAAGGGGTATAGCTTCAACCCACTTAGTGAAATATTTAATGGTGGTAAGGATATGTTTATGGCCATCAGATGAAGTGGGGTTAATCTTCCCAATGAGTTCAAGTCCCCATGTATAAAATGCCATGGTATCAACATCAGTTTCAGAGTTTTGGCTAGGGCATGAATCAAATTAGCATGCCATTGACATTTGTCACATTTATTTACATATGCAATGGCATATGTGTCCATTATGGGCCAATAATAACCAATATGCAAGAGATTTTTGGATAAGAATACTCTACTAGAATGTGCTCCATAGATTCCTTCATGAACTTCTCTTAACGCTAATGTAGACTCTATCAAAGTTAAACAATGAAGCAGAGTTCCATCAAAACTATGTTGGTAAAGAGTGGATCCAAGTAAAGTATAATGAGTGGAATGATGAATGAAGTCTTTGGTTGGTAGAAATTGGTCATGAAGGTAGCTATAAAGGTCTGAGTACCAGATAAAATTAAGACCAAAAATATCACAAATCATGGTAATGATTAAAGGTTTATGACTTGGTGCTGACAAATTCTCGATGAGGAATTGATACTCTTTAGATTTATCTATTTATCAAATTAGAGAACCAATAGTAGCTATGGCATCTACAATTCTTTTACTACCCTTGGTATATGCTCAAATTGAATGTTGGCAATTTGTTTTTTAAGAGTGTCAACCATGGCTTTAGATGGAACTAGCTTGTCATCTTTGGTCTAAAAATGATCTGTGACCTGATTGATGATTAACTAAGAATCACCATAAAGTTGAAGATGAGATATATTCCATTATACTACTTGTCAAAGTCTTGTAACGAGTGCTTCATAATCAGCCATGTTGTTTGTACAAGGAAAGATGATTATGAATGATTTAGGGATGAGATCTCCCTATGGTGTAATAAAAAATAAGGTTGCACCTGATCCATGCACAATGAATGAAAAATCAAAATACAACTTTCAAGGCTACTCTTCAAGGGGTGCATAAATAATGGTCATGATGGATTTATTGGGAAATGGAAACTTGACTGGTTGTGTGTCCATGAGAGGTGCTTCAGCAAGTTGATCTACAAGAACTTGTCCTTTGATTACCTTATGCTTGACATATTCTATGTCAAACTCACTAAGAATCATGATCCATTTAGCCATTCTACCTTGCAAAGCTATTTTAGATAATAGACACTTGAGTAGATCTACCTTTGAAATTACCATGGTTTTATTATTCAACATATAACAATGTAGTTTTTGAGCTGTGAAAACCATGGATAGACAAGCTATTTCAATAGGTGCATAGTTATGTTCATATGTAACCAAGGTACAGCTTAAGTAGTATACAACAAGTTCCTTTCCATTATCATCATGGTGAACCAAGAGTGCCCCTAGGGTATGATTAGTAGCTGATATGTATTATAAGAATGGCTCTCCTAGCATAGGAGGTAATAAAACAAGTGGATTGATAAGATAATCTTTGAGCTATTGAAAAGATATTTGACAGTGATCATCCTAGTGAAATATAACTCCTTTCTTCAAAAGGTGCATAAATAGATGGCACTTGTCTACTAAATGAGAGATTAGAAATGGATGGACTGGATCTTACCCTACAAACTATAGAGTTGATTCAAATTGGTTGGTGGTGGCATCTTAGTTATAACATGGACTTTAGCCAGATCGACTTCAATACCTCTACGAGACATGATGAATCCTAGTCATTTGCCTAAAGTCACACCAAAAACACATTTCTTTTGATTTAGTCTGACTTTATACTCTTATAATATTTCAAATATCTTACACAACACTTCTGGATGGTCGACTCTGGCCTTGGATTTTCTTAATATGTCATCAACATAGTCATCAACAATATCATGCATCATATCAAGGAATATGATAGTCATGGCTCTTTGATATGTATTTCCCACATTCTTAAGGCCAAATGGCATCCCTTGATAGCAAAATGTTCCCCATGGAATGGTGAATGTTATTTTATGATAATCTTCTGGTGTTATTTTGATCTGATTATATTCTAAAAAGCCATCCATAAGTGAAAGCATTTCATAACCTATCATGGAGTCGATGATCATGTCAATATTAGGCAATGGAAAATCATGTTTAGGGCAAGATTTATTAATATCTCAAAAATTAGTACAAATTTAGATTCTTTAAGGCTTTTTGCTAATAGGTACTACATTAGAGATCCATTCTAAGTAGTCAATGGATCAGATACATCCTGCTTCTAAGAGTTTTTCCAACTCTTTCTTTACCAATACAGTAATGCAAGGATGCATCTTATAGAGCTTTTATTCTACCAACTTGGCATCAAGATTAACCATAAGGTGGTGCAGAACCAAGGTACGGTCTAATCCTAGCATGTCAGAATAGGCCCATGTAAATATATCCACAAACTCTCTCAATAGAGCTACAAAGACATCACATTCCTCCTCAGTGAGAGATGCTCCTAACTTTATCCATTTCAGGTCTGATAGAGTTCCAATTTTTATATCTATTATATCTTTAACTAGAAGGGTTGAACTATCTTCTAGGATAGTAGACAGTGACTTGAACTATTAGAATATGTCAGGGTCCTTTGTTAGGACTTGATCTTCTACTTTTCCTAGGCATGATGAATCTGAGTCTCCTAATGGTAGATTTGGCCATGTAACAAAAATAGTCATAAATTCTTGGAGAAATTGATCTAATACTTGTTATTTCTCAAAACTAAACTTAGATCCATAGTCAAGTTTGTCATTGGTGGTCTCCTAGTCTAAAATCATAGAAGAATGAATACCCCATCTAATGGCACCTGAATTAGGTTTTCACCACTAGACTAGCCTTTATCTTTACTTTCTCCCTCGTCAGAAAGTGCCTTATAGAGGTTTTCACTTTGGGACCTCAATGTTTTACTTATTTATTTTTGGCTAAGGGTGTTCACTTGCCTCCAAAATAGGTTGCAGAATCCAATGTGATTGAGAATCTTGATTTGTGATCTCCCAATGGAACATTGTGTCTAAGGCCTAAGAAATCACAGAATGCCTCATCATTCTAGAAATCATCAATCAGTAGACTGGATTCTTGTTGGTCCCAATCTATCATTTGGGGATAATATAATGACAATGGATTATGATGAATGGTTTGGGTAAGGGTACAAATGGCATTGTTATCAAATAGTTTGGTTTCAACTAGGTCATCAAAAGTGAGGCTATGATCAGAATCTGCTTCACTATTAGCATCATCATCACTAGTCATTGGTGATGGAGTTTGAATCAAATATGTGGGGTAATGTCCAAGTAGTTTAAATCCAAATCCATAAGGTCTTTCATACTTAGTCATGGAAATCAACTCGATGGTTCCTTGCTGATTTGGTTCGAGGCCTCTTCCTTCATAATTATGATGCTCCATGATCCTATTAGAAATAGGATATTTTCCCTTTTTATAACAATCAGCTTGGTCATCATTATATAACCATGATTTTTCTCCTTCAAGAGGGTCAAGTTCAAGGCCAGATGCTGGTACAAATATGATAGGTCCCTTATTTTTGTTCTTTCATTACTAATGCATATGTGGGATGACCTTAGGTTGCCCAAAGGTTTTTAGATTCTAAGGAAGATTGGCAATGTGAAATGTGTCATGGGTTAGATATTCTCTTGGTCCATTATATAAAATGGTGAAATGATTGGAATCTTAAGAAGGTGGCATATGGAAAAGGGAATCCAAGGTACTAGGATCTATATAATTATCTGATGAAGGATCAATAAGTATAGCTTTTCCTTTATCCTGCTTGGAACTTGGATTCATATTGTACTAATAATTATAGCTTTAAAACTTAGCCTCGAGATGTTTATAGTGTTCATATGGATGTAAATCTCTTGAAATATTCACTTCCATCCCTAAGTGGGAGCACTTGATACATTGGTGCAGTGTTGATGGGACTGCATGAATCTCATGTAACCAAGGCCTGCCTATAAGCATGTTGTATGATAACTTAAGAGCTAACACATGGCAAAGTGTATCATGGGTCAAAGGCCCAATGATAACTAGAAAAATAATGGTGCCATGGGATTCTCTTTCATGATTATCATAAGCTTTGATAGTTATCATTTCTAGTTAAAGATCTGTCATTATGTACCCAAGAAGTTTGATGAGTTTAAGGGGCACTATATTGACGCCGGATCTATTTTCTATAAGGACAATTTTCACTTTATGCAATTTGATACAAAATTCTATGTATAATACGTTATTATGGAGTGGGCCAAGTGAATACATATCACTTTGGTTGAATGTGACTTGTTGGGTTGGAGCTAGGTGTCCAACCAAAGCTTGAAATTTATCAAGGGATATGTCACTAGCAATAGTGGATTGGGTCAAGAAGTCATTCAAGATTTTCTTGTGGATTATTGATGTTCATAGTAAATCCAAAATAGAAATTTATGCTAGTGTCTTTTGTAATTGATCCATAATATCAAACTTCTTGTCTTGGTTAGTAGTGAATAGTTTACTTTAAGGCTAAATGGTTAGTTGGATGATAGGCAAAGTGGCAAATGGTTATGGGCTTGGGATAGTAATCTTTGACCTCTAAGTTGTGATTACACAATTGGTATTAAATACTAGACCACTATTGCTAACCAATGTTAGAAATGATGTGGGACCAGATAGGATAAGTCTCAATTGCTAGTGCATTTGCATGTGGTCACATGGCAAGAACGAGTAATCGTTATAAGATCCAAAAGTGGAAGTCCTAGTTTGCTAGTTTGCCTGTAGACACTCCTAGGTCAAAGAAGGATTATTCATGTGATTTGGCTAAATAGTATTATTTAGCAATGGTCTAAGATGATTAGTACTTGGTCTAAGATTAATGGAGATGGTATTGATGCTACCCCTTATAATATGACCTACAACCCTATTGTAGTCATGTGTAATTACATGGTAGGTTTGTTAGTTATTATCATTTTGACCTTGGTTTTGTCCATTATTTTGTCATTGTGGATTTTATTATTGATTTTGTTGGTTTTTTTGGTTTAGCCTTTGATTTTAATACTATTGATGTTGCTATTGCACTGGTCATTATTGTTGTTGTTAATTGTTCTATTGTTGTTGATTGTTATGTTGAGGAAAGGGGTTTTGATAGATCCCAAGAGTTTGATTGGAAGTGGAAGCACCATTATCTAGTTTTATCTTCCCATTCTCTAACATATTCTTGATTAAATGCTTGATTTGGACACATCTTCATAGATTATGCCCATTGACCTGATGATAGTCATAGAATTCATTTTCTCGGTACCAATAAGGGTAAGGAATGCCTTATGGTTAATGTTTTGGTATGGGCTAATTAATCAGATTAGTGGTAGCAAGCTTACAAAATATAGACTCAATAGGTTCTCCTAGGTCACTGAAGACATGACGTGTAGGGACAGTTCTTCTAGGAAGAGGGATTTGTAATGGTAAAGACTATTGTATTTGTTGTGCAAGTCTTGGTTGTTGCACTTGTGACATTGGTTTGAGAGGTTACTGGGTAGGAGTAAGCTAAAAAGGTGGTGCAGATGTTGTCTGCATAGTTTGGACATGACAAGATTTGGTTACTCCATTTCCCATAACATTCCTATTTCGGTTGAATTGCTTTAGTCTTTCATGATTATTGGCTTGTGTTGGTTATGATGCTTGCACTTGATTAGGATGTTGTTGTTGGCTATTTCCCTAATTGGTAGAATTAAGTTTGATGACTCCTTTATTGATGAGCACTCGCTCAATCAACAAACCTTTATTAATGATCTCTTTGAATGTATGTGAACATTGTAGTTTTAGATGATAGGATATCTCACTATACAAATTTTTAGTAAACATAATAGCTAATTTTTTATGTGGTAAATTGTGGCTAAAACAACTTGCAAGGGCTCTCCATCACTGTAAATAACTTGCAAAACTCTCCCCAGCTTTTTGCTTTGCTTGTGTCAGGTCCACTAATGAGATCTCATGCTTGAGATTATAGGAAAAGTGATGCATAAATTTATCAAAAATATTATCAAAGTCCATTACTAAATTCTTGGGAAACTTCAAAAACCACTCCAACGCTTGTCCAACTAAGCTCCTTAGAAATAATAGCAAAAAGTATATGTCGTTATATGCCACTGTTTGACATGCAACAAAGAATTCAATCAAATGGGCCTTAGGGTCTCCATTCCCTTTGTACTTATCAAATTTGGGTGGTTCATATCCTAGAAGAAATGGTATCTAAAAATACTCCATATTTAATGGATAGGAACATATGTCATCCAATTTGAACTTCTTAGTCTACTTCCCCACCTAAATGGCAGCAATCACATCCTTCATCTATTGCAATTCTTGGGATAGAAAATAGGAAGGGATATTGGTTTGAGGGAGAATTTAGGTTTGGATAGATGGTTGGGAGGTCACAAGTGAAACACTTTAGCCAGGGTATGATGGAGACACATGTTGGGGTACATTGGCTTGGTTGGGGAATGGACTAAGAATATGCATCCATGCATTAGGATGTACTTGAAATTATAAATTTGGCTGCACGATATTCTAGTTCGGGTTGATGATAAAGGTTTGACCTAGGGGATTTTGTGGTTAGGATGAAGGGATATAACTATATTGTGCCTATTATGGTTGAAAAGGGACATGCTACTGACTATTCGAACTTTGTTATTGAGTGGGAACTTGTGGACCAAGACCTTGTCTCTAGATTTGTGGCACATTTTGACCCAATGGTTATTTAGTAGGTACTTGAGAAACATGGGAACCTCCTTATTACATGAATCCCTATGAAGAAGTAAAAGTATTTTGTATATTCAGCATCTATCACTGACCAATATTTACACGTTGTTGATTAGTCATTGCATGGTTTTAGACTGGCATATTGGTCTATGACTGAAAAGGTATGTTTGTTGTTACCTGGCGAGGTGTAATATTATTTTCTTCTAACTAAGGTGGTGATGTATTCATCATCTAATATGTTAATACGCTAGATTATGTCTATTGTTGTGGAATACCACTCTCTACTTATTGAGGAGGAGTAGGATCCATCACATTCTATCATTGAGGTGTAACATTATCCATTGTTTGATTATCCAATCCTATAGGTTGTACAATTGAGAAAGTGGTTGGTTGAGGCTGGGGTATAAAAACTCCTATTCCTTGGTATGATAATTTGTTCATGGGATTAACTATAGGTACTTGTTATTGGCTAGTTGTTTGTGTGTTAGTACCACTTTAATCAAGATTGGATGTTGTTTTCACATTGTCTACTACATTTGGCTCACTATTCAATGTAGAAGCCGAAGACACTTCTTCAATAACTAGTATATGTATCAAGTTATCTATCAAATCAATTTGTTCAAATGGGTCAAAACTTAGATTCTCTTATCCAATTAATTCCATCAACACCCCTATTGAAGGAACTAGGTCAATGAGAGGCTTACTTACCATGTTCATCTAATTGAAATTGTGTGTTGAATTTAGGTAGGTTTGGTATGCTATTGGCATTTGGTTAAAGTGATCTTTCATGATGCTTTTGCCTTGATCAGATATATTGGGGTCTAGGTAAATTGTTTGGACTACAGCCATATGATTGCTAAAAGAAGCCTGTTGATCAAAAATGATATTGTGGGGCACTCTTACTAGATTTGGTAAACTTTCATGGGGGAATTCTACTGGAAACCTAGCCCCTACCTCTATGTCCCTAACCAAAATCTCATTTTTGTTTTCTAACAAATGTTAGTCAAACAAAAATGGATCATACGTGAAAGCTAAATTAGTAGAGTATGACTTTTGAAGTACTGGCTCATCTACTATGGGTATTGTAGCTAGGTATTATACATTTTGCTCTTGGTCATATTCTGTGTAAGGTGGTGTGTTAACCAGATAATTAGCTAATGGATCTTGGCTTTGTGCCCTTGATTGAGAATTATAAGAGGGATCATAATCCATCTCATAAGAATTTTAATCCATATAGGGGTCTTGCACCATGTCTTCTTATGTAACTATATTACTAATCCCCAGATTGTATATGAGTCCACTACGAGTGTAGGAATACATGTTGGGATCCATAGTCAATGCTTGTTGATAAAATGTCAAAGAGTTATACAAACTCTAAAAAGGACATAATCTAAAATAAATGATACCTTCAACTTGGTCTAGATTTGTCAAAAGGAACAAAAGGTCTATGCAAAAATTTATGAGGAAATAAGCTAGAGTAAAATATCTAACATTTCACTACTCATACAAAGATAATCAACTAAATGGACCAAAAAATCAAAATGCCAAACTCTAAGGTCAAAGTGTTTCAAATTAGTCTAATCTAGGAATTTAAAAGTTACTAGGTCTTTTGTCCAAATGCAGCATCAAAATCTAGGCTCAAACAAGGCATGTGCTAGGACTCTTGGCCAAATGCCGTCAAAAGTTAGACTTTGAAAAATAGATGAAAGTTTTAATCTAACAAATTTGAAACACTTCTAACAAACACTAGGCATTTGATTCTTGGACATGAACTTGATCAACGAGGTATAAGGTATGAAACAAAAGGCACTTTAACAATAGTTTATTTTCTCATAAATAATGGTATAAAACTTGGTTTTTTTAACAAACAAGCTTGACAAAGGTGAACAGTATAATTGTGCTTTAGACAAAGGATCAAAAGTACACTTGGATCGGTTTGAATATGTAGGAACAAATTTGGAATTCTATGTAAGAGGGTCCATGAAACAAAGTTTGAAATTATTTGGGTAATGTAACAATGCCATACTACCCAAAAGGTGTGATAAAAAAGTTTGTTTCAAAAACTCTCTAAGGTAAAGACATTTTTCCATAATTTTGACAGCATACCACTACTTTTCTTGACTCAAAATGTTGTAGTGTATAGACTTAAAGTGCAAGTTTTTAGCAAAAAATGGATTAAGTCTATCAAATGATGATAATTATTATGAGTCTTAAACAACCTTCAACCTAAATTGGAAATTAAACCTAAGTTCTCTCAAGTTTAGTGCAAATGGTGAACCCACTTAACACATCCACCTTATGAACTTGTAAAGGTGTAATTTTGAATTTAAATTATAAGTGAATGACTTAAACAACTTTGGTCAAGGTCCAAACTCAATTGGGTAGCATGACTGAACCAAAGTGGTTGATATAACTCTCAAGCTTTTGATGAACTTTGAACAAATTAAATAGATGATCTCACATGAGCGTCATAATGCCTCTTTGTTCAAAGGAAAATTTGGACTATGTGTTGGGTTTGGATTATTTGTTTACACCAAGTTTTGACTCCAAACAAGACTTTAATCTAGTATAAGACTAACTAATTAATCACCCCTAGATCTTAAACTGACAAGGTTACTTGGTACTATTAGAATCCATCAATATACGTCATTTGAGAGGATTTTAAGTGTTTATCCAAAGGCAAATGCCCATTATATAGTATGGTTTTTACAACCCCCTTCTTTCAAATGATAGTACTATGACATGGACCTTAAGGCACACCTTACACCAACAATACTTTTGTGGCAAGTGGGGATTTTGGGTTTGTATCACTCAACTTGTTTCAAAAAAGTCTAGTCTTTTTTACAACCATTACATCCTATTGTCCGCTTAATGTAGTGTGATGTCCAAAGTGCCACTACATCTGATGTGTAACTCTAAAAAGAGTCAAATGAAGTCAATATTGGGAGATGAAATCTTGGGTCAAAGCTTCCCTAAAGAACTCATGGGAGGTGATGAAGTCCCCCTCGCAAGCCAAGATGCATAAAAATAAAGAAAGCATGAAAGTAGAAAGACTTTATGGTCAATTTCAAAGTCACCCAAACTTTGATGATTTTTTGGGGAGTGATTTAGATGACTTTATTTCTAAGCCTTGGACTTGGATACTTGCAATAGGAATGGCACTTTTGACTCCAAGGGCTCCCTATAGGGGACAAATGGAAGAGCATACACACAACACCCCTCTTTTTTCCAAACAAGATTTGATTAAACAACTATTGCAAACAAGAATTGACAAGTGTACTCAATTTTTAAACCCAAATAAAGTGTTTGGTGGTGTTCATTTGACCCCTTGGTCATAGTTGTAACTTTGAAAAACATTCATCAAAAACACCTAAAAATTCCTTGTTAAACACCAAAACAAAGTTCCTAATCAAATTTTAAGCATGAAAAAGTGATTTAAACATATTTTGAGCAAATATCCTACTTGGTCCTGTAGTAAAATTATTAGCATGTCCCTTCGCTTTGAAGCCCTTTTGAGTTTGAAATAAGAAACTTTGGAAAAGTAGGTCTCAAGTCTATGTTTTTGGAAAAATATAGTAACCGAAATTGGTCAATACCACCGACATCAGTTATGGGCAATCGAGATCTAATTGAAGTTATTTTTACTGACTGACATCAGTTTAGTCAGGTAACTAATGTTGGTATTTATATCGACGTCAATTACTATGTAAAAACCATGGCAACTAAAAATGGCAAAATAAAGTTAAAAGATTAATTTGCAAGAGGTTTAAGAGCTCAAATAAGTATTTGTAAGTTGCAAAAGGATCTCCTTCATGTGTAGGATGCATCTTGTCCCAGTGGGCATGCCATTATGTGATCTAGGAATTTGACTCAAGATATGATGGTTAGTATGGTGTTAGTTCTAAAATGAAAACAAAATGAAATAAACAAACTAATAACATAACATCTTTAGGCCTAGACACTAGGGAGAGCTTATTTAACAAATGCAAATGACAATCACAACTAAAAAACAAGGAATGAAAACACAAAAATTCCTTTCACCTTCCTTAGATGCTCTAAATGCCTTTGTAATGGTGGCTTGCTCGACTTATGCTTCAAGATGTCTTCTTCAATGGAGTGTGGCTACCTTCATCTCATCTTGACACCTTTGGCTTGTGGTTTGGCTTGGATTGGAATCAATTTGGCATTATAACACTAGTATCTTGAAGCTTTTAGAACCAATCTTGCATTATAACTTTGCTAAAATTAATCTTAGAAATGATGTTGTGAGGTCTCCTATTTATAGATTTTTGGATTTGACCAGAATCAATCTCAATCATCCATCTCAAAATTAAGATGTATGATTGAGGATTAATTCAATTTTACAATTAAAATTTTTAATTATCCTCATCATGGCATTGGAAGAAGGGGTAATTAAGAGGTATGGAGGGCATCATAGAAGGCATTAATGAGGTATGGAGGGCATGAATCCTAATATTTATGGCATTTATGGTTTAGAGATGTCTTTCCAAGAAATAAGGTCACTTGATGATCTAGATATTCCATATTCATTTCCAAAAATAATTATTCAACAAGTTCTATGGAATTATTAATTAGACCTTGATTTGGGTTAATTAGCTCTTAAGCATGATTAAGCACATTATGCACAAATTACCCAAATTGGTCAGAATGCCTTGTTATTGGTCCAAAATTTGACTGGATTAGAAATGGAAGTCCGCATTAGATGTGTTGGATGCATATTCATATTTAGAATATTTCCAACAAAAAATAACAAAGGCATGAGTCTTATGCAAAAGATTTGATAGGAAAGAGCAGTCTAGAGTAAGGAAGTGCAAAAATGGCATTTTGACTCGAAATGGACTGATCTAAATTAGCTAGCCCATAAATTGCATTGCACCATTTAGGGATACCCTAGGTAAAGTCAAAACTTGAATATGTCATTTTCACATCATTTTATGTGTTTTAGTGTTTTTAATCCAAATTGTGCATTTTACATGGAAACTAGCCAAAACCCTTATAAGAGGTTATCAATGGCTAGATTTACGTGTCTATAGTATGCCCTTGTTTGGGAAGGTGTTACAAGCTATAATCATAGTAACATCTTCCCAAATAATGAAAATGTCCTACGTGCCTACAACTACAATAATGATATACTAACTGTATGATGCTCCCTTGAGGGAATGATTGGCATAAGTGGATCGACAAATGATCCCTAAAAAAGAAAGAAGCAAAATGAGGGGACCAAAGAAAGGAAAGATGATGGGGTGAAAACACAATGATAGTGAAAAAGTAGTCAAAATCATTGAGAATGCAAGTGAGACGGTGTGTAATGGTTTACCCAAAGGCGGTTATAAGCATTGTACCCCAATAGTGGCAATGTGGTATGATAACATAATGATTTGCCCAAAGGAGGTTATAATCATTGAGAAGATGGAGTTTCCCCAGTTAGAATAGACAAATAAGATAATAACATGCCCTTATATGGATAGAAAAATTAAAGTGGTGACAACATAATGATTTGTCTAAAGGTGGTTATAATCATTGGAAAATGCAGGTGGAATGGTGTGTAATGATTTGCCCATAGGTAGTTATAATCATTGAACTCTAATTATGGAAAACATGATAAACTTAGTTGAGGATGATGATAAATTGACACAGAGGGTAATGATGAATTGTAATAACCTACTATTAGGGAGATGCGCATCCAAACTAATAAAGGTTGAAATTTTTTCATGGTCAATTACTCTGTTTAGGATATGATTGGGAGTGGAATCAGGATGTCAGTGCTGAAGAGATGCTGTCATTACTGAATAGACTTCTTGAAGCTGAGGTTTGTTGTAGCATTTTTCTATAGGCATCATGATATAACATCATTCAGACTTAGCTGAAATATGTGTGAGGACTAACTCCTATAATTGAATACTCAATAGAAAATAATGCACAAATGATAGAAATCATGATGACAATGTAAACATATGAATATGGATGGATTCAAGTGTAAGTATGGGAAATGAATCACCTAATGAAAACACATAAATTGAATCAAGGCAATAGTTCTGAAAGCAAACAAATAGACAAATAAACAAAAATAAGTAAAAACAAATAAATGAACAATGCAATAAAAACCCTACGAACATTGTCCCTAGAAAATAGGCAACAACTTATCAAATGAATAAAATAGGGGAATAGAAAAAAATGAATGGGGTGGCTGAGCTATCTCCATATGCACTAGGTAAGTGGATGTTACCTACATTATTTCATGGATTTAATATCTAATAAAAAACCTCAGTTCAAATGTAGTTCTCCCAGGGAATGGGAAGAATGTGATAACTGATGAAAACAAATAGAATGGATGTGATAGCAGAATAGGAATGATCTTTCAAAATGGAAAGTTCATGAGATAAAAAGCCCAATAAGGATGGGGAAACTAAATGAAAAGTGATTTTCTTGTAACTTAGTAAGGGTTCCCAGAATGCTTAAGGCAAAGAAGTGTTAATGTTTTTTTTTTCTTTTCTAACAATATTAAATGTTTTTAGAAGTGTTTTGGAGTGTCACAACTCAATCAAGAATGATAACACACTAAATGGTTCAAGCTCACAAAATAGCAAGAGCATTTTAACTTAGGTTGTTCATAAAATAGTGAGAGCATGGCTGAGGTTGCTTAGAAAATGGTGAGAGCATTCATACTTAAGTTGCTCACAAAATGGTGAGAGCATGGGGGAAAGGGTGACTAAGTTGACCTCAAAAAGTATTGAGCATTGCCTACATAGTCCCAAAGTATGACCTCAAGTCACTGTAGTTCCACCCTTATAGTGGAGAAATTTGACTAGTGCAGCAGTTAATTCAAACAACACAGGCACAGTTGGTAAAAAGACATAGTATGGCATAGGAAGTGGCAAGTTGGTATGTCAAGGCTTAGTATTTCCCCTAGTTTGCCCATAGGCAGTTATAACTAGGACACAATGGCATAGATCAATGATACTAATTCTCCCAAAGACGGTTATAATTAGTAGCAAGATTGGTGGTAAGAAAGGACTAACAAATGAAGGATGCAATTACCAAAACTTCTATCATGATGTCCCAAAATATGATCTATATCTGAAGTTCTTGAATGAACTAATAAACTAATCAGATACTTTAATGCTAAATTTGCATAATAAATGATAAAAACCAATGTTAAACAAGCTAGGTTTTAGAACATGTTGGGTCGATGGGGCAAAAATGGAAAGTGGATATGGCAAAGAGGATGGATAAGAATGGTATGTGTACAAAGAAGAATAGTGACAAAAAGGCATAACTAAAATGGTCCTTACAGACAATACACCTTAGCATTCAATCATAGTACTGCTTGAGATGAATAATATTCATTGGCTCTAGAATTTCATCACCAGCTAGTGTGGTAAGCCTATATGCTCTTGATCCATAATCTACAATGATGATGAAAGGCCCTATCTAGTTTGGTTTGAATTTCCCTTTATGTTTCTTCTCAGTCATGGTATTCTTTTAGTTTTCTTTGAGAACAAGATCACCAAGTTCAAATGTTCTATACTTCACACACCAATTATAGTGGCCTTTGAGTCTACTCTGGTATGCTTGAAGATTATTTAGCGTGGTTATGCGTTTCTCATCAAGTAGATCTAGCTCTTGTAGGTGAGATACTCGATAGTCATGATCATCTAGGACATGCTTCAAAGAGATGTGTAGTGAAGGTAATTCAACCTAAATGGGAAGGATGGTTTCAATATCATAAACAAGTGAGTATGGGGTGGCTCTTATGGGGGTATGATGATTGGTATAGTATACCCAAAGGGCAGGGAATATCTGGAGGTGACAATCAGGATCGGCATCATTGACAATTTTTTTGAGAATGTTGACAATGGTTTTGTTGGATGCCTCAGTCTGGCCATGACCTTGAGGGTAATATGATGTAAAAAAGTGTTATGTAATATAGTATTCTGTACATAACTAGTCTACATATTTGTTCTTGAATGATCCTCTATTGTCTGATATAATGTCAGAGGGATACCATAGAGATAGATGAGATGGTTGAAGATGAATTTAGAAATTTGCTTTCCAGTCATGTGAGGGGTATAACTTCAACCCACTTAGTTAAATATTCAGTGGTGGTAAGGACATGTTTATGGTTGTCAGATGAAGTGGGGTTAATCTTTCCAATGAGGTAAAGTCCCCAAGTAGAAAATGGCCATGGTGTCAACATTAGTTTTAGAGTTTTTATAGGGGCATGAATCAAATTTTCATACCATTGACATTTGTCACATTTTTTTACATATGCAGTGGCATCTACATCCATTATGGGCCAATAATAACCAATACACAAGAGCATTTTAGATAGGACTACTCTGCTAGAATGGGCTCTACATACTCCTTTTTTAACTTCTCTTAATGCTAATTTAGACTTTGTCAAATTTAAACAACGAAGCAAAGTTCCATCAAAACTATGATGGTAAAGAGTGGATCCAAGTAAAGTATAATGAGTGGAATGATGAATGCAAGATTTGGTTTGTTTTCAAGATAGGTTAGGTGGCAGAACTTGGTCATGAAGGTAGTTGTAAAGGTTTGAGTACTAAATATAATTAGGACCAACAATATCACAAATCATGGTAATGATTGAAGGTTCATGAGCTGGTGCTGAAAAATTCCTGATGAGGAATGGATACTCTTTAGCTTTATCTATTTATCAAATCAGAAAGCCAATAGTACTCATGGCATCTATAGTTCTATTACTATCCCTCAGTATATGCTCAAATTGAATGTTCATAATTTGGTTTTTAAGAGTGTCAATCATGTCATTATATGGAACTAGCTTATCATCTTTGGTCTAAAAATGATCTATGACTTGATTGATGATTAATTAAGAATCACCATAAAATTAAAGATGAGATATATTCCATTGTACTACTTATCAAAGTCATGTAACAAGTGCTTCATAATCAGCCATGTTGTTTATACAAAGAAAGCTAATTTTGAATGATTTAGGGATGAGATCACCCTATGGTGTAATAAATAATAGGCCTACCCCTAATCCATGTGCAGTAAATGAACCATCAAAATACAACTTTTAGGGCTACTCCTCAAGGGGTGCATCAATAATGGTCATGATAGATTCATCAAGAAATGTAAACTTGAGTGGTTGTGTGTTCATGAGAGGTGCTTCAACAAGTTGATCTACAAGAACTTGTCCTTTGATTGCTTTTCGATTGACACATTCTATGTCAAACTCACTAAGAAGCATGATCCATTTAGCCATTATGCCTTGCAAAGATATTTTAGATAATAGATACTTGAGCAGATCTACCTTTGAAATGACCATGGTTTTATTATTCAACATGTAATGATGTAATTTTTGAGCTATGAAAACCATGGATAGACAAGCTTTTTCAATAAGTGCATAGTTATGTTCATATGTAACCAAGGTATGGCTTAAGTAGTAAACATCATATTCATTTCCATTATCATCATGTTGAGCCAAGAGTGCCTCTAGGGCATGATCAATAGCTGATAGGTATAAAAAGAATGGCTTTCCTGGCATAGGAGGTAATAAAATAGGTGGATTGATAAGATAATCCTTGAGCTATTAAAAAGCTATTTGGAAGTGATCATCCTAGTAAAATGCAACTACTTTGTTTAAAAGGTGTGTAAATGGATGGCACTTGTCTGCTAACTAAGAGATGAAGCATCAGATGGACCGGATCTTACCTTGTAAACTACAGAATTGCTTCAAATTGGTTGGTGGTGGCATCTTGGTTATAGCATGGACTTTAGTCGGATCAACTTCAATACCTCTATGAGACATGATGAAGCCCAGTAATTTGTCTGAAGTCACACCAAACACACATTTCTTTGGATTTAGTATAACTATATACTCTTGTAGTCTTTTAAATATCTTATGCAGCACTACTGGATGGTTGACTCTAGTCTTGGATTTTCTTAATATGTCATCGACATTGTCTTCAATAATATCATGCCTCATATCATGGAATATGGTAGTCATGGATCTTTGATATGTAGCTCCCATATTATTAAGGACAAATGGCATCACCTGATAGAAAAATGTTCTCCATGGAGTGGTGAATGTTATTTTATGTTGATCTTCTGATGCTATTCTGATCTGATTGTATCCTAAAAAGCCATCCATGAGTGAAAACATTTCATAACCTACCATGGAGTCAATAATCATGTCGATATTAGGTAATAGAAAATCATCTTTAGGTCAAGCTTTGTTGATGTCTCAAAAATTAGTATAAATTTGGATTCCTTCAATATTTTTACTAACAAGTACTACATTAGAGATCCATTCTAAGCATTCAATGTATCGGATACATCCTACTTCTAAGATTTTTTCTAACTCTTTCTTTACCAATACAACAATGCAAGGATGCATCTTACAAAGCTTTTATTTTACTGGATAGGCATCAAAATTAACCACAAGGTGGTGTAGAACCAAGGTGGGATCTAATCATGGCATGTCAGAATAGGCCATGAAAATCTATCCATAAACTCTCTCAATAGAGCTATAAAGACGTCACATTCCTCCTCAGTGAGAGATGCTCCTAACTTTATCCATTTTAGGTCTGATAGAGTCCCAATGTTTATCTCTATTTTATCTTTGACTAGAATGGTCACACCATCTTCTAGGATAGTAGGTAGCAACTTAAACAATTTATGTCAGGGTCTTCTATTAGGACTTGCTCTTCAACTTCTCTTAGGCATGATGAATCTGAGTCTCCTAATGGTAGATTTGGCCATGTAATAAAAATTGTCGAAAATTCTTGGAGAATTTGATCAAATACTTGTTTTTGCTCAAAACTAAACTTAGATCCCTAATCAAGTTCATCATTAGTGGTCTCTTGGTCTAAAATTGAAGAAGAATGAACACCCCTATCTAATGGCACCTGAAACAGGTTTTCACCACTAGATCGGCCTTTATCTTTACTTTTTCCCTAGTCAAAAAGTGCCTCAAAGAGGTTTTCACTTTGGGACCTCAATGTTTTACTTATTTTTTTATGGCTAAGGGTGTTCACTCACTCTCAAAAATAGGTTGTAGGATCTAATGTGATTGAGAATCCTAATTTATGATCTCCCAATGGAACATTTTCTCCAAGGCCTAAGAAATCATAGAATGCCTCATCATTATAGAACTCATCAATCAGAAGACTAGATTCTTATTGGTCCTAATCCATCAGTTGGGGATAATATAATGGTAATGTATTGTGATGAATAGCTTGGGTAAGGGTAAAAATATCATTATTATCAAATAAGTTGGTTTTAACTAGGTCATCAAAAGTGAGGCTATCATCAGACTCTGCTTGGCTGTTAGCATCATCATCACTAGTCACTAGTGATGGAGTTTGAATAAAATAAGAGGGGTCACCTCAAGGTAGTTTAAATCCAAGTTCATAAGGTCTTTCATACTTAGTCATGGAAATCGACATGATGGTTCCTTGTTGATTCAATTCAAGGTCTCTTCCTTCATAATTGTGATGCTCCATGATCTTATTAGGAATAGGATATTTAGATTTTTATAACAATCAGCTTGGTTATCATTGTATAACCATGATTCATTTCCTTCAAGAGGGTCAGTTTTAGGCTAGATGTTGGTACAAATATGATAGGTCCCTTATCTTTGTTCTTTCATTGCCAATGCATATGTGGGATAACCTTAGGTTACCCAAATCTTTTTGGATTCTAAGGAAGATTGGCAATGTGAAATGTGTCAGGGGTCACATATTGTCTTGGTCCATTATCTAAAATGGTGAAATGATTGGAAGCTTCAAGAGGTGGCATATGGAAAAGGGAATCTAAGGTATTAGGATCTATATAATTATCCAACAAAGGATCAATAAGTATAGTTTTTTCTTTATCTTGCTTAGAACTTGGATTCATACTGTACTGATAATTATAGATTTGAAAATTGGCCTTAAGATGCTTGTAGTGTTCATATGGGTGTAAATATCCTAGAATATTTACTTCCATCCCTAAGTGGGAAAACTCAATACATTGGTGCAGTGTTGATGGGACTGCACGAATCTCATGTAACTAAGGCCTACCTAGAAGCATGTTGTATGATAACTTAAGGTCCAAAACATGGAAAAGTGTATCATGGGTTAAAGGCCCAATGATAGCTAGAAAACTAATGGTGCCATGTGATTCTCTTTCCTAATTATCATAAGCTTTGATAGTTATTATTTCTAGCTGGAGATCTATCATTATGTACCGAAGAATTTTGATGAGTTTGAGGGACACTATGTTGAGGCCAGATCCATTATCTATAAGGATAATTTTCACTTAATGCCATCTGATACAAACTTCTATGTATAATAGGTTATTATGAAGCGGGCCAAAGGAAGACATATCACTTTAGTTGAATGTGACTTATTAGGCTAGAGCTAGGTGTCTAACCAAAGCTTAAAATTTATCAGGGGATATGTCACTAGCAATAGTTGATTGGGTCAAGAACTCATTTAAGATGTTCTTGTGGATTATTGGCATTCATATTAAATCCAAAATAGAAATTTGTACTAGTGTCTTTTACAATTGGTCGATAATATCAAACTTCTTGTCTTGGTCAGTAGTGAATAGTTTATTTTGAGGTTAAACGATTGGTTGGATGATAGGAAAAGTGGTAGATGGTTATGGGCCTGGGATAGTAATATTTAACATCCAAGTTGTGATTTCATAATTGATATTAAATACTAGACCACTATTGCTAACTAATGTTAGAAATGATGTGGGACGAGATAGGATAAGTCTATGTTGTCGGTGCACTTACATGTGGGCATGTGGCAAGAATTAGTTGTCACTATAAGATCCAAAAGTGGAAGTCCTAGTTTGTTGGTTTGCTTGTATGCACTCATAGGTCAAAGAAGGATTATCCATGTGATTTGGCTGAATAATATTGTTTAGCAATGGTCTAGGCTAATTAGTACTTGGTCTAAGATTAATGGAGATGGTACTAACATTACCCCCTACAATATGACATAAAACCCTATTGTATTCATGTGCAATTTCATGGTAGGTTTTTTGGTTTTTATCATTCTGACCTTGGTTTTGTCCATTATTTTGTCATTGTGGATTCTATTGTTGATTTTATTAGTTCTATTGGTTCGGCCTTTGATTCTAATACTATTGATTTTGTTGTTGCACTAGTCGTTGTTGTTGTCATTGATTGTTCTATTATTATTGATTGTTATTTCAGGGGAAGGGGTTTTGATAGATCCCAAGAGTTTGATTGGAAGTGGAAGGACCATTATCCAATTTTATCTCCCCATTCTCTAACATATTCTCAATTAAATGCTTGATTTGGACACATCTTCATAGATTATGCCTGTTGACCCAATGATAGTCATAAAATTCATTTTCTCAATACCAATCAAGGTAAGGAATGCCTTACAGATAATGTTTTGTTATGGGCTAACTAATCAAATTAATAGAAGCAAGCTTGCAAAATACAGACTCAATAGGTTCTCCTAGGTCACTAAAGACATGGCGTGTAGGGACAGTTCTTCTAGGAAGAGGGGTTTGCAATGGTAAAGACTATTGTATTTATTGTGCAGGTCTTGGTTATTACACTTACAGCATTGGTTAGAGAGGTTACTAGGTAGGAGTAAGCTAAAAAGGTGGTGTAGATGATGTCTGCATAGTTTGCACATGACAAGATTTGATTACTCCATTTCCCACAACATTCCTATTTTGGTTGAATTGCTTTAGTCTTTCATGATTATTGGCATGTGTTGGTTGTGATGCTTTCACTTGATTAGGATGTTATTTTTAGATATTTCTTTGATTGGTAGAATTAAGTTTGATGACTTGTTTATTGATGACCGCTCGCTCAATCAACAAACCTTTATCAATGACCTCTTTGAGCGTATGTGCACATTACAGTCCTAGATGATAGGCTATCTCACTATGAAAATTTCTAATAAACATAGTATCTAATTATTTATTTGATAAACTATGGTTGAAATGACTTGCAAGGGCTCTCCATTGCTATAAATAACTTGCAAAACTCTCACTAGCTTTATGCTTTACTTGTGTCAGGTCCACTAATGAATCTCATGCTCGAGATTATAGGAAAAGTGATGCACAAATTTATCAAAAAAATCATCAAAGTCCATTATTGAATTCTTGGGTAACCTCAAAAACCACTCTAAGGCTTGTCCAACCAAGATCCTTGGAAATAATAGAAAAAGGTATATCCCACTATATGTCACTAGTTGACATGCGACAAAGAATTCGGTCAAATGGGCCTTAGGGTCACACTTATCAAATTTGTGTGGGTCATATCCTAGAGGAAATGGTATCTACAAATACTACATATTTAATGGATAGGAACATACGTCATCTAATTTGAACTTCTTAGTCTTCTTCCCCACCCGAATGGCAGTAATTGCATCCTTCATCTGTTGCAATTCTTGGAATACAAAACAAGAAGGGATATTGGTTTGAGGGAGAATTTGGGTTTGGATAGATGGCTGGGAGGTCACAAGTGGAACACTTTGGCTAGGGTATGATGGAGACACTTGTTGGGGTACATTGGCTTGGTTGGGGAATGGACTAGGAATACGCATACGTGCATTAGGATGTACTTGAAATTACACATTTGGCTAAGTGATATTTTAGTTTGGGCTGATGATAAAGGTTTGACCTAGGGGATTTTGTGGTTGGGATGAAGGGATATAGCTATATTTTTCCTACTATGGTTAAAAAGGGACATGATACCAACTATTCAAACCTTGTTGTTGAGTCAGAACTTGTGGACCAAGACCCTGTCTCTAGATTTATGGCACATTTTGAAACAATGGTTTTTTAGAAGGTACCTAAGAAACATGGGGACATCCTTGTTACACAAATCCTTATGAAGAGTTGAAAACATGTTGAAAATTCAACATTTATCTTTGACCAAAATTTGCACATTGTTGATTAGTCATTGCATGGTTTTGGACTGGCATATTAGTCTACGACTGAAGAGGTATGTTTGTCATTACTTGAAGAGGAGTAAATTAGTTTCCCCTGATTGAGGTGGCAATGTATTCATCCTCTATTACATTGATACACTAGATTGTGTATGCTATTGTGGAATACCACTCGCTACTTGTTGAGGAGGAGTAGGATTCATCACATTCTGTCATTGAGGTGTAACATTAGTCATTGTTTGATTATCTAATCCTATAGGTTGTACACTTGAGGAAGCAGTTGGTTGAGGTTGGGGTATAAAAACTCCTATTCCTTGGTATGATGATTTTTTCATGGGATTAACTATAGGCACTTATTGTTGGCTAGTTGTTTTTGTGTTAGTATCACTTTGATCAAGATTGGACGTTGTTTTCACATTGTCTACTACATTTGGCTCACTATTTTTTGTAGAAGCTAAAGACACTTCTTCAATAACTAGCATATGTATCAAGTAATCTATCAAATCAATTTGTTCAAATAGATCAGAACATAGATTCTCTTGTCTAATTAATTCCATCAACACCCCTATTGAAGGAACTAGGTCAATGAGAGGCTTACTTACCATGTTCATCTTATTGAAATCATGTTCTAAATTCAAGTAGGTTTGGTATGCTATTTGCATTTGGTTAAAGTGATCTTCTATGATGTTTTTTCCTTGATTGGATACATTGGGGTCTTTGTACGTTATTTGTAATAGAGCCATAGGATTTCTAGAAGAAGCCTATTGATCATAAATGATATTGTGGGGTACTCTTACTAGATTTGATAAACTTTCATGGGGGAAGTCTACTGGAAACTTAACCCCTACCTCTATGGCCCTAACCAAAATCTCATCTTTGTTTTCTAACAAATGTCGCTCAAATAAAAATGGAGCATACGTGAAAGCTAAATTAGTAGAGTATGGTTTTTGAAGTACTAGCTCATCCACCATGGGTATTTTAGTTAGGTATTACATGGTTTGCTCTTGGTCCTATTCTATGTAAGGTGGTGTGTTAACTAAATCATTAGATAATGGATCTTGATCAAAAGTACACTTGCATCGGTCTGAATATGGAGGAATAAATTTGGAATTCTATGTAAGAAGGTCCATGAAATAAATTTTGAAATGATTTGGGTAGTGTAACGATGCTATACTACCCAAAAGGTGTGACAAAAAAGTTTGTTTCAAAAGCTCTAAGGCAAAGAAATTTCTCCATAATTTTGACATCATAACACTACTTTTCTTGACTCAAAATGTTGTAGTGTATAGACTTAAAGTACAAGTGTTTATCACAAAATGGCTTAAGTCTATCAAGCGATGATAATGACTATGAGTCTTAAACGGCCTTCAACCTAAATTGCAAATTAAACCTAAGTTCCCTAAATTTTAGTGCAAATGGTGAACCCACTTAACACATCAACCTTATAAACTTGTAAAGGTGTAATTTTGAATTTAAATTATAAGTGAAGGACTTAAACAACTTTGGTCAAGGTCTAGACTTAATTAGGCAGCATAACTACACCAAAGTGGATGATATGACTCTCAATCTTTTGATGAACTTTGAACAAACCAAATGGATGATCTCACATAAGTAGCATAATGCCTCTTTATTCAAAGGAAAATTTGGACTATGTGTTGGGTTTGGATTATATGTTTACACCAAGTTTTGACTCCAAACAAGACTTTAATCTAAGATAAGACAAACTAATTAATCACCCTTAGATCCTAAACTAGCAAGGTTGCTTGGTACTATTGGAATCTCTCAATATACATCATTTGAGAGGATTTTAAGTGTGCATCCAAAAGTAAATGTGCATTATATAGTAGGGTTTTTACACCCCCCCTTCTCAAAAATGACAGTACTCTGAGATGGACCTTGAGGTGAAACTTGCACCAACAATACTTCCATGGCAAGTGGGGATTTGCCTAAAATCAAACAAGTTTTTGAACTATTTAGTGGAATCAATTGCACAATGATTTTCACACCAAATGATGTAAAATAAAAGCATGAATTTTGGGTTTGTATCACTCGACTTGTTGCAAAAAAGTATAGTCCTTTTTACAACCACTATATCCTATTGTTCACTTAGTGTAGTGCAATGTCCAAAGTGCCACTACATCCCATGTGTAACTCTAACAAGAGTCAAATGAAGTCAATGTCAGGAGATGAAATCCTGAGTCAAAGCTTCCCTAAAGAACTCATGGAGGTGATGAAGCCCCCCTCGCAAGCCAAGATGCATAAAAATAAATAAAACATGAAAGTAGAAAGAATTTAGGGTCATTTTCAAGGTCACCCAAACTTTGATGAGTTTTTGGGAGTGCTTTAGATGACTTTATTTCTAAGCCTTAGACGATGCTACTTGAAATAGGAATGGCACTTTTGATTATATGGGTTCCCTATAGGGTACAAATGGAAGAGCATTTATGCAACACTCCTCTTTTTTCCAAATAATATTTGATTAAATAACTATTGTAAACAATAATTGACAAGTGTGTTTAATTTTTAAACCCAAATAAAGTGTTTGGTGGTGTTCATTTGACCCCTTGGTCTTAGTTGTAAACTTTGAAAAACATTCATCAAAAACACTTAAAACTTCCTTGTTAAACACCAAAACAAAGTTCCTAATCAAATTTTAAGCATGCAAAAGTGATTTAAACATGTTTTGAGCAAATATCCCACTTGGTCCTGTAGTAAAATTTTTAACATGTCCCTTAGCTTTGAAGCCCTTTTGATTTTGAAACAAGAAACTTTAGAAAAGTAGGTCTCGGGTTTGTGTTTTTGTAAAAACATAGTGACCGATGTCAGTCAATACCACCAACATCGGTTATGGGTGATCGAGATCTAACTAATGTCAGTTCTGCTGACCGATGTTAGTTAAATTAGGTAACCAATGTTGGTATTTCTGCTGACGTCGATTACTATGTAAAAACCATGGCAACCAATAATGGAAAAATAAAGTTAGAAAATAAATTTTCAAGAGTTTTAAGAGCTCAAATAAGTATTTTAAATTTGAAAAAGGATCTCATTCATATATAGGATGCATCTTGTCCCACCATGCATGCCATTATGTGATCTAGGAATTTGACTCAAGAGAGGATGGTTAGTATGGTGTTAGTTCTAAAATGAAAACAAAATTAAATAAACACACTAATAACATAACATTTCTAGGCCTAGACACTAGGGAGAGCTTAGTTAACAAAATTAAATAACAAGCATAGCTAAAAATAAAGGAATGAAAACACAATAATTCCTTTCACCTTCTTTAGATGCTCCAAATGCCTTTATAATGGTGGCTTAATCAGCTTGTGCTTCAAGAGGTCTTCTTCAATGGAGTGTGGCTACCTTCATCTCCTCTTGGCACCTTTGGCTTGTGGCTTGGCTTGGCTTGGGTTCAATTTGGCATTATAACACTAGTTTCTTTAAGCTTTTATAACCAATCTTGCATTATAACTTTTCACAAATTAAGCTTAGAAATGATGTTTTGAGGCCTCCTATTTATAGATTTTTGGATTTGATCAAAATCAACCTCAACCATCCATCTAAATATTGAGATGTGTGGTTGAGGATTAATTCAATTTTCAAATTAAATTTTCTAATTATCCTCATCATAGCATTCAAATAAGTGGTAATTAAGAGGCATGGAGGGCATCATGGAAGGCATTGATGAGGCATGGAGGGTATGAATCTTGATATTTATGGCATTTATGGCCTAAGGATGTCTTCCCAAGAAATGAGGTCACTTCATGATGTAAATATTCCATAATCATTTCCAAAAATAATTATTCAACAAGTTTCCATGGAATTATTAATTAGGCCTTGATTTGGGTTAATTAAATCTTAAGCATGATTAAGCACATTATGCACAAATTACCCAAATTGATTAGAATGCCTTGTTATTGGTCATAAATTTGATTGGATTAGAATTAGAATTCCATGTTAGATGTGATGGATTTGTATTCTCATTTAGAATGTTGTCAACAACAAATAACAAAGGCACAAGTCTAATGTAAAATATTTAATAGGAAAGAGCAGTCTAGAGCATATAGTTGCAAATTTGGCATTTTGACTTGAAATGGACTAATCAAAGTTAGCTGGTCCATAAATTTCATTACCTCATTTAGGGATACCTTGGCCTAAATCAGCACTTTAATATGTCATATTCACATCATTTTGTGTGTTTTAGTTTTTTTAAGCCAAATTGTGCATTTTAGATGGAAACTAGCCAAAACCCTGATTGCAGGTTACCGGTGGCTAGATTTAGGTGTCTAAAGATTTCCTAATGATAGATAGATCCTGGAAGTGAGATATTCCTTAGGGGTTTTCAATCCACACATTTTAAATAATTAAGTTTAAAAAGTAAAAAGGAAATTGCTTGCATCAATAAACCAAAGGATACTAAAATTTAACACAAGAATGATTGCTTAGAAAATAGACTAAAAATGATTAAATTAGTGATAAAATAATTAATACTAATGCTAGAGGGTTGGGGTCTACTTCAAAAAAATTAGACAAGGATCTCTGAGTAGGCAAGAACATAGAAATTTAGGTTTGGTTGGGGGTAGGTAGGTGAAATTAACTTGCTAGTTTTTACTACCATAGTGATCATCGATAGTTGGGTTTATTGTCGATGATTAAGGTGAACATCAGTGGTTGGGTTGATCATTGGTGGTTAGATAGACCATTGTTGGTTGGGTAAACCATCGATGGTTACTATGTATGGATTTATGTTGATAAAAAGGCTGATTGATGAGATCTAAAAGATAGATTATGAGAGATGGGCAAGATCTAAGTTGATTATGAAATGGAAATAAAGTAAATGAATACTAAGAAATAATGACTTGTCTTACCAAAATTTGATTGGGTAGATGGTTGAGGTAGTTGACCTATTGGTGGAATATATCTCAATTCCAATAGAGTAATGGTAACTGAGGGCTTGGTGGAGAGGTAGCAACAAATTGACTCTCTGAGATAGTAACTAGTTCACTATATTATTGATAATGATTAACCTACAAAAATAAACTCTTGGATGCATAAGTTCTTGATAATGATTGTAGATGATTTTCACCTCTTGCTCCTCTCTTCTTATAGGCAAGTTAAGAGAGTTACAATATCACATGAATTGGGCTTCCTAATTTTAACTCACTCATGTAATAGCTCATACGTGGATGAGGACAAGTTATTTTTAGAAAAGCAAGGTAAGTGAGTTCACATGTTAGTTGTTAAGGAAGTGGACCCTAACCATCGATGGTTAAGGGTAAAGGGTAAAAAGTGGGTAAAGGATAGGTTACGCAAGTTGACTTAAATTGAATGTGGGTTAGGTTTAGCTAGGGGTTAGAGGATTGAATGGTCCCAAGGGGGTGGTAAGGTCGCCCAAGGAATTATGACATTTAGAATCATGATGTATGGATTTTTGGTGTCTACATTTTTCCCCATTTTATTATATAGCTTAGAATTAACTAGATATAAAACAAAAATAGATGTTGGTCAAAGGTGTGGTTGCCCTAAGTATGGGAGAAGGTGTTCTCCCTCAAATTTGGAGGCGATGAGGTAGAGAAAAATTGGGTGTGGGTTTGATAAGGTGGGTAAGGATGATGATGAACATGTAAATCATGAAGATGGATGATAGCTTGGCACTAAACCACAAATAGTAACACAAAGTATGGTAAAAGGTGTGATAGCCAAGATCACGTAAAGATAAGCTTATCATGGTTAAGGATAATAAAGTTTGATGCTAAGGGATAAGTGACTAGTGTACTACATGAACACAATTAGGTATGGCAATTGGGTACACCTAGTAATCTCCTAGACAAGGTTGATGTGTCGGTGGGTATCTAAGGTAGGAAGTGTTCTCAGAGAAAACATAAATGGGTCAAGTGTCATGGGTATCCAAAGTAGGAAGTGATCCTAAAAAGACATAAGCAGGTTAGGTAAGCACGAGGTGGTATAATTTCAAAAGGTACTCAACATGGTAATAATGTCACTACGGTTAAAGGACTAGGTAAAACATTTCACAAAATGCATGTTAGTTGGGCTAAAATGGACCAATGGCAAGGTGATGAGGTGTTTGGGGTGGGTGGAGAATATAGTCTCCATGGGTGGGTAAAACTAGGTTGGTTTTGCTAAAAAGGGGTTTTTTTTTGTGAAAGTAATAAAGTAAGGCATATTAACTATCAACAGTAAGGTTACCCAAGGGCAACCATCGATGATCACCCTTACCATCAATAATCAAGGTGAAAACCTTAAATGCCCAAGAAGTAAAACTAAAATTAGAATTACTTTTCACTCATTGTTACTATTTCTTGGTTGAGTTGAAGCTCTAGCAAATTTGTTAATTTTTAATGATAGTGCTTTGCTGGAAACTAGTTTATTGAGGTGTATTTTGCTATTTTGTTGAGGGGGACCTAGGTGACTAGCTAGGATATAGGGAGCACACAGGCATGACCAAGGATGTGCAGGTTTATAGGTGACTCCATAGTGGTGATCATGAAATGAGGTAGGGGTGTCTTGGTTTTAATAGATAGGTGTGATTTTATGTAAATGTATTAGGTTGGGAGGTCAGGGTAGGTTGGAATGTTTAGTTTGGTTTAATACGCCCTAGTTAGGGTTTTGGTGGGTTTTGGGTAAAATTGTAGGTAAAATTAGGAATTAGTGGGGTGGGTAGGTAAATTGGGTTAGTTAAGGGTTTAGGGTATCTTATTTTGTTGTTTAGTTTGCATTTGGTTATTTTTTGATGTGATAGGGTTTGGGCATTCTATCCATGAACACCCATAGTGACCATCAATGGTCAAGTCTGATCAATGACAGTCGACACCCTAAAAAATATCGGTGTCTAACCATCGATGATCACTATGACCAAAGGTGGTTGACTCGGGTAGAGAAGTTTACTTTGATTTTGATAAGTAGTTAAAAAATTTAAGTCAAATGAAATGGTATGCATGTTAGGCATAGGTTGGCAGGGTAGGTTTAAAGGATAAACCTAGTAGGTAGATGGGTAGGATAGATAAGGGAATAGGTCAGTCTTGTAAAGGTTTAGGGTAGATTAAATTAGTGTAGGGGACTAAGTCATGCTTCTAACTTGGTGTAGGCTAGGGAGTAGATATAGATGCATAACTTCATGTGACATATCTTCATAAAGATTCATCAGGCGATGACTCCAACCAACTAGACCTACATAAATGAGGTGGGGTTGGGAGCTATGAGGCACTACCAACATGTGCCCCAAGATGCATCCATGGTCATAATGCTCATTGAGAGATGGGATCCTGCTATGAACACCTTTTTATTATCGACCAAGGATAAGAATATTTTTCTTGAGGATGTTCATAAGATCACTCAACTTTCACTCTGTGATGATTTGATTTACCACATAGAGTGAGAGGAGTGGGATGATCACATTGACCTTTTGTATAGAGATGAGAGTGATTAGGTCAGATGGCATGATGGGGGGTTTAGGTATAGTAATTTATATTAGAGGGTTTGAAATAAGAGGAGACTCATGACCATGCTCATGATTATTGTGACATGCTTTGGGATTCTTGACTCGAGTAGCAGCAGATTTCCTTACTTGTTATTGGGGTATTAGTCAAGTTATTACTGGGTCAAATAGTATTTGGTTGGGTGCCTATTTTTCTTGTATAGATATATATGGAGTTGTGGGGTTTAGGGCTCATAGTAGATATGGTATCAGCATCAGCCTGGTTCTTCATTGTTGGGCTTATGAGCATATCAGGGTGTTAAGGCTAGTGAGGCTACCATGGGCAAGCTTCACATAGATAGAGTTCCCTATCAACTTTATGTGATGGAGGGGTGACTTCATTATGTTAGGTGAAAAAAGAGGA
Source organism: Torreya grandis (assembly GCA_037957365.1). Taxonomy (NCBI): domain Eukaryota; kingdom Viridiplantae; phylum Streptophyta; class Pinopsida; order Cupressales; family Taxaceae; genus Torreya; species Torreya grandis. The sequence continues at coordinate 600,711 of JARHVA010006613.1, read as the reverse complement.
GCTCATGATGTGGAGTGGTTTAGGGGTGAACTAGGTGCACTAGTGATAAGAGACATCACTTAGAGGCCATACGTCTAGTTTTTAGTATGGCCAAGGTACAAGAGATAGACACTCTCCCTTCAAAGCTACAAATGGATACTTGGTAGGAAAGATAAGGAGGTAGCTCTAATTATGTTTGATAGAGTATGTTGATATTTTGGCCTAGTATAGGTTATTACAGGCCCATTCCCTAGGTATAAGAGAGAGGATTCATAGATCCTATTACCAGAGCCACATCTTGTGCCTACTTTACTAGAGTATGAGGAACTACCAACTAGGGCATCAATAGATGATGTCAAGTTTATAGATGGGTACATGGATGCTACCAACCCATATATGAAACTATAGATATTGGTGGGGATGATGGAGGTGTGAGGCCAATGATCATGGATCCAGCTAGCCATGATGGACAAGGAGTGGCTTTAACTATTGCATAATGATAGGTATAGGTATTATAGGGGTAGCTAGCCATGTTACAAGGCAAGATTGTTACACTATAGGGTCAGGTTGCTACCTTATAATGTCAACTTGCTACCATCATAGGTGAGAGGGATCAGGCCAAGACCTCTTTAGGCTTAATGACCCAAGAGAGGGACTCTCTGAGGTAGAGAGGAGGAGGAGTAGTAATAATAAGTAGGGCCACCAGGTTTTACTCCCATGGCACAATACCTAGCTATAATAGAGGAGCTATGGTATTATGAGGCTATTATTTTGAAACAATATCTAGATGAGCCTATGGGGTGAGTATAGGGCTATCTTGGTAGGTGGTGTCAGTTTAGTGACACCAAGGTAGTGGGTAGTGTTTATATCTAGGTAGATAGGGATAGCTAGGGGATTGGTGGGTATAATAGGTGGGTAGGCACCAAGATCTAGCGGTGCTCTAGGAGGCACTACTACCCCTAGGGCATAGATATAGCTAGATTATGACATTTTGTATATCATTTTGATTCTAGCCTATGAGCTGATGTGGTGAGATGTACATTTTTGAGAGAGAGTCATGTATATCTACATGTACTAATTATTATGATTATTTGACTCACAATTTTAAATATGTGATCATTGTTGTATGATTATGTTCATGGTTTATGGTTTATGGTTTGATGTTTAATGCCTATGGTGTGATGTTTATATTGCTTATGGATGTTTAGCTAGGCATGAGATGGTTTTGATAATGGTTATGCTTATGACATGCTAAGTTTTAATGAGTATATACTACATTATTTTAGACTTAAACTTGTGGTGGAAAATGGTTGGTTGCTTTAATTAATTATGTATGTTGTGATATTACTATTTGATTATGTTTGTGATAATTTACGAATATGGTCATGCTTGTTTTTATGATTTGATTATGCTCTATTGTCAATTTGGCTTAAGGTAAAAACACATAAGGTAAATGAATCAACAACATAAGATAGGTGGATAAAGAATACAACCAAGAGATAAATGCCATAATGAAAATACCAACTATCCATGATAGGATAAGAAGGGGTCACGATGCTTCTTCATTGATGAGGACTAGACAACAAAACTAAAGTGGATTAGCTTAATGAATATAAGCCCTTCGAATACTTCGCATTAGCATTTGTTAGTTGGTTAAAAGGTGTCTTGACCACATAATGTTAAGTAAGCTCAAAAATCCCTTACATATAGTGTAAAGGGGAGATGGGGGCAAAATGGAACCTTCTTGTGAGACTAGCATGCCTCTTTTATAGGTGTCTAAAGAGTCAATATAAACAAGCACTTGCCAGATTGTGTAGATTGATCGATACAAGAATTTTATTTATGAGAGATGATTATGGCTTTTACCTTATTATGTTATTTGAGAGCCAATTGTGTCTTTCAAAATTAGTTTTTTTTTCTATGATTTTGAAGATGGGTCCTTTATTGATTGTTGTATATGGGAAGTTAATTGATATAGGAAGATTTTAAGCAATTACTATGATTTTGACAAATGATTTACTCAATAATCCTTCAAGGGAGTGGTCTAAGTTGATGTGTTATGTTCAAGGCTTTGTGATAGTTGTCCTTCAAGGGAGTAGTCTATCTTATATTTTTCAATTTTAGTTAAATGTTCAATAGTTAACCTTCAAGGGAGCAGTCTATGAATGCTAAGAATTATCCATGATTTCTAGTGATAAGTATTTTGAATTTTGATTGCTTTAATTATGCTTGACATAGACTTACTTATATATTTTGAAGGATTCACCTTTATGAAGGCAAAACTAAAAACACCAGAGGTTGATTAGGTGTAAAGACGTTTAGGTGACATCGATCATGGGCATCTATCTTGAAAAGGGGTGGAACATACCATGAGAATCATGTCATAGGTAGAGCCATGGTACCCATTGTTCAAGATTGGGCTATAATTATGATGGATAATCACATGATTCATATTTTAATCAATTTTCCCTAAAGTAGGGAGATGGAATGTAGGTAGATAGCAAGGGATGAGTTAATTTAGACAAAAGGTGAGCTTGATCCTTTTTAACAAAAGAATTAATGTAGATGTGAAGCATTAAGGGGATCCAGCTTTGGGTGGCCTTCAAGAGAATATAAATGGTAAGCTCTTGATCCATACTTGTGGTTTATGATATGAGGTCTGAGGCAATTGAAAGTAAACTTGCCCCACTTGCTTTTCTCCATATGGTGACATGTTGACTCTCCTTTAGGATGAGATCTCTGATATTGAATCCTTGTATTTTAAGGTGCTTGTTATAGGCACACTTGATGTGCTCTTGATAGACATGGAGGTGGGTAAGGGATGTTAAATGATGTTCATCGAGTAGCTCTAGTTGGGATAGATAGTGTTAATGATAATTGCTCTCAAAAATGAGATCTTGCAAAGATATGTGAAGAGATGGGATTTAGACTTTGAGAGGTAAGATGGCCTCTACTCCAAAAATAAAAGAGAAAGGTGTAGCACCTATAGGGGTTCTAATGCTAATATGGTATGCCCATAGATCAAAAGTATGTGTAAATGCTAATCCTGACCAGATGCATTGACCATTTTAATTACAATGTTATTAGGAGTTTTTTAGAGGCTTTTATTTGTCCATTAACTTGAGGATGATAGGGAGAGGAGAAACTTAACTTAATAATAAAAGCATCACATAGACCCTGGACCTGATTTTTCTTGAAATATTTACCATTATCATTGATAATATTATGAGGAACACTAAAGTGGTAGATAATGTGATGGTTGATAAAGTCGATAATTTTATTTGCTTTGGTGGACACTAGAGGGATAGCCTCTACCCACTTGGTAAAATATTAAATCCGAATGATAATAGAATGGTGTTGCTATGAGGAGTGAGGGTTAATTTCACCAATAAGATCTAGACCCCATTGTGAGAAGGGTTAGAAATTGGTGGAAACTCAAAGATTGTGGCTAAGTGTGTGATGCAGATTGGCATGTTGTTGGCACTTAACACACTTTTTCACATAATCACAATAGTCTTGGTTAAGGTTGGGCTAGTAATAGTTGAGGTGAAGGATACACTTAGCTATGATAAAGCCACTAAAGTGACCTCCACAGATACACTCATGTGTTTCCTTGATAGCGTGAGAGGCTTCTTGACTACGTAGGCAATAGAAGAGAAGACCATCAAAGTTGCACTTATAAAGGATACCTCCTAGTATGGTAAAACATGAGGTACTCTAAATAAATGATCTTTGAGCATTCCTAGATAGGCCAAAAGGAAATATGCCAAGGTTGAGATAGTCAAAGGTCTACTGATACCAAAGGTCAGGTTGGGTCTCTTCAACATTAAAAATGGTGGAAAAATTAGGTTTGACATAAGAAGGTTAGGTAAGTTTGTGGATATTGATAGATAGCTTAGAATTCAAGGGTGTGAGTGGTATCTAAGAGTCAAGGGAAGATATGGTGTCGATGAACTTGTTGGTAGATCATGGGGTTGACTAGATGTGGTAGTGTTCAAATGATGCTAAGAGTTCATCAGCTAGTTGCTTGTATTGTTGAAAAATATCATTCTTACACAGGTAAGAGTCATTGATTTGATTGACCACAAGTTGGGAGCCACTAAAGATATTAATTATTCTAACTTCTAGGGCCAAGGCAGAAGAAGGCCAATCACCAAGGCTTCATACTCAGCCATATTGTTGATACATTCAAAATCAAGCTTGAAGGATAAAGGGAGAGGTTCACCATCAAAGGGGATAAGGATGATACCATCTCCCCCACCGCATTAACACTTTTATATATCAAAGAACATGGTGACTTGATAGGTGAAATCTGCTTAAGAGAGGGTCACGATGGACTCATTAGGGAACTCAAGAGGAGGGGGTTAGTTGTCTACTAATGGTACTTTGGCCAATTGGTTAGTAATGACTTTCCCTTTAATTGACTTCTACTAAAGGAACTCAAGATCAAACTCTACTAAGAGCATGATCCACTTGGTCATAGGTTGGTTTTGGTATGGCTTGGAGTGTATGTACTTAAGTGGTTTGGTATTGGTTATGATGTAGGTTTTATGGTTAAGGAGGTAGTGGTGAAGTTTAAAGGCCATGAAGACTAAAGCTAAGTAAAGTATCTCAGTATGGGTGTACCGAGTCTCATATTCTACAAGCATGTAGCTAATGCAATAGATGGATTGATCTCTATGTTATTCATCTTGGTGAACTAGCATCGCCCCTAGGGAATGGTTGGTGGTAGATATATAAAGGTAAAAGGGTTGGTAATCCTTAGGATAGTTAAGGACAAGTGGAGATAAAAGGTATTCCTTAAGTGAATCAAAGGCCTTTTGACAATTGTTATTCCACTTGAAAGAGACATCCTTCTTCAAAAGGTGGTGAAAAGTTTGGCATTAGTCTGAAAGCTGAGAAATGAAATGATGAATGGATTGAAGCTTCCCTTGAAAGCTACAGAGTTGCTTAAGGTTGGTTGGAGGAAGCATGTCTAGGATGGCTTTGATTTTGGTGAGATCAAATTTGATTCTATGCAGGGAGACAATGAATCCAAGAAGGTTTCCTGACAAGACCCCAAAAATGCATTTCTTGGGGTTAAGGCAAACATGGTAATGGATAAGGTCTTCAAACATGATTTTAATAATGGCTAAGTGATCTTTTCAGAGTTTAGATTTACTGAGAAGGTCATCCACATAATCCTTGACAATCTTATGGATAAGGTCATAGAAGATATATGTCATGGAATGTTAGTAGGTTGCACCAACATTCTTTAGTCCAAAAGGCATGACTCTATAACAAAAGGTTCCCCAAGGGGTGGTAAAGGTAGTTTTATGTTGATCTTTAAGAGTAATTAAGATCTGATTGTAACCTAAGAAGCTATCCATGAGAGATAACATCTCATGGCTAGCTATAACATCAACTAGTTGGTCGATGCTCAGTAGATAAAATTCATCTTTGGGGTAGGTGAGATTGAGGTCATGAAAGTCCACAAAAATGTGTAGTCCCCTTATGAATTTGGTGATATTTACAACATTAAAGACATATTGGGGGTAGTCAATGGGTTAAATGAAATTGATAGATAGAAGATGTTGAATCTATTCTCTGATGAGAAGGGCTATGTGAGGATGCATGCATCAGAGCTTTTACTTGATAGGTTTGGCATCACAGTGAGTGACTATGTTATGCATAGTAATGGTGGGGTTACTTCTAGGCATGTCACTATAAGACCAAGCGAAGGTTATGTTAAGGTCTTGGAGGAAAGAGGGGAAATCCCAAAGTTCCTTGACATTTAATGATTGGCCAATTTTGACAATATAGGGGTTAGCTAGAGTGCCCAAGTTGATATCTATGGTGGATTCATTCAACATGGTCAAGGTCTCGAGAGGAAGGTATTTTTGGATTGAATGATCTGAGGTACTAAGATAGGTGAGAATAGAATCATCATCTTAGGATTAAACGATTTTAATGGTGGGAGAGTCTTATCCTATCATCTCAGGGTGGGTTAAAGGGATGGTTATGGTTGCCTCTTCCTTTTGATAAGACAAGGGTCTAAGACTGATCATGTTGATAAAAAAAATTAGGTGGTATAATTTCATCATCCTCACATGCAAGTAGAAGCAAGGTTGGTGAGGAAAGGGCATCTTCTTCAACAATGGTAGTGGTGGGTTGTTTGGCTTTCTTTTTATTCGGTAAGATGAAACTAATTTCATGCTTCTCATGTGGCTTCCTAGTTTTTATGGTGACTAATTCATATGGGCCATGCTCATACCACCCAAGACCGAAGCCTTTCCAAGCACATCGATGGAGGTATGTCTTGGTGAAGCTTGTTTTATCTAGGTAATAAAAACTGATGGTGAGTGGTTAAGGTGGAATAGAGGTGGTAGAAGCATTGAGGGATTTGTCAAGTCCCCCATAGACAAAATAGGTCTGATGGTGGGGAGGTCTAAATGAAATAATAGTCTTAACATTAGGGTCATATCCTGATTGGTTGGTAAGTTTCCCATACTCGTGAGGAGTAGGGAAAGCATCGAGTGATAAAAGGTGATACTCTCATAGCAAAAGGTGATGAAACATATATTCCAAAGGGTTTATGATATGGATTTGGTATGAAGGTATAGACGAACTAGTTGATGGCTCATCAATGGAAGGGGGTATTATATCTACTTTGGTGGTTGAAGGTTGGGTTTTAGCTATTTAGGGTGAGTTAGATGGGGGTATGAGGACATCATTAGGGTGATAGGTCATGTTGCATGTTGAGAAAGGACTTGGGTCAGCTTGGATGGTGATGACCTAGCCTTCATGCTCAAACTTAATACAATGGTGGAGGGTAAAGAGAACACAACCCATGGAGAGAATCCAAGGTCATCCTAATAAGACATTGTATTGGAATTTACCTTATACAACATAGAAAAGTTTAGAGAGTGTGTGGGGTCCTAAATGGATATGACATATGATAGTTCCCAAGGTAGTGTCCATGGTATCATTGAAGGAATGAAGGATGGCCAAAGATTCAGTCATGACATTATCATGCTAGTTGAGTTGGTTGTAGGCATGAGAGGAGATGATGTTAATGCTAGCTCTCTCATCAATCATGACCCATTTGATATGGGTTTGGTTGATGTATGTAGTAATAAAAAGAGGGGGATCTGGGTCCTTAGGGTAAATGGAAGGTATTTATAAATCTTTGTAGGTAACAAGGTTAGAAATTTATAGGGCACCAATAAAGGCTATTAGAGGTTGACGGTCCTCAAGTTGGACCTCAATGGATTAAAAATCCTTTATTAGTGCTTGACAGTGATGGGGGGAGGTAGAGATAAACTCATACATGCTCATGTTTACTAGGGTCTAGTGGAGTTTCTTGAGGATAACTCTCTTGATGGATTTAAGGGGTTAGATTGGGAGATACCTAAAATAGATACCTTAGGTTTGGTAGAAGATGGAGATGGTTAGGTATCAGTTGGTTGGGAGGTTGAACATGGATACTTCTATGGAATGGACACGTTAGCCTTCCCTTTATCCTTTTGATACGATCTTGTGACCACATTGATAGTATAGATAGAAGGATATGTTGAAGTAGAAGATTGGATAGACTCATCTTCACTTTTAGGTAAGAGGGGAGGAGTAGGTGAGCATTGGGTAGGTATGGTTGTTGGTTAGATTGGTATGGGGCTCATAGGAGGTTTGTTTGTTAATAAACTATCCTAATCGTAAAACTAGTGGATAATGGTTTAGAGAGCTTTGTAGTTCTCTACATCATGGCCGGTGTCCTATGATAAGAACACACTTGGTGATCATTATACCAGATGGGTTTAGAAGTTAGAGGGTCAAAGGGTCTAATGGGAGGTAAGGCTTGATAAGAGATTTGTAATAAACTATGGAAAATGGTTGAGTAAGACTCGGCTAAAGGTGGTGGAGGTGTAGTTTGCTTTGATGGTCGAGGTGGAAGGTTGTTTGGTGATATATGTATTGGATAGGGTTGTGCACTTAGTTGATGAACTCAATTTAGGTAAGGAGGTTGATGATCTAGAGGTGGAAGATCATAAGGTAGGTAGCTTAGGTATTGTTGGCACGTTGAAAAGAAGGGCATCATAGATCAACTATAAAGGTGTAACCAGAAGAGGTGGTGAAGTTTTGGTATAGGCAATTGACTTCTTGCTCAAGGTAGAGGGATGAGGCCCCAAAATAAAGGGCAAGGTTGAGGGAGGTAAAATTTAGGGCTTCAAACCTTTGTGTGGTTTTGCCTCTTTGTTTGCTTTGGTTTGGTGTTTGGTCGCTAGTTCTGGTGAGATGAGCTCCACCTTCACTGAGGGGTGACTAAATCTTAGTGTGGGGAAGGTGCCAAGGTTTTTTATTGGTTTGGTCAACTTGGTTTGAGAAGGTGATTTGGTTGCTTGGGGTTTAGGTGTCTTGGATGGTTGACGGATTATTGGATTAGTAAAATTTGTTATTGGTTTGGTTGGTAGGGTAGAAGCTTAGATGGTGGAAGTGATGGGTTAGTCTACTAAAGGTATGGTTAGAGTTTCCTACTTTGTGATATAAGGTATCCCTAATTACTACCAAAAGGTGGCTCGATCCATGTAAGGGTTGTACATAAATTCTAATTTTTGCACTAGCCTAGTTAATGGTTTGTAGGTTGGTTTGATTCCCTGAATATTAAACCTAAAAGATAAGCCCCTCAATGGAGACATATGGATGGTAACCTCATCCTCTTCCTCAATCAAAGGATGAAATGTTGATATAGGTGGTTCTTCTATAGGAGTAGACATGGGGGTTTCCTCCTTTGGAATGATTTCTGAAGGGGGAGTGGTTTGCTTAGTAGTTAAAGGTGAAGGTGAGGTGATAATGGTTGGTTATTCTAGTATATTAGCTAAAATAGTGGTTAAGGACTCCACTACCTCAATAAGTGGAGGGGGAGAATATGGTACTTCCTCAATTTAAGTGTCTAAAGGAAGGGAAGGTAAGTCCACTATCTCAATAGGTGGAGGAAGACCAGAAGATTAGGTACTAGGTGGTTCGATAATGAGTTCATCAATGACCATGTTAACTATATGCATATCATGAGAACACTCGATGTTGTTGCTCTCATTCTTGGTAGGAGCATGGTTTGGAAAGGATTTCCTAAATATGTCAAGGGCTTGGTTTGATGGTGCATTAGTGTTGTCTAATGTACACTCCCCCTTGTCAATGAGGAATTAGATAAGGCTCGTAAAGGTGTTTCACCTACTAATGTCATGTCTTATTACCTGATGAAAGGCACAAAAATTATTCTCATTAAACCAACTAGGTACAGGATGAGAGGCATCAAACTACTAAGGAGGTTTGATAATAGGAAGTTGAATGATGTTGTATTTTAATAACATCTCCAAGATGGACATATAGGATTCTTCAAGTGGAGTGAATTGCTTTTGGTTATTCTAGTTTTGTTTCTTCAAGTTTTGATTTGAGGAGCTAGAAGAATTTGGTTGGTTGATGGAAGGTGGAGGGGTGGCTTTAAGGACTACCACATTTGTAGTTCCTTTGCTCTTAGTATTGGTATTAGATTGGTTACTTGACTTGGAAGAAGTGTCATTAATTTTATAGGTTGAATTCTTGCTTTTGAGTTTTAGCTTACCTTCATCAATGGCTCGATTCTTTAACTTGCATGTCATGGTAAAAGTTTCATCAAAGGTTTAGAAGCTTTGGACACAAAGTGTAGAGGAGATATGCTTGGCACATGCCTGAGCAAAGAGCTCTATGAGTTTAGATTGAGGTGGGGAGAAGGAGAGTCAATTAATTAGGCTCCTCTAATGAGCCACAAAATCAGCAATGGATTCATCCTCAAATTTTTAGATGGAGTAAAGGTTGGTGATAGAAAATTTCTTGGATATATTGATCAAAAAATGGTTCAAGAAGGTTTAAGCCAGTTAGGTGAAAGAGAAAAGGGAGTGCTTGGGTATGGCACTATACCAATCTAATGCCAAACCAACTAGGGACATGGGAAAGGCATGAAAAAGAAGGGAATCAGCATAGGTGATGAGGTAACAAACATGTCTAAATGCCCTAAGGTGTTATTGGGGATCTTCTTTTGAAACTTAGAAAATTTGGGAAGTTCCCATTGGGGAGGATATGGCCTGATAGGTACAGATGGATGGATGGGCTCATTACATATTTGGTCATATGATAAGATGTTGTGAGCACCTAAAATGGATGACTCCAAGGCGGTCATCTTATCCATAAGCATATTCATTAGGTCCATTTTGGGTTGTGTACCCAAAGGGTTATAAGATGCATATTGTTGCAATGGCTAGGAGAGATACTGATAGTGTGTGGAAGGTTGGGAGGCTACCACATATCGGTAGGTAGATGTCATTGGTTGGGTGGAAGACACATAAAGATAGGTTAGATGTGGGTGGTTAGGTAGTCAGTACATGACCTTGTAAATTAGGGGTGTAGCCAAAGGATGGTCCAAGGGTTGCTTGTTGGATAGGAGTGGTAGTTGGGTTGGTGACCAATGAAAGGGTGGTGACCCTTATACTAATCAATGGCAAGGTGGAGGCTATGGACACCATAAGGATTTGAATTGGATTAGTTTTTGGTAGATTGGAGTTATCTAAAGGAAGGTTGTTAGTGTTAGAGGTAGGCACTTCTATAGTGGAGAAGTGGTTATTAGGAGTAAAAGGTATAAAAGCAGTGATAGTTTGGGTTGGTTAGTTTTTTATGGTGGTCTTGAAGGGGTTGTTGGTTTATGAGGAAGCTTCGAGATTCAACGGTTGGTTAATAACCATGGAAATAGAGGTAATCCCCATGAGGTGGAGAAGCATGCCATAAGGCAACTTACAGGTGGGTTTGAAGTTGAGATACGATAAGACGTGGTTGTAAGATAATGTTGCAAGGCTATAGGATTATTTTCTAAGAAAGTGGTAAAATTCACATCTCCTTAAGGAACCTCCTAATGGAAATTAGGGTTTCTCAAGGGGTGAGGATAATATATTGGTTCAAAAATGTAGTCCATGGATGAAGAGATAGAAGAGGTAGGTTGGGTTGGTGATGGGTTTTGCTCCGCAAGGTCTCTTAATTGCTAGAAAGTGAGAACAATATGAGAAAGGGGAGATATAAAGCACAAATAACCTCATTACTAAAATAGAGAAAAGATAATAAAATGATAAATAAATCAAATCACACTCTAAAAGATACATTTAATCCCTAAATTTTTAATTAATCTTGCTTTTGGTCTATGCCTTAATAAGTTGTGTGACTAAAGTTTGGTTTGTAGAGAGGGTACTAGAGAGGAAGTCTAAGGTTGGTTTCAGGTTGTGTTTAGGTGCTCAAAAAGAATATATATTGGAATAAATATGTGGCTTGGTATTGGAGTCTGCCCCCTCACTTCACACACTGTAGCGATAAGGGTTTCAGGTGCTTAGCCAATATATATTGATATCTAGAAATTATACTCAACCAGAGAACTAAGTTGGTTCTCCCCTTGGTAATGACCTCCAAGTAGGATCATTGGGAAAGGGTAAGGTTACCACTAAGTGATGAAATCCTAGTCAGGTATTGTCTCAATTTTGTTTGACGTTTAATTAGTGAAAGTGGTTTTGTTGAGTGTGTACAATAAAGAGTGAAGCTACGATAGATTATTATGCTTTTAACTTAAGCTATATGAACTAAAATTTCAACCAGTTGATGTATGCACTTGATTTTAAGCCCAAAATAAACTTTTGATTTCATTAATGAGTATAGAATAGAGAGAAAATGCAAGAAAACAAAAATTCAAGAAAAGACACAAGGGTCCCATCAGGCATGCTAGAATGTTTCAATGAATTTCTACTTTGTTATTAGAAAGGGGAAAAGGATAAACTAAATATGGGTATGGTTGAAAAAATAGTTTGATTGTGTGTTCATTGAATTAGGTGATTGTAGAGATATCCTCTTTGGCTTGGGAGGATGACCTATAGATAAGAAAACACTAAATCAAACTTTTTTGTTAGATAGATAGTTGAGTAGATTGCCTAGCAATAGCTATATCCCAAAAGTGAGAGCTTCCTTAGGGGATGTCAATCCAGACATTTTAAATAATTAAGTTTATAAAATAGAAAGGAAAGTACTTGTGTCAATAAACCAAAGGGTACTAAAATTAAACACAAGAATAATTTCTTAGAAAATAGAGTAGAAATGATTAAATTAGTTATAAACTAATTAATACTAGTGTTAAAGGGTTGGGGTCCTGCTTCAAAAAATCAGACAAGGGTCCGTGAATAGGTAAGAACACAAAAAATTAGGGTTGGTTGGGGGTAGGTAGGTTAAATTAACTTGTTAGTTTTTACTACCACAGTGATCATCCGCAGTTGGGTTGACCATCTATAGTTAAGGTGATCATCGATGATGGGGTTAACCATCAGTAGTTGGATAGACCATTGGTAGTTGGGCTAACCATCGATAGTTACTATTTATAGATCTAGGTTGGTAAAAGGCTAAGTGACGAGATCCAAAAGATGGATTTTGTGAGATAGGTAAGATTTGGGTTGAATTCAAAATGGAAATAAAGAAAATGAATACTAAGAAACAAGTACTTGTCTTACTAAAAGTTAATTAGGTGGATGGTTGAGGTAATTGACCTGTTAGTGGAATCTAGCTCAATTTTGATAGACTAACGGTACTTGAGGGCTTGGTAGAGAGGCAGCAACGAATTGACTCTCTAACATGGTAGCTATTTCACTAGATTATTGATAATGATTGAATTTCAAAAAGAAACTCCTAGATATACAAGTTATTGATAATGATTTTAGATGATATTCACCTCTTAATCCTCTCTTCTTATAGGCAAGGTAAGAGAGTTGTAATATCACGTAAACTAGGCTTTTTAATTTTAACTCACTCATGCAATGACTTGCATATAGATGAGGACAAGTTATTTTTAGAAAATCAAGGTGGATGAGTTTACATGTTAGTTATTAAAGAGGTGGACCCTAACCATTGATGGTCAACTTGACCATCGATGGTCGAGGGTGAAGGGTAAAAATTTAGTAAAGTCTAGGTCGATCTAGTTGAGTTAAATTGACTACAAGTTAGGTTTGGCTAGGGGATAGAGGATTGAATGGTCCCAAGGGGGTCTTATGGCAGTCTAGGTGAATTATGACATTCAAAATCATAGTGTGTATATTTTTAGTGTCTACACCATGGATGACTATGTTAGGATCCATGCCCTTCAATCAACGTATTCCCAATTGAATACATCTAAAAATTCATGCAAGAAGGTGACCAAAACATCCCATTCCTCAAGAGTAAAGCTAGCACTAATCTTAATGATCTTAGGCCTTTCTAAAGTGTTAAGGTTGACATCTATGGATCCTTCAACATCTATAGTGTTACCTTCCTCAAAACACTCAAGCATGAGAGGGAGTGACTCTTCTAACACTTCAAGTTTAATCGCTAGGACATTCATTGTAGGAAGGTCTGGGGTTGGTCCATCTATGAAATAAATATCCAAACCAAGGTGATCAAAACCAAGGTGATCAAGGGGATAATGATGCTTATGTCAAGCCTAAATGATCTTGGCGTAATCCTTTCTCTCTTTGAATAGGTTGTGCACCATAACATGAATGAAACAACACTTGATATTGAACTCGATCATCCTAGTGGTCTTGGTAGGAGACACATAAAGAGAGCCTATACTCTGATGGGTAAATTACAACACAAATGGGAGATCAACATCTAGAGAGACATTCTATAATAGGTCTTCAAAAAGAGATGGGTTGGCTAGGTATCACAGAGTGGAAGAGGGAGTCAGTGAATGCATGATAAACTCTAAAGGAATGAACATTGATCAATACTCAATCGGGTCAAAGCATTCATCCTTGAGGAAGTGAGATTCAAAAATGGGGGGTGTATGAGAATCTATATAGCTCCATGACGAGAAATCTAAATCCTCTCTTAAGGGATTTATCTTTGTGTAGAGTAATGCCTAGGGATTTAGGTTATCCTATAAGGTGTGAACCTCACCTTCATGCACAAACTTCACCATGCAAAATGTGTCTAATTTGATAGCCTACATGGTAGTGGTCCAAGGATTGCCAAGAATCATGTTGTATAAAAGATAAAGGTCTAACACAGAGAACTTAATTTTGAAAATCTTGAGGCCAAACTTGACCCAATGTAACTATGTCATTATTTAAATTGACATAGTTACAATGAAAATCAGAGAGCTTCTTTTGACTAATCCTGAGCTTATTGAACACATGTAGAGGCATGATGTTCAATGTTGCTTCTTCATCGATAATGCACCACTGAGCCCTCTTTATGAGAACTAAAGCATCTGGCAAAAAGGTTGGGTCAAAAGATAAGATGGGAGGATAAGGGTACTCATTTGTATCAGAGTTGAATAAAACTTTGACAACATCACATAACATAGCCTCGTGAGGGAGACCAAGCTCATCAAAGATGAGACACATTTCCTCAAGAAAAAGGTGAAGAAGGTCCAAAATGTAGATCCCAACCAAGAGGCCCTATAACTCCTCTATGATGGAGTAAGGATGTTGTCTATATGGGGAGGGATATTATGCTAAAAGTCAAATCTAATTATTGGGTTCCTGTTGACGCTAGAGATTGCACCCAGGGCAAGGAGGCCTAGCTCCTACCTTCTCCCCACAACATGGAAACTCCTCTCTCACCTGTGGGATGGCGAAGCAAGAGAGGAGAGTCTCTAGATATGGGCTAGTTCCCTCTAATGTGTCTTGTTTTTTTCAGCGATTGCTAAATATAGGTATATATATATACATATATATCTAGCTATATAAACTTGGGGGGGATGAAAAGGGAAGAAAGTGCAAGAAAACAAATAGCCTACTCTAAGGAGGTGATACACCAAATAAAAGTGACCTTCTCGCACCTACTCTCAGAATCGAACAAGAACTACAAACATACACTCAGACTCAGCAGGGAAACCAGGCCACAAGAAAATGGTAGGGAGGTTCCTATGAAAGCATAGGAACAAAGACTCACCAAGATGCTGTGGAATACATACTGTAAATGACTTCCTTTGTTTTGTATCTCCAAAATGGAACTCTCCTCCTGTCACCTGCAAACAATGGTGCCTTATGGATAACTGGCGTGTTGATGCTGGAACTATGAGAGCATTAAAGACAATGACTGGACACAATGCAAACACTCAGACACACAGGAAAATCTGACCAAGAAGAGGTAAAAATAGTCTTTATAGATTCAGGTAGAAATTTCAGCAGGGCTGCACCTTACCAAAATTGCAAAAAGATCCTTTCAAAATGACAAGTATCAAATATATATGCAAAGTCCAAGAGGCTCATTTGGCACTCTTTTTACAAATAATTGTTCATGAAAAGAAATAGGTTGCTCAAAATATTAATGAGCCATGTGCTCTGCCTGCTTTGAAATTCACATTTTTAAATGGCAAAACACAGTTTGTCCACCCATTAAACGAAAAATGAAGAAACTGATTACAATTCTCAATTACTGCATCCTCTTGTGGTCAATTCGAAGGAACTATTCCACCTACTAGAGTCACCTCTTCAAATTGGCACTGCTTAGACTTACTGTTTGCTTATTCCATGCGCAACTTCTTGTCTTTTGTCAAATTTGACTCTATCTGGCTCGCTCGGCCTCCCAAGAATGAACTGTCGATAGGTTGTTGCATTCTGGACTCCTTGGCAATACTTAGTTCTTCCTTCACTTTGAAAGCAAAATCTATCACTTTGAATGCCAATAGCTATTCGGCTCCTTTAAATTTGACGATCTCACAGCTGTCATCGGGTTCCTACTAAAGTGTCATCGGGTTCAATGCCACGTGGCATCTGGGCACTATTCGGGCACTTCTCCACGTCAGTCAGGCACCTCCTTATTTCTTTACAGGCATCTTATTTTGATATTTCCCTTCGACACCTTTAAAATGTCCCTTTTGTTTTGTTTGTTGTGCCACCCTTTACTTTGATTACAAGCGCGCTCAAATCATTGAAATGCTGAAGTGTCTGCCCTCCAAAGGGTCCTTTGACTTTTGACTGCCCTTTGGCTTGGGGCATACCTTTGAACTGGGCCATTGAACCAAAAAGGTTCAACGATTCAAAGCTTCAACCAAGTGCACCAAATTCCTAAGGCCAAGCCTGATGCTTTGAACCAAGCTGCTGAACTGAACTCATTAAACCAAGCCCGTTGAACCAAGTCTGTTGAACCAAAAATTTGGTTCAACGGTTCAACAGTATGAAAGTTCAACATGTTTACAATGAAATGCTTGAATCGAGCAGTGAACCCTTTGCACCAAGAAACAGAGAATATTGAACCTGAACAACTTGCAATATAACTGGCATGAATAGCAAGGGAGGAAGGGGACTAAAATTTTACCTGCAGGCAAAATTGGGTCAACAAATTGGCAACCCCCAAGGGAAGCATGCCTGCTATGCTTAGAGACTAGTTGTCTTGCAATCCATTGGGCATGGAGTCTAATGATAACTTTGAAAACTAGCAAGAGCTCTGTCAAAACTTAAGACTAGCCACCCAAATCTACCTCCATGAAAAGATAGCACACACAAGACTAAGAAAACTACTACTGTGCAATAGCACTTAGGGAAAAATAGGAAAGAAAACAACAGAAAATATGTATAGGTGAACCCAAAAAGATTAGTGGCAATGCTTCAGATGTATCCCATTAATTGGGATATGTAGTTCTTCGCCGTCCAACCTTGAAAGTTGGAATGCATTGTGCTGCTTGCACTGAGTAATCACATAAGGACCTCTCCATAGGGCATCAAATTTTGCATGTTTTTCGGGCTTAGCTCGATCTTCATCCTATTTTAGGACAATGTCTCCTTCAAAAAAAAACTCTTGACAAGGACTTCTTGTTGAAGTTCCTTTTTACTTGCTATTAGCGATTTGTTAGAGAAGCCATAGCACGGTCCCTTATCTCTTGGAGCTCCATTAGCTCACACAGTCTAACTTCCATGCTGGTCCCTTCTTCTAACTATAACTGATGGGTAAGATCCAATACTGGCAGTTCAAGCGAGATGGGAAGCCTGGCTTCCCTTCCATACATGAGTGTATATGGAGAATTTCTGATTGCTCTCTTTGGAGTAACTCGATCGGCCCACAGGGCTATCTTTAGCTTGGTATGCCAGGTTCTCTGATTTTCTTCCACAGTCCTCTTTATAATTCTGATCAATTTTTTATTGGTGGACTCAGCCAGCCCATTCCCCTATGGATAATAATTTGATGAACTGTTGAGGTATATGCCATACTTCAGTGCCCATTCACTGGTTTTGATTCCCAGAAAAGCCAAGGTGTTATCTGAGATTATGGTGGCTGGGACTCCAAATCTTGTTACTAGATCTTCATAAAACTCCAGGACTATGCTCTCATTTGCCTCCTTTAAAGAAACTGGCTCTACCCACCTGGTGAAATAATCTGTGGTAGTCAATACCCACTTATGCCCAGCACTAGAGGGAGGATTAATCATCCCTATAAAATCTAGGCCCCATTGCATGAATGGTTGCTCAACTTGAATGGGCTGTAGGGGCATGGCAGCCAGTCATTATTTTCCATCAAAAAGTGCACACTTCTGGCACTTTCTCACCCAGGCATGAGTGTCTTTGAAAAGAGTAGGCCAAAAATAGCCAGCTCTCATTATCTTTGCTGTTGTAGCTCTAGGGGCGAAATGGCCACCAACTGGCCCATTGTGAAACTCAGAAAGTATCCTATTAGCCTGATTGGGATCAATGCATCTTAGAAGGAGCCCGAAGAGATCCTTTCTAAACAATACTTCACCAACCAGGACATAAGGGAGGGACTAGAGCTTAAAATACCTTCTTTCGGCTTTATCAAGACCTTGTGGACACTCACCTATGAGAAGGAAATGATTTATGTCCAGCGTCCAGTGCTTTATGACAGTCGGTTCTTCTATTGTGGCTACATCCTGGATTAACAAGCTGTCTCTCCTTTCCTATTTTAAGTCTGTAGCCAGCTGTTCACATAGGCCTCTTCCCCTCACCATCTTGGTGATCTTGATGTCTATGTCATATTCCATCACTTTGGTAATCCACCCTGCCCTCTTTTCATTCAAATCTCGATTGGTCAAGAAATCCTTGACACCAGGATGTGGGACCATAAGGTGGATTCTACCGTTAGACAGCATATGCCTGAATTTATTTAAGATCCTCACCACTGCCAAGACTTGTTTTTCTACATACGTGTACTTGACTTCAAAATCCTCTAATCCCTGGCTGAAAAAGGCGAGTGGCTATTTGAGGTCTTCGCCATTTGCTTGGGTAAGCATGGCGAATATCACTTCTTCATTGTTGAATGTATAGAGGTTGAAGTCTCTATTAAATTCAGGGCTGATCAGAGCATGCACTTGGGCTAAAGCCTGCTTGACGGCCTCAAAACTATCCCTTCTTTGCGTTGTTCACTTGAATTTCTCACCTTTCTTTAACATAGAGGTCAGGGGTTTAACTATCTCAGCAAAATTCAGAATGAACCTCCGAATAAAATTTATCCTGCCAAAGAAAATCTGCAGGCCTTTCTTGTGCTTTGGTAGGGGCATTTCCAGAATGGAATGAACTCTCTCAAGGTCAATAGATAAACCCTCCTTAGACACAATGTGACCAAGGAGCTTCCCTTCATGAACAGCAAACACGCACTTCTTTGGATTAAGAGAGATGCCAAATTCCCTACACCTCTCAAAAATTTGCTTGAGGTGTTCTATGTGTTGGCTCACTTCTTTGGAGAATACCATTATATCATCGAGATATACCAGCACCTTGTTATTTATCAAGCCATCAAAAGCCATGTCCATGGCTCGTTGGAATGTAGCACCAGCATTGGACAGTTTGAATGGCATCTTCTTATAGGCAAATGTGCCACATTTAGTGGTGAAGGCTATTTTATACCGATCATAGCCTTGCACCAGAATCTAATTATAACCTAAATAACCATCCAAGAGAGAGAAATGCTCGCTACCAGTCACTTTTTGAAGAATTTGCTCCATGTTTGGAAGGGGATAATGATCTTTTAAAGAGACCTTATTAAGGTCTTTGAAGTCAACGCACAGCCTGATCTCCCCATTTTTCTTTCTAACAGGAACGAGGTTGGCCAGCCATGAGGAATGTTTGATTGGAAATATAATTTCAGACTCAATCAATTTGGCCAATTCTCTTTGCATGAGGGGCTCAATTATAGGATTGACAGGCCTTTCCTTTTGTGTGACTGATTTGGCACCTTCCTCTAACTCAATGGTGTGCTGACCAAGCTTGGGTCGAACCCCTTCAAGTCATTGTAAATCCATGCAAACACATCAGTGAACTCTTGACATAGCAAAATGAAAGCTTGCTTTTCTTGAAACGTGCAGACCTTGCCAAGTGCCAGCAGCTTGTCCTTAAAGATTTCAACTTTTTTGTAGTTCTCCTCTTTGGTCATGATGCATGCTTTGTCATTTCTAGTTGTTCATCTCTATTAAAAATGCTTTCAAGTGTGACTAGACCTTTAGGGAGTTTATTGTTCTTCAACTGGATGATATGATCTCCATACTGTTGCTGCAACTTTGCCTGGTTATGTATTGCAAACTCAGCTTCTTCCCAGAGGAAGAGAGCTATCTGTTGGTCACTTTCAAAAACTTGCCAATTTGCAATGTTATATGGGATAGAGGGTCGAACTACCACCTTCAAGTGATGCGAACCACAATCTCGGCCTATTTCTCTTGAAATATCAAACTGAGTGCCAATTACTGCCAGCCTGGCTGCGTGTTTGTTCTGCTCCCTGGGAATTGAGGGAATGTTGAAGGCAAGGAAATCTTCCATCAGGTCCCAGACCCTATGTTTGTATGACTTGAGCAAAGAGTTCTTGGTCAAATTCAAGCCTCTTACTTGATTCACAATTAGTTCGCTGTCCCCCAAGACTTGCAACTCCTTGATCCCTCTTTTCCTTACAAATTCCAGCCCATGGATCAAAGACTCATATTCTACAACATTGTTGGTGCAAGAGAACTAGAAATGAAAAGTTGAAAAGTACCTTTCCTTGGAAGGGTAAACCAGCATTGCTCCACCACCAGCGCTTAGCTTACTTCTAGATCCGTCAAAATACAACTGCCATAGGCCAAGGTCTATTTGTTCTGCCTTCATCAAATTCGACATGAAGGCACCCTCTTCGTGCATGCAATAGACTCCAAGGTCTGTCTCCTCTATAAACTTGTATGGATCATGTTCAAAGTTATCATTTCCCCACTCATCCAAGAGTAGGTCTATAACTCCTTCAAGAGCAGAGGATGGAGCTTGGTCTGTCTGGGACTCTTCTAGGTCGATGATTGTGTAATTGACATTCACTGCCTTGGGATTATATGATTCTAGATGGTCATTGTAGAGTGGCTCAGACTCAATTTTCACCTTGGTCCCATACCTGGTTCTGAAAACTAGATGTGACCAATTTGCTGCTAGATAGCCACCTATTTTGGACGTGAAGTCCCTAGATAGGCACATTGCAAAAAACGAAGGAACGTCCGCTACTACAATATCATGGGGAATTGAGAAGGTTGGGCAAGCATGCAATGTCAAGTCTAAACCCTTCAAAATTCCAACTATTTTTATAGGTGTCCCATCTACCTGTAGGACTCCCCTCTTCATTTCTTCATACTTCAGTCCCATCTTATCAGCAATGCACTTGGGCATCACTGAGGTGCTGGCCCCGCTGTCAATTATGTAGTTGTGTACAAAGAAGTCCCCAATGATCAAGGATACATAGAAAGGGGGAGTCTTCTCTTCCTTCTTTACCTACTCTGGAGGGGCACGCTGTCCATTTGTCATCAAGACATTATCCATGTTTGCTGGAATAGCTTGTTGATCCAGCTTATGCAATTCTTTCTTCAGTACGTCTTTCTATCCTGGAAGAGACAATGAGTCCCATAAAGAGATGCTCACATGCAACTTCTTCATCTGGTCCACTATGTTGACTTGGGGACTGCTTCCCTTCATGTTTTCTTTCGGGCTAATCCCAACTGGAGCTGTAGGCTGAGGTGCTGAAGGAGCAAACAGTTGTTTGGAAATTGGGGCCCTTTGAAATGAGTGTGATGGAGAAGGTGTAGTTGTTGCCTGAGTGGTAGCTTGTACCTCTTTCACTACTCTCCTCTTAAATCTTGTATTGGCTGTAACATAATCAGCCTGATTGCCTATAGCACCCCCATGGTTGATTGCATAAAATGCGCCCTCTTCGTAATTCATAAGAGCAGAATCCAGCTGGGCCTGATTGCTACTCATGATGGGTTGAGTTGGAGCCTCAAAGAACTGGGAAAATGTAGCAGCCTGATTCTCTATATTCTATAAATAATTCACCATCTCATTTGTATGCACAACTTGTTCTTGATCATATCTTATGGTCGAATAGCTAGGTTGCTCTTGTATAAGATTATTCTGAACAGGCACTATGGCCTTAGATGATGAAGAGGGACCAGTACTGTAATTTTGAAATGGCCTATTTGTAGTGAGCTACCCCTGACCCTGATTATAGTTTTGGAAAGGGGGTCTAGGGGCTTAACCATAATTCTAGTACCCTTGGTTTGGCCTGTTGCCTTGAGCTTGTTGTTGCCTTTTAATGGCAACGAGTTCATTGGTCATGGCCTACAACATACTCTTAACCTCCTGAAATTCATTTGATGGGGTAATAGCTGGTTTTTTTATGGTAGGCAGAGGAGCCAATGTGGGAGCAGGGGCCTGAATTGGAGGTGGTGCTTCTAGAAAAATTGGCATGTGGGGTCTAGGGGCTATTTTCCCAGCCTATATTAAACAGTTCTCTGCTGCTATGGCTATGTCATAAGTAGCAGGCAATATATGCCCTCTCATAGATTGTATCATGACTGCAACGTCGTTGTTTAATGCTTTCAAGTAGTATAAAAAAGCATAGCTGGGAGTTGGCCTTACCAAGATGGGAATCCTCTGCCAGGTCTTCTAAAACCATGTGTTAAAGTCCTGCATATACTCATGTGGAGCCCTTTGAATGGTCGTCAGCTGCTCAGCAAGCGAGAGGTCATCGCATTTTTCCCCAAAATGGTCTATTAGTTGAATACTGAGCTCATTCCAGGAATGAATTGAATTCATGGGCAAGGTCCTGTACTAGTCAAGAGCCTTGCCCTTAAGAGACAGAGCCAACAATATGACTACAACATTCTCCTCTATGATATTATGAATATTGCAAAGGTTAGAAATTTTCCTGATGTGCTTAGCGACTGTAATAGGTCCCAATCCATTGAAAGAAGGTACATTCTTTAGAGTTGCCCCTAGAATTGGGTCATACTATGGGAGGTTCAAGGGGCTCTCTCCACGAAAGGCTGTAAATGGCAAGGCCATAGCTGGGATGGGGCGTAACTGAGGCTCTGCTGTAACTGTATCTATTTTAACAGGTCTAGGAGGATGACTTGTTGGATAAGGATGAGTCTTCTTAAACCTTAATCTTTTATCAAAATTAAAAGGCAGTTCAACAAATTCAAAAGGAATCCTTTTTGAAGCAGACCTAGTGGTGACTTTAGGCATAGAAAATTTAAGACATTGGTCTTAACATGGAAAATGAAGTTCTTACCATTGGAGTCACCAGATGCTGAAAATATTGAAATGGCTGTGACAGGACCAGCATCAATCCTAAAAACTTATTGTGTTATAAACTTGGGTCCCACCGAGCATGCCAGAACTATTGACGCTGGAGATTGCACCCAGAGCAAGGAGGCCTAGCTCCTGCCATCTCCCTGCAACATGGAAACTCCTCTCTCACCTGTGGGACAGTGAAGTAGGAGAGGAGAGTCTCTAGATATGGGCTAGTTCCCTCTGATGTATCTTGTTTGTTTCAGCGAGTGCTAAATACAGGTATATATATACATATATATCTAGCTATATAAACTTGGGGGGATGAAAAGGGAAGAAAGTGCAAGAAAACAAATAGCCTACTCTAAGGAAGTGATACACCAAATAAAAGTGACCTTCTCACACCTACTCTCAGAATCGAACAAGAACTACAGACATACACTCAGACTCAGCAGGGAAACCAGGCCACAAGAAAATGGCAGGGAGGTTCTTATGAAAGCACAGGAATAGAGACTCACCAAGATGTTGTGGAATACATACTATAAATGACTTCCATTGTTTTGTATCTCCAAAATGGAACTCTCCTCCTCTCACCTGCAGACAATGGTGCCTTATGGATAACTGGCATGTTGATGTTGGAACTATGAGAGCATTAAAGACAATGACTGGACACAATGCAAACACTCAGACACACACAGAAAAATCCGACCAAGAAGAGGTAAAAATAGTCTTTATAGATTCAGGTAGAAATTTCAACAGGGTTGCACCCTACCAAAATTGCAAAAAGATCCTTTCAAAATGACAAGTATCAAATATATAAGCAAATTCTAAGAGGCTCATTTGGCGCTCTTTTTACAAATAGCTGTTCATGAAAAGAAACAGGCCGCTCAAAATATTAATGAGCCATGTGCTCTGCCTGCTTTGAAATTTGCATTTTTAAATGGAAAAACATGGTTTGTCCACCCTTTAAATGAAAAATGAAGAAACCGGTTACAATTCTCAGCGGCTGCATCCTCTTGTGGTCAATTCGAAGGAACTATTCCTCCTACTGGAGTCGCCTCTTCAAACTGGCACTACTTAGACTTACTATCTGGCTCGCTCGGCCTCCCAATAATGAACTGTCGATAGGTTGCTACATTCTGGACTCCTCGGCAATACTTAGTTCTTCATTTTCTTCAAAAGCAAAAGCTATCTCTTTGAATGCCAACGGCTATTCAGCTCCTTTAAATTTGATGGTCTCGCGGCCGTCATCGGGTTCTTGCTAAAGTGTCATCGGG
The DNA here is from genome assembly GCA_037957365.1 of Torreya grandis. Classification (NCBI taxonomy): domain Eukaryota; kingdom Viridiplantae; phylum Streptophyta; class Pinopsida; order Cupressales; family Taxaceae; genus Torreya; species Torreya grandis. Next base: position 576,920 of record JARHVA010006613.1, on the reverse strand, counting down.
TTCAACGCCACGTGGCATTTGGGCACTAGTCGAGCACTTCTCCACGTCAGTCAGGCACCTCCTTATTTCTTCGCAGGCATCTTATTTTGCTATTTCCCTTGAGCACCTTCGAAATGTCCCTTTTGTTTTATTTGTTTCGCCGCCCTTTGCTTTGATTAGAAGTGCGCTCGAATCATTGAAATGTTGAAGTGTTCACCCTCCAAAGGGTCCTTTGACTTTTGACTGCCCTTTGGCTTGGGGCATACCTTTGAATCGAGCCATTGAACCAAAAAGGTTCAATGGTTCAAAGGTTCAACCAAGCGTGCCAAATTCCTGAGGCCAAGCCCGACGCTTTGAACCAAGCTATTGAACTGAACTCATTGAACCAAGCCCGTTGAACCAAGTCTGTTGAACCAAAAATTTGGTTCAACGGTTCAACGATATGAAAGTTCAACATGTTTACAATGAAATGCTTGAACCAAGCAGTGAACCCTTTACACCAAGAAATGGAGAATGTTGAACCTGAACAACCTGCAATATAACTGGCATGAATGGCAAGGGAGGAAGGGGACTAAAATTTTACCTATAGGTAAAATTGGGTCAACAGTTCCCTACCCCCATGGGCTAGATGGGAGGTCTAGCACCACTAGTCTCTCTAATAGGATTGGTGGCCCAACCAAAGCATGTGTTGACAAAGCACTCATATCTAGTAGAGGTGATGTCTATAGCAGTAATAACCTTGCTACTCTCATGGTTGGCTTTCCCTCCAAGGTCAACCTAGGAAGAGGAGTTAGAAGAGGTGGAAGAGCAAGAAGGGGAACATGGGGCCTTAGCCTTTGATTTCTTCTTTTCCTTATCATGGTTAAGAAGAGGCTCCTTGAAAACATTTAACTTGCGATTGGGATCCACAAGAGGAGAACTCTAAGATGGAGGTGATGCTTACGCACCAAAATTTTGGGTGACATAATTGTTATCATCATGTCCCCTCATCCAGTGGAAGTTTCAAAACTTGGTGGGGTTGTAAGGAAACACTTTCTATTGCTTTGATGTACTTGATTCAAAAGCCTTCTTTTTAGATAGCTTCTTGCTCAAAGCATTGACCTTGTGGTTATACTTCTTGTCCTTCATCTCGAGAGGAGAATCAATGACACCATCAATGGTCACATTATAGTTGTGATCATGCAAAGAAGATGACTTTTGGGAAGCTACATGCACATACCCATATGCACCTCAAACACTTCAATCTTAAAACACTCATTAATAGCTTCATCATAAGAGGTAGGTTCATGTTTGAGGACCTCAAGGTGAACCTCTTGCCTCAATGCTCACATGAACATATCATAAAACTGGTCATCCAAGAATTGAGTCCTGCATGTATGAATAGTTGAATGCCACCTATGCATAAAATCAAAGTTTAACTCACCCTTGGCCTGTGCCATAGAGGTGAGTGATTGGATGTTGAGGTTAAAAGGCCTGGATATATAGAAATATTGGAGGAACTCATATAGAAGGAGCTAAAAACTAAAGAGAGAATGTAGAGGTAGATTTTAAAACCAAACTAAAGCTTCAACTTGTAGAGAATAAGCGAAGAGCTTCAACATCATGCCTTCATCCCATTCCCAATCTATACATGCCATCACGAACATCGTAATATTATCTATGGGACTGGAGTCCCACATTCCATTGAACCTAGGCAGTTTAGGGATACGAGTAAGAAGGGAAATATCATGCACCCAAGGGGATAGAGGATTTTGATGAAGATCCTCATAAGCACAGATGATAGTAGGTTGGTGACAAACTCTGAGAGGGAGATCATGATGGTGATGATGTTTCTTATGCTAATAGGCATCACCATGACCATAATCATAGGGAAGATGATGTTATGGAGGTTCTTGATAAGGAAGACATTCATGATGGAAATCATCTATATCATAAGGTGGATAACGACCATAGTAAGTGTGACAATCCCCATGGATATGATGGGAAGATGTGGTATACTCCTAAAATTAGTTATAATGACCAATATTTCCATGGTGTTGGTCACATGCCATCACACAAGGGTTAACCAATAGTCGTTGATGCTCTTGATACACATCCCACAGATCTCTAGTCCTCAAGTGTGATCAAAATCAACATGCTCATCAAAAACTCTAAAAGGACTAAGAGGATGGGAAATATCCCTAGGATGTGGATACCTCACCAAGTTAGAATACATATAACCCATATCATATACATGAGTGTGTTCTTGCTATAGAGTTTCTAGCCAAGAAATAGGCAGGGAACTTATGTGAAAACTGGTTGAGGCACTAGATACTGAGCAGGTGTGAGCTTTATTTCTAGAGAAAGAACATCACTGACTCTTAGGGGGAGAATGAAGCACATCATTCATATGCAGATGTCTATGAAAATCATTAATGATTGCACATAAATCCTCAGGCCCTAGATGTGTAAGGATAGCCTCATCACTATAAATGGGTGAATGAGGTGGGGCATGAGGCTAAGATAAAACATCCTCAGACAAGTGAATCTCAAACTAGTGAAAAATATTCCAAATCCATTGGTTATAGTCCTACCAATATTTTTTTATTTCAAACACGAAAGGGTGTAGACTACCATGTTGGGTTGAGGTAAGCTCCTGGGTCCTCTGGCGTCTATGGCATTCCATTACAAATGTGGCTTGCTCATTAGTGAACTCAAGTATAAGACCTTAAATCTACTAGGATTGGCATCCTAAAGGTGGGAAACTAGCCATGGATGCATTGAAGCATGAATAACATGGAAGACAATAGAAAAGGCACATTGATGGAGAACCAACTATGAGAAAGACACAAAACCAAAACATGAGAAAATAACCAAGGTGACAGTTAAAACACAACAGCAATCAAAGCCTAATAGCTAACAAGGGGAATTGGCTAAGAGAGCTCTAAACAAGATATAAATAATGTGAAACCATATGTGAGGCCCCATTGGGCATGCCAAAATGTAGCTCTAAGAATCCAAATGGAACCACAAGTGTTTGGTAGGGTGCTAAATTAAACCACTAAGAGGCTGAAAGCCTCAAGGGTTTTATAGGATACAAGAGGTCTATAGTGGCTATCCGGTTTGCTAGCTTGCACTAAGCTATAGATAGACTTGGAAACTAGGTTGGGGCTAGCTTTAATAGGCACACAAAGTGTGCCAATTACTCTAATGGATCTAACCATAGTAAAGCAAGTGGCTAAAATTATACTATTGGTTACATAAACAATATGAAAGCAACAATGTTGAATGAAATGAGATAACCAACGAAATGTAAATCTAGAAATTAGGTCATTTTGAGGAAAAATGAAAGATGTTTTTCACAACAAAGACATTTTCAATCAAGGGTTCAAGAGCATGCCTATTCTATATTTGAGTTGTCCTTTAAAAGCAACACTATTGTTTTCCAATAATGCAATGTTCTAGTTTTTAGCAAGAGAGGGAGAAAATGTTTGAGCAAGCTTTCTAGTGTGTTTTGAACATGTGTATCTCTACTTATTCAATGAGGAAGGGTTCTAAAGAGAGTAATTTTAATCAACAAATTATTATTTCAAGCAATTAAAGTATTCTTTAAACATATACAAATATAATAAACTTTGGAAACTATTATAAACAACATACAAAACCACTATTTCACTAAAACAATTTAAACCCTAGCATATACACTACACAAACAATGGAGTTTCACTTTACATAACAAAGTGCCCTCAGATCAAGCTCAAAGATGAAGTGCAAATGTTCTACCATCTAATAATCCAAGATAGGAAGCAATGTAGGAGGAAGACCAAGCTAGGTGCAAGCTAAAGTCTAAATCAAGAGCCAAGAGAAAAAGAGGAGGTGAAGTGAGAACTTGCAATGGTGTAAGAGCTCCAACCAATTACAAAAATTAGGTGCAATTCTGAATTTAGGACCTTATAATCAATCCACAAGGAAGCAAGAACAACTAAGAGAAGTAATGGAGTCTCCAAGTAAGAGTGTAACAGTATATGAGATTCTCTATCCCCAATCAAGCTCAAGAGTGCCAAGAATGAACCAAGAGAGATTCATGAAGGCATGAGAGTCAAGAGAGGGAAAAATAATCATAAGAGAGATGGAATGAGAAGAGAGAGAAGCTCAAATGAATGATAAAGAGACATATATCCCCACCCAAATTTTCCAAATGACCTCAAAGTAGTCATTTTTGGTCATTTGGCTTCAAATTAGGGCTTTTTACAACATTTTGCCTAGGCTGCAGCCTAAGCCACAAATTTGGTGAAGGAAATTTGTAGCCTAGGCTATGGGTTTCCATCACACAAGCCACAACCTGGGTCAAACTTCAACCTGTGTTGGTTAATCATCTCTTGAGAGGCCCCGAGAGGTCTTCAAGAAGTCATGTCTTGCATGCAGAAGGCCCAATATGAACTAGGGATGTATGGGGAGTAGGAATATGATGTAGGAGAGGTCCAAGTAGGTGTTAGATGTCTCAGGGTAGGATGTCTAGGGTTGGTATTCTACATGTGAGATGATATATGATCATAGGGAGGTGTAGGGTCATGAGAAGTCTGAGTACATAAACTACATAACAAGCAAAGTTTCAAGTGGTAGGGGTGACAAATCGACCTATGAGGTCAAAATTGTGAAAACTTACCTAAGAGGTAAATCATGTGAAGTTGGGTATGAGTGTGTGAAGCTAGGTATGAATATGTGAAGCATGCTCTAATGTGTTTCCTACAAGTGAAACATGCATAAATCAGTCCTTAATAGATATCAAAATAAAAAGACTAAAGTGATTAAAGAAGTAAAACTTAACAAAACTATGTAAATAAATATGAGAGAGGAAAGGAATGAATACACATCATTAGGTATTGAACCAATGCATAAACCAAGTGAGAACCTCTATGTGTGTGTGTAGTGATCAATTGGTGAATATCTTGGACTAAGCTGATGGATTACTCAATCCTCACATGTGGGTGGATCAATAACTCAAACCAGTTTTGACTCCGTCATTGCCCACCCCTACTTGGTGAATCATGACCTGTGAATAGCTTAGATTGGACTAATGGTGTGTTTAACCCTCTCATTTAGGTGGGTCAAGAACTAAATTAGGCTATGACTCCATCATTTCCCACCCATGTGTAGTAGATGCATCTGAAACTTAAACTATGTGAAGTAACTATAAATGTCTAACCAGGTATGTCAACTCTATGGCCACTCAAGTACATTAGGCAACTCCAAGACACTTGAGAAAGCCAACCACTATAGATGGAGTAAGGCATGAAACTGGTGTGCAACCTAGAATATGATTTTGGGTGTATACATTGTAGAGAATGACATAGAATTTGTCATTCCATCTATTCAACCATTGTATAAGTGAGCATATATATAACTAATGTGTCGTGCACATACCCCCAAATTTTATATTTGAGCATATGGATTTTGTATTGAGTTGTAATAATATGCATCTAGGTTGTAGACACCAAAATTGTGTCGACTCCCCTTGAACCTTTACACACTTTATTAATTTAAAATAAATTACTTATTTTAAATTAATGACATCATCCTAGACAACTCACCTAGGACAACTCACCTAGGACACCTCGCCTTGGACACCTCCCCCCTAAGACCATTTCCTACCCCATGACTCACCCTATGATTAAGTCCTTCATATCATAACCACCTAAGACCCATTCCAACCTCTTAACCAACACTCATGCATAATAACCCCACCATTTGATCGTTCTCCAACGGCAAATGCACTTGGCAGATGAAGAATGGGCTTCAAAGCCCTTTTACCCATTCTTCAGCTGCCGACGTCGGTCAACTATCGACCGACGCCGGTGGTATCACCGATGTCGGTTACATAAACTGACTTCTCACGTTGAGTTACAGGCTCTGGGACTCTCTTTCTTTTGGATGGACTTGGACATCAACAGATACTCTCTAAAACCAATCATCAAACTTTAACTAATGCTCTCCATGCTATAGAGACTCTACAAAAATCATTCCAGACATTGGGTTGGAAACATTGCACGAGGACTCAACGGCAGCCACACAGGGACAAGCCTTCAACACCTCTAGTTCTTCAACAAGCAAGAGCTAAGTATTCTTCTACCCTTTAATTTTAGTAATTTAGAAAGCATTAGTAATTAGTTTCTATTTACTATTTCTAAATACTATCAACCAGACCAGACCCGACCTTCAACCAGACCCGACTATCTTCTTGGAGAGGTTGAAAATCCATCCTCTTACCTTTACCCTTTTTGACAACCTAGCCTCTACCTTTTCCTTTTGCGGGCCTTATTCGTCTCCCTGCAACCCTGCACAAACCTTTTAAACCCACAGAATCCCTCTGTCAACCACGGACATAACCCTGAGTCCCATCGAAGGACCATTTCCCCTACCAACGTCAATAGCCTAACCGATGTCGGCAACATTAACCAATCGACGACGGCAGACTAACCGACATCAACAACTATGAGAGGCAGATTGTAGGAATCAGGGACGTGTTATTTATTTCTCTTCTTTAGCCTTTCATTATTTCTCTTTCTAGCAACACTCTTTTGTCAAATAAGTAGACTGTCATCCCTCAAAGAAGTCTTTGCACTTCTGGGACCGAGCTTTGCTTGGCAGTCCACCATATATCATCTAACATTTTCTTTGTTTAAGTCTTTCTTATCTACAGGTGTCGTCCTCCACAGCCAAAGAGGAGTCCCTACAACGTCTGGATATGGTGCACAACTTAATCTGGGTATCATCTAACCCCTGACCATTATCTTTAGTTTCTTATTTATTTTGAATGTAAATAGCAAAAATGAGTATAAACATTCTGGCACGCCTGGTGGGACCTTGGAGTTTTCCTTGGGTTCATTTCTATTTCTTCTAAAACAAACTTTCATATAGGTGCATTAGGAAAATTTCTCTTCTTGCATCATTCTTCTATCTTTTTATTTCGAAAAGAAACCATTAGCACAAGTTAAAAAGAAATTCTTTCTTTTTCTTCTTGTCACTTCTTTTCTACATCTTAGAGTAGTGAAAATTCATGCTCTTGACCTTTTCCTCAATTGTTTGCATCCGAAAAAAACATTTCAATTTGGGTTAAAAATCTATTGCATTTCATTCCTACTTGAATGCATATTTATCCCTCTCACTTAGTAATTAAAACACATTATGAATAAATCGTAGTGCACATATGTTACACAACCTGACCACATTCACAAATCAAACATCTAAACATACCTGAGACAAGGCCCGACTAGGATTTCATCACCTAGTGGATACCTTACCCTTCCTGGTAATCCTACTTGGACTTCACCACCAAGGGGAGAACCCACTCTATTCTCTGGCAAAGTATAAACTATAGGGGAAGTATATATTGGCTAAGTGACCCAGCTTGGCTCTGGGCTCGTGAAGTGAGGGGAGCAAGCTCCTAGCACCAGGCAATGTATGGAACCTAATACAGATTTTGAGCACCAAAACTCAACCCAAAACCAACCTTAGACTGCTTCTTTTAGTACCTGTTCTAAAAGCCCAACTTCCCAAACACACTCTTCTAAGGCATAAGCCACCATGACTCTAAAATTTATTCTTAGGAATTTAACGTTTAGAGGTTGCTTGTCTTCATCTACTTTTCTATTTTTATCTATTTTTTTGAGCTGGTAAAGACAAATTATTTTGAGATTCAAAAATGACTCAGAACTTTCTTCTTTCTTCCAAAAACTTTCAGTTTTTTGAGTTTCTGGAAATACACAGTAACCGACATCAGTTTTTCCATCGACGTCGACAACTGATCTTCACCGACATCAGTTATTTGACTAACATCATCAAACTTACTTCACTGACATCAATTTTTCTACTGACGTCGGTCACTGTCAACATTATTTCTTTCAACACAACAAGTTTAAAACTTGACTTTTTTGCTGTCAGACACACATTCTAACCACTTCTGGTTTTTTGAAACTAAAATACATAGTTTTTGAAACCTTAAACCCTTTTGCCTTGGATGGATTTAACGCATAGTCAAGCTAAATCCCTTATTGACCACCTGAAGCAACAACCACTTCCATCTTCGCCCTTCATATCAAGTCCCCAAATGGAGCATACTTCAGATACTAAACATATTCCTATTTAGCCTAGCCCCAATCAACATCTAATTATTCCCGAAGGGGATCAAGACTTTGAGAGATGCCTTGACCTCAACGTCAAGGCTCTCCAACACTATCTCGCAAGAAGTCAAACACAAGACCCTTCAGGTAATCCTATTTATGGGATGCCAACTACCTTGGTTGAAACGGCAATGACATCAACACCATCCGCTACCCAACCCATAATCATTCAATCCATTACCTCGATTAATAACCCGACCATGGCCAATGTCCAAGATTCGGCCTCCCCATCTATTTTTGGACCTACCTCCATCAGGGTTTCTGTACCCCCTCAACCACAATCAATTAACCAAGTTCTACTCCTTATCAGAACTTGATTGTCTCGACTCTACCCACTCTTACACCCATAAACATAGGAGTGACTACCTATCCTTTTACCAATGCCACCATTCAACCATCTTTGGCGATATCTAGTCAACTTGTGCCTTCCAACTTCACAGCACAAGCCCCCTTGGCCTCAACATCAATCCCTATGATGAACTACCAATATGTTGTGCCTATACAAATGCAACCAAGTACGTCATATGCCCCTTTCAATGCCTTATAGGTACCTTACAACCTAGGGGGTGCCCCACCTGCCAATCCATCAGTCGATCTAATTAAGATGCTGATGGATAAGATGTCTAACCTCGAGACATCTCTTTCTAGTTCAAGCAATGTTCTTTCATACAAACAAATATGCAATGAACCCATTCACCCTTTGGTGCCTATTCGACCATATCCTAACCAGTGGAAACTCCCTAAATTTACTTATTTTTAGAGTAAAGAGGACCCACAACAACATCTACGAGCATTTAGACACGCTTGTTACCTCATAGCGCACGATGATGCGTTATTACTTCGCACGTTCCCCATGTCACTTTCGGGGGCCGCCCTTGATTGGTATAGCTCTATTACCAGTCATTCTCTCTTTTCCTTCACTCAACTCACCCAACTATTCCTTGACCACTTTTCAATCAACATCACTAAGAAGGTCTCCATTACAAACCTCTATTTTATTAAACAATTTGACAATGAGTCAATAGCTGACTTCATTGCCCGTTGGAGAGGTTTGATTAACCAACTCTCCTTTTCACTTCCTCAAACTAAGCTCATTGAGCTCTTTTCATGAGCATGTGCCAAGCACATCTCATCCACTTTGCAGGTCCAAACATTCTGCACATTTGATGAAGCTTTCACCATGGCCAGAAAGCTTGAACTTCATGTTGTCGAGGAAGATAAGGTCAAATTGCGTAGTAACACAATATCTAATGACCCTTCATCTTCCAAACCTCCTTCTTCCCACTCCAAGTCTAAGGGATCAGCAAATGCTGTGGTACTTAGGCCATCATCTTCAACAACAACCAACCAATCTCAACCTTCCACATCAGAATATATCACAAGACAATTAAAACAACGGCATGTATAGTGTCAATACACTCCAATAGGAGAATCATATGCTTCCGTGTTGGATAAACTAGTCAAGCAGGGGGTCCTCAATCTCCCTCAAATTTGACCACCCCAATTTGACCCCTCAAAAGCCATCCCTACCTGGTATAGGGAAAATGACTTTTGTAACTATCATCGTGTCAAGGGTCATGACACAGACAATTGCAAAACCTTGAAAAACATTGTCCAAGACATGTTAGACAAGGGGGATCTTGTTTTGGACAACCCAAATGTGTTGGCTAACCAAAACATGGATGTCTTTAGACAACCATTCCCTAACCATCCCCCAAATCACCATAACATTCAGACCATAGCCGATGACCCCCAAGAGCGTAATATACGCACAGTCGACATGGTTTCTAACCAACCTCTTCCATAGTCTGAAGAGGTTAATCAACCTATTTGTCCACCACATGTAGAAGAGCCTTCTTCACCTATTTGTCCACCACAGGTAGAAGAGCCTTCTTCACCTATTTGTCCACCACAGGTAGAAGAGCCTTCTCCTATTTTTCTACCACAGGTAGAAGAGCCTTCTTCTCATTTCTGTCCACCACAGGTAGAAGAGCCTTCTTATCATATTTGTCCTCCACAGCTAGAGGATAGTCCTCCATCCAGCCCCTTTCTACACGTGGGAGAGTCTACTTTGACCTCTCCCATATTGGAGGATGCCTTGATGGCACCAACGCCAGTGGCCTTGCCCTCATCCTTCTTATCATCAATGGGGGATCATACTTTCCCCACTCCTCGACCACACGTAGAAGCCATGACCATTCCTGCACTCTCTCCAAGTGAAGAGCCAAAATCTCCAATCCCTTCTCTGCTGAGAGAGGAACATGCAACCTCATCCAAATCCTCACAGGCATCTACTATGCTGAAACAGATTAAATCTCTCAGCGTTCACCCTATATCAAACCTCACTTACCCACAAGTGAAGATAGACTTGAACCTCGCCTCGCACAATAGTGGTCCTCACATTAAACCAAAGAAAGCTACTAAACCATGTCGGAGAACTCCTCTCCCACCTTCATCATTGCCCTCTATTTTGGGTCCACATCCTTCTACCTTAATAGGAGTGCTCCCTAATCCAACACCTCTCATTAATAAAGTGTCATTTACGTGTGTGGCCACACCACCCATGAAAAAGGTGACACGACAAACAACCCCTACAACTTCTAAACAGAAGTTGTCAACCCCTATTGCAACAACGAGTACAAAGCCATTAGTGGGTGCTTATGCTTCGATGTTATGCCAATTGTTACAATCTTCGAGCATCATTCTCCCACCCATTAAACCATATCAACCTCTCAGACCAAAACCATCTTGGTTCGATGACACTAAAATCTACTAGTATCATCGCACACCTAGGCATGATACTAAGCATTGTTGTGCCCTTAAGGTTGCCATTCGCCAACACTTGAAAAAGGACACCCCTCACATTGAGGACTCTCTTGACCATTTTTTTGACAAATCACCGACATCATCCCAAATCTCTTCACCTAAATTGGGATCCCCATACAAGACTATGGCCCCTCTACCACCTTCTCCCCCTTTGTTCGAAATCAACACTATTCATGTGGCCACTAGGCCCCAAACCGTGAAGAATAAAGGAAAAGACCAGACTTCTACACCTTTGACATATCCAGTCTTCGTCAAGACCTCTCAACCAACACAGCCCAAGAATTTTATCTTGGACACATCTCGACCATCATCTCTGGGGGAAACTCCTCCTAACCGCTCTAGTCCACATGACGTTTGGTATAAATGACTTGTTAACTACTTGACATATTCTATCATGCCTCCTAACCTCTCTAGCAAAAGACGGCAGGCTTTTATCAAAAACACTGCTCGCTACACCATGCTAGGGGGACTTCTCTATGAACAAGGTCTAGATGGCCTCCTTATCCAATGCCTAACAACCACTGAGACTTCCCATGTCATCAAACAAGTCCATGATGGGATTTGTGGGGAACATTTCAGCGGTAACTTGATTGCCAAGTGCATCCACCACCTGGGTTATTATTGGCCCACTCTTAACCAAGACTGCAACAACTATGTTTGGCATTATACAAAATACCAACAACCTATTAACCGACTTCACGTCCAACATTGACCAAACCATGCCCACAACAATAATCTGAAAGAGAGAGATTTCAAAATTGGAGATCTCGTCCCTATAGAAGACCAACATGTGACCAATCTGGAAAGAAGCAAACGGGGCAAGTTTGCTCCTAATTGACTTAGACCTTACATCATAACACAAGCATGGATCAGGTACTTATCATCTGTCTTCTTTCAAAGGCTAGCCAGAACTTGAGCCCCTTAATGCCTTACATCTATGTCCATTCTACTATTAGTCAAGTAATCATTCACTTGATGTTTAACTTGAGCTCATCCCTTGAGCAACCCCCATCATCGTCATTCCTATTCCTTTCAACCCTTTTTCCCAACATTAGTTAACCCTTTTGTCAAGCATGAATGCTTTGTCCTAATAAAAGGGAACCCTTAAACCTCTATAGTCCAGTCTATGACCAAAAATTTAGTCAAAAATAAAAACATACAACTGGGATGCCTACCAAAAGGTCATAAACTATAAGTGTAGACTATTCCCTCGAAGGAAAGCTGCATAATTGTTGTAATAGACTACTCCCTTGAAGGACAGCTATTCAAAAACCTCCAACCATACAAATTAGAATATAGACCATTCCCTCGAAAGATGGCTATGCCTAAATTTTGCTACATAAACAGCTTCAACATGACCACAACACAAGACAACATCCCCAAGTGGACTTCTCGTATTGATCAATCTACCAAAAAAAAAAGGACTGACAAACTATTAAGTCTTGGACTTGTATATAGTCATTCTTAGGGTCACCTATAAAAGAGGCAAAGTTATCCCTGCTTAAAAGGGGTGACACTATCCTGACATATCACATAATCAAACTTATCACCCCAACATACTCAAGGGATTTTGAGCTCACTTAATGTCAAGTGATTCGAATACTTCTCTAACACAAACCAACGGTCAATGACGTAATGCATGAATGGGGCTATTGTTTTCAAAAACCTTATCTATGCCATCATTATAGTCCTTGTCAATGAAAGAGCAATGCGCCTTTCACTTCTTACATCTTCGTCACATACAACCAAATCATTATTTAACTAGACCAAACCAGACCTAACCAAACCAAACCTTTTTCAGACCACTAACATTATCATAGTCCATTTACACTAGTTTTTATGGAAAACAATACACATAGAAACTATCAACCATACATAATTTATGTCAAGCATATACCATCGCTAATATGGAAACTTACTGAAGCATAAATATACTCATTTCATTTTTAGCATACACCATCACCAATATGGAAAATTGCTAAGAATGAAAGACCATATAACCAATGTTACAGAATACACCATCACATAATATGGAAAAGGCTGTAACATCATCATACCCTTCATCATTTTAAGCATATCCCACCACACACATGGGAAATGCTGACAACATTAACATGACCAAACAACCTATCAACATCTTTGACCCTTCCTCCCTTTTGGGGAAAACTACATTGGCTTGAGGCCCTTAAAATAGGGGCTATGTAGGCAGCACTCAGATGACATGACGTCTTTTGGGGTTAGGTCAGCCACATTCGTTCATTCGTCAACCTGATGGACCAACCATATAACCTTTAACCATGACTAAACCTAGTCCAAAATCATGCCCAATCACCTAGCCCTGACACTATAGAAGTCACCTTCGACTTCTCATGGGGCACATTAGAGTTCACACACATCTCCCTGACCACAATAAACAACACTTGAGATCACTTATATCTCAACCTGACCTCGACCAATGACCTTGGAGATCTCAACTATCTCCTCAGACCACGACCACTTTGGAGATGACTTTGCCTTAGTTGTTTTGATTACACATATGCTACCTCACGAATAGTTAGCAAAATTGTACGCACCTCACATTACAACCCTCACAAGTATCAGATCGCGCCCAAGTTGATCCCCACTACTTGTGACATTTTCATGTTTTCCAAGAGCACTTCCTGAGCCCAGGATACTTGGAACATGACAACCATTGGAGCTACAGCTTTGATCGTTTAACCCAATCAGCTATGACTAAATGATGGGGACCACTTACTTCAATTTTAGCACTCCTCGACCCTACATGCAACAATTTGACCTACCTATCACATGAAGTGGTATACGTGCAATCACAACTATTGCAGCATTCACACTCAAACTTCACCATACCCATCCACTGCCTATCAAATCGGCACTCGATATCAGGTTACCTTCCCTCGACTCCCGCTTTGAGGGGGAATACCTCATCCCACATCTAGGGCAACCTACACTTATTTTTGTCTTGCAGTTCATCAGAACAACCAACAGGACAAAAATGACCTCATCCCATACCTGGGGCAACAACACCTTATTTTTGTCTTGCAGTTCGTCTAAGAATAACCAATAAGACAAAAAGAGGCAAATATAGAAACCAAAATTATGTCGATTCCCCTTGAACCTTTACACACTTTATTAATTTAAAATAAATTACTTATTTTAAATTAATGACATCATCCTAGATAACTCACCTAGGACACCTTGCCTTGGACACCTCACCCCTAAGACCATTTCCTACCCCATGACTCACCCTATGACTAAGTCCTTCATATCATAACCACCTAAGACCCATTCCAACCTCCTAACCAACACTTGTGCATAATAACCCTGTCATTTGACTATTCTCCAACGGCAAATGCACTCGACAGATGAAGAACGGGCTTCAAAGCCCTTTTACCCATTCTTCAGCCACAGACGTTGGTCAACTATCGGCCGATGCCAATGGTATCACCGACGTCAGTTACATAAACCCACTTCTCACATTGAGTTATGGGCTCTGGGACTCTCCTTCTTCTGAATGGACTTGGACATCAACAAATACTCTCTGAAACCAATCATCAGACTTCAACTAATGCTCTCTAGGCTACAGAGACTCTACAAAAATCATTCTAGACATTGGGTTGGAAACATTGCATGAGGACTCAACGGTAGCCACACAGGGACAAGCCTTCAACACCTCTAGTTCTTCAACAAGCAAGAGCTAAGTATTCTTTTGCCCTTTCATTTTAGGAATTTAGAAAGCATTAGTAATTAGTTTCTATTTACTATTTCTAAATACTATTAACCAGACCAGACCTGACCTTCAAGCAGATCCGACTATCTTCTTGGAGAGGCTGAAAAGCCATCCTCTTACCCTTACCCTTTTTGACAACCTAGCCTCTACCTTTGTCCTTCTACGGGCCTTATTCGTCTCCCTGCAACCCTGCACAGACCTTTTAAACCCACAGAATCCCTCTGTCGACCACAGACATAACCCTGAGTCCCATCCAAGGACCATTGCCCCTACCGACGTCGGCAGCCTAACTGACGTTGGCAACATTGGCCAACCGATGACGGTAGACTAACTGACCTCGGTGACTGTGAGAGGTAGATTGCAGGAATTAGGTACACGTTATCTATTTCTCTTCTTTAGCCTTTCATTATTTCTCTTTCTAGCAACACTCTTTTGTCAAATAAGTGGACTGTCATCCCTCAAGGAAGTCTTTGCACTTCTGGGACCAAGCTTTGCTTGGTAGTCCACCATATATCATCTAACATTTTCTTTGTTTAAGTCTTTCTTATCTACATGTGTCATCCTCCACAGCCAAAGAGGAGTCCTTACAATGTATGGATATGGTGCACAACTTAATACGGGTATCATCTAACCCCTGACCATTATCTTTAGTTTCTTATTTCTTCTGAATGTAAATAACCAAAATGAGTAGAAACATAGGTATCTGAACTAAATATGAGAATGGTCATGCCATGCATGATGCCCTTAATCTAAGAAAATTGGTATGAATCTGAGTTGAACTAGTATGAATCTAAGCAAAATTGAACAAAATTGATAAATTTGTAACTAAATTTGTGCAAACCTATAATGTACCTACTATACTTTTTTAACTAATCTAGGTTTTTATGAAACTAAGGCTACTAGACAGTAAGACCATATCTTAGACAATATCGCCATGTGGTGCTAGTGTCCAAATTTTGGGTGTTAGTGTCCTTCTGGTCTTATTTCTATGCCACTATACTATTTTTTGGGTGATTATTTTCCCACTATGTTTACTTGAGTTTGATTTTTTATAATCTAAGCATGTGTGCTAGAAATGTACTTTGAATGCAATATAAGAGCTTAATCTCTATGACAAACCCCTATTAATTCCCCCTCTTTTGAGGGTTAAACCTATACAAGAATTTTCCTCAGAAGAAAAAGCTCTACAATATGTGTATTAGATGGAGCATTTATGATAACTACATAATAATCCAATATAATGTGCATACATAACATCAAAATGTAAGATAATTTGATCATAAATTTGTAATTTAAGATGTATGTCATGTCTAGCATTCACAATGGTGTCAATATAGATATAACAATATATAAAATAGTAAATATAAGTAATAATTGGGTAGCTACCTAGGGGGATGGGACATGATGTGCATCATGACACCCAAGTAGGAAGGGTAGATGCATGAGGTCCCTCAAGGCATTAAAAATTGGTGTGTGTAACAATAAAGATACAAGTATCATGGTCATGATGCATACAAAAAACATACATATAAAACACATGAAGCACGTAAATTAGGCCAAGGGGCCACAATACAAGGGACATGGGCACATATCACTAAATCTGAGAAAATAAGACATACAATGATATGTTCAAATGTCCACATATGCAAGCAACTAGCAAGTAGGTTTAGAGCCACATAAAAGTACATGTTGAAAGGTATACATATATAATCAATAAAAATCACACACAAGGAAATGGGTACATGTCCAAAGCATACATACTATGAATAAAAGTGGCGTAGAGCCAAAGAGCAATGACATATTCAAATGCACTCTAATAGAAGAAGCATAGAGATACAATTAAGTCTAAACTAGGAAATCTAGAAATGAAAGTATGAATGAATATATAATATAAATATGTGTGAGATCTATGGTGTACATATGTTGAGTCTAAAGTAGTAATAGCCACTAAAAAACATGGGTAAGTGTATCATGATCATGTTAGGTTGTGGAGCTAAAAGCTTCACAGGTATGCAAATGGAGGAGGTTGTTGAGTGTCACAGTAACTGACATCGGTCAGGCCAACCGACGTTGGTCAGGAGTAGACCAGAAGCTACCAAAATCAGTCAGGAATCAGTCGACGTCGGTCATCTCCAGATAGATAGCGACCACGGTCGGTCGTCTGTGTATTCTAGAACTGGTCTAATTTTAGACGGACAGTCAGTTTGCATGTAAAGACTAATTTTAGTCTTGAGTCTGCGTTTCTAATTATTGTAATTAGGAAGTCTAATTATTGTTTGGTTTGGGATCTATTTAATAGACCCATGGGGATGTATTTTAATCAAGGATCAAAAGGACTTGTCAAGGACAAGGACAAGGGTTCTTCCAAGTGTAAGATCAGTTGATCTGCAGGTAGCAAGATCAGGGAGATCTACATGGTAAGCAAGGTTAGTTGATCTGCAGGGTGTGCAAGATCAAGGAGATCTGTGGGTGTGTGTGTGCAAGGTTAGTTAGATCTGCAGGGTAGCAAGATCAAGGAGATCTGCAACATACGGTGGTACATCAAGTACTGGTATTGTAGGCAAAGCAACTGGTTGAATTGATTGTCACAGGTCGATTGGCAGTAGGCAACAACAACCATTGGGTTGATTGTCACTGACTAGTGGAAACAACAACTCGGTTATTGAATTGATTGTGTTTGTAATTGAGAGAGAGAGAACTCTTGAGGGAGAATTACTGTACGCCCAAGAGGTGTGGGAAGAGTGTGATTTCTTCATTGTATTTCCTTCTGGAAGAGTGTTAATACAAGATTGTATTGTCTCTCATATTCTGTGTTGTTTCTGAATTCTAGTTACATATTACTTCTAGTTTAATTCCATGTTTAGTTGCATATACAAAGGTAATCAATTGTGCTCTTAAGGAGTAAGACCCTGATAGATCAATATCAAGATATAACAATTCTAAAATTAGAATGTAGAGTATATAAAGATAGAACTTAGGATTCAAATCTGTGTATAGGGTGCCCCCAAGTGGGTGAATGTGTCAAGTGAAGACACATGTATCTATGTATATGCCCCCATTGGGTAGATAATAACAAGTTTGGATTAGTGTAGTAGACCTAAGTCTTATATCAATCTGAAATCACTCAACAAGAACAAGAGAAGCATGTATGTATGACAAAACCAACTATACTAAGATAGCTATTATAAGTAGTATCTAAAAAAAAAAAAGTGTAGACATAACAATGCATACAATCTATAATTTTGTGTTTTTTGAATAAAATATTTGAATGTTTTTGTGTTTTTTGACATATTATATTGTTTTTTATATTTTCTGGATATAAGCTATGTATAAGTAACATGAAAATGAAACTATATACAAGGATCAAGATAAAAAGAAAGAATGTACAAAAAAAGAGAAATAATACTAATTGATGAGTCTCATGGGATACTCACTATCAATGTATCCTATGTCAAAAGTAGGAATGGTAATCTCTCATGTAGTGTGACTCTTATGTTATAGTTGAATGGTGTTGTAGTAAGAATTTGAGTATTGTTCCTCATCGGAATTACAATAACCTAGAATGCTAGAGGGAATTGCCTCATACTATGGAGTTGACCTTTTTTTATTGTGCTTTGGAATATTAATTGTGATTTTTTCCTTTGAAATTGTGCTTATTATAGGCATATGGTTCTCTGGAAGCTCTTTTACTAGAAAGCCTTTTTTCAAAATGCTTATTGGCTTAACATGATTTTAACTTTGCAACTTAAGTTCTTACTCTTTTGTAACATTTATTGTGTATCTATGATATGACCTAAGTTCCCCAAAGCTCTGACACAACTTGTCAGAATTAAGAGCACACATGATTACCATTATATAAGCAACTTACATGCAGAAATAACCAGAAGAATAAATAACTATCAATGAGAAAACACACAGAAGATGAGAGGCAACACACAATTGTATTCAACTCATTACAAAGGAAATTACAATAAAGAGATCACACTCTTCTTCCACCTCTGTGAGGATTCCTCCTCAAGGGCTCCAAGTAATCTTCCCACCTGAGTAATCTTCTCTCATAGGTCACAACTAACACAAGCTGTTGTTCACCTCATTGTACATCCAGTACAACTGAGTACGAACTAGTACTCCAAGTAGATCTCACCATGATCCTCCTTAATCTTGCTCCCCCACTGATCCTGTTCTGACCCTCGCATACACACATCCCTGCAGACCAACTTGATCTTACTTATCACATGTAGATCTCCTCCATGATCCTGCAACACCCTGCATATCAAACCTGATCTTACATACATGGGGAATCCTACTTGATTCCACCATGGGAAGAACTCTCAAAGCTCTACACTTGGGTTCTACAAGTTCAACACTTAACAATACAGCCCATGAGTCTATTATATAGATCTCATGCATACAATAATTAGACAAGCGACTCAAAGACTCGAACTGGTCTTCATCATGCAAACTACGCGTTCACTTAACTGACTGTTTGTCAACAGCAGTTCTGACTGCCACAGGCGACCGACATCAGTCCCTACCTGACTGGAGGTGACCGATGCTAGCTGATCTCCTATCGATGCCGGTTTTCTTCTGTGCTTCCCCTGACTGACGTCAGTTGTGGCCTGTCGATGCCAGCGACTGTCATGCTCAGAAATCCTCCATGTTTGCCTAAGGTGAAGCTTTTAGCTACACACCCTAACAATCTAGACTTTTTTACTTGATAAATTGTATCTATGATGATTTGACTTAGGACATTTAATAAATCCCAAACCTTGTTAACCAACATTATCAACTACTAGAGCAGAAATAGTGATGCATTGGGCTTGTTTGCCCAAACCCTGAGCATGATAATCAAACTATTGTAGATATTTTTTACCAAACCCATACCAATTTGAAATTTGAGCCTCATTTTGGAGAGGTATATTTACATTGTTTACTTGCTTTATTTGTGCTCTTTGTATTATTTCTTGTTGTGATTGTGCTGAGTGAACTTTTTGTTGTTCTAAATTATGCTTTGGTAACCATTTTTGTATTATTTCTGAATTTGAACCTTTTTAAATTTATAGATGTGCTATTATATGTTATTGGGATGATGTATCACTATTTGATTCATTTGTATCCATTATCTATTGTATTTTATTTTTCAATGTTAAAAATGAATCGATGTGGTGCCTATGCATTTTATGATATGTAAAATAATATTTGGATCTCCTCACTGAATATAGAGGGGGTAGGTTGATCAACTTAGCTTTAATCATTTTTATTAGTAACTCACTTGAACTCTTATTGGATGTTTAAATATTTTTAAATAACTATTTGTAGATGTACTTTGTTGTGATTCATGATTTGGATATTAAAGAGTGTTAGGCGCAACTATGCTAGGTGTAGATGCATATACATAGTTTACACTAACATATTTTGAAGACTGTGTACATGTAATGTGATTTGAAAATAATATGACCTATTCACTTTATCATTGATTTTGATTCTGTAAATCTGATATTAACTTTCTCATACTGATAATTTGATATTTTAGAGTCTCACAAGTGCAAACCCTAGTTACTTCTAATTGAACATGTAGGCACACACCCTGTAAGGAAGAGGTGTGAATAAGCTAAGTATGGGGATTAGTGACAATGGTATAGGTTTCTTCATCTCATGGAGGATTCATAGTATGGACCTAGTTAGAGGGAAAGTAGCTATCACCTTCATGGAGATAAGGAGGAGAAGGAGATTCTTTCTTGTGCATAAGATATGACATTGAAACTTGAAACTTGGTTGTTAGCTTATGTAATAAATCCTTTATGTATGTACAAATTTATTTCTTAATTGAATTATTCATAAGATAACAATAACATGCTAGAGATATAATGAAATATGTCATACATTTTAATTGATATAAAGCATCATCTATATAAGTGTTTATGTATTTCTTGAGTTCATTTCAAATTAGAGGAAATAAACATGTAAATGAAAGTATTAAACTTTGCAACAAAAAGTGATAAACTTATTTTTTCATGATTATCATGATTATATCAAAGAATAAGAATATATATGGATCTAAAATATGAGTGTGGGTCTTAGAAGGCTATAAACATAAACCCTTGGGTTATTTAGGGTTAGGAGTTGTGCAATATTCAAAGTATGTTGGGTTCACCAAATGTTTTAAACTTTTAGGACTTAATG
Organism: Torreya grandis; assembly: GCA_037957365.1. Lineage (NCBI taxonomy): Eukaryota > Viridiplantae > Streptophyta > Pinopsida > Cupressales > Taxaceae > Torreya > Torreya grandis. Next base: position 556,025 of record JARHVA010006613.1, on the reverse strand, counting down.
AATATAAATCTTATGTTTGTTAAAGAGTTGAGTAGATTAAATTAGGGAAATAATATGCAATAAATAAAACCACTAATTTGTTACAAAATTAACTAACTTTGATTTTTCTAAAAATAACAATAAATAGTGTAAGTAAGAACTTAGTTGGAAAACAATTGAGATGGGCGATCTGGGTGCTAGAAAATGAGGTAGAAGTTGGTTTGAGTGTCAAAAAATTGTTCCTAATTTCATAACCACTCCTATATAGTATCACCATAATAAGATAATAGTTTCATTATTGGAAATGTGGCAGTAATGGCTTGATATTAGCAGTAGTGTCTTTTGTGCAGGACTATCTTGAGCTTCTAGGTGCATCTATGTTTGTATCTTTGAGGTTTGTTCCTACATGCATGAGTCCTAAAACCTTGTATTTTTCTTGTTATGATTGATTTTGTGAAAAAACCTTAATCCCCCATATATCTAGGGCACCTGATTAACATGATCTAAAAAGTGTGTTTGTTAGTAGGGTAGGTTGGACATCCTCAACACATCATTATAATGAGAGTTGCCTACAAACCAATACTATGAGGAGGGATCAATTCTGATGTATTTATCACCATCCAAGTGTTGGTGCAAATGAATCTAGTATGATAGTGGTCTTGAGTGCCTAGAATGTGCTTGAGACTAGGAATCTGGGTAATTTGAGCTTAAGATTGTTGTAGATGGTAGTATGCAGAACTAGGGTAGAATAGGGATTAATAACTTTAATTGTGCATAACTTGTTTTGAATTTGAATATGTATTTTTCATTTTCATCTCACTCCCATCTAGTGGTCATAGGAATAAAATTCATGTATTTATATTATTTTAATGCTTGTGTAGATGATAAAAGATGTTTAGGTTTACCCTATGAGGTTCTAGTTTTGAAATAGATATTTTGGGGAAAAGAAAGGTAAAAGACATTAGCAAAATTTTTGGGACACTAGCTCCATATGGTGCTAGTGTCCTTATTATGGCACTAGTGTCCAACTAGAAAAACACTAGGCATAAAGAGCCAGGATCAAGAAATGAGAGTCTAGGACTACTTTATGGATCACTAGGAATGCATGTAGCTCACACGAAGGTTGGATAAGTGTGACAATAAGATATAGGATAGGTCTAGGGCTAATATATGGATATGTAGTCTCAAGTATCACTCTTAACACTCAAATACCACTTTTAGGTGATTACATTTACCCCCTCTTTATTCTATAAATGCAATAAAGTGAAATGACTAGGATAAAGGAAAAAGAAGTGTACCTAGACTTACCTAAGAAATAAAGCCTATGAAGATTGGTTTGAGTGTGTGAAGATATGTTCAAGAATTTTAAACATGATCTAATGCATGTCTTTCAAGTGAAACATGCATAAATTAGTTCTTAGATGATATCAAAAGCAAATGACTAAACTAAGTAAAGAAGTAAAACTAAGTAAAATTAGGTGAAGAGATAGGAGAGAGGAAAATAATGAATACACCTCATTAGGTAGTGAACCAATGAATAAACTTGGTGACAACTTGTGTGTGTGTGTATAGTGATTAATTGCTGAGTATCTTGGACTAAGTTGATGGCTTATTCAATCCTTGCATATAGGTGGCTAAATAACTCAATCTGGGTTTAACTCCATCTTTGCCCACCCCTGTTTGGTGGATCACGATCTGTGAATATCTTGGATTGTGTCTAACCCTCTCATATAAGTGGCTCAAGAACTCAAGTAAGATATGACTCCATCATTTCCCACCCATGTGTAGCAAATGCATTTAAAACTAAAACTGTGTGAAGTCACTCTAAATGTTTAACTATGTATGTTTAATTGGTATATCGGCTTTGTAGCCACTAAAGTACATTAGGCAGCTTTGAGCCACTTGGAAATGCCAACCAATATATATGGATTAAGTCATGAAACTAGTATGCATCTTGGAATATTATGAAACTTTACATTTGATTTGATCAACTGATGTGTAAGTGAGCATACACAAATAATGTGCTGTGCACCTGCCCCCAAATCTAATATCTAAGCTTATGGATTCTCAATTGAGTTGTAATAATCTATATTTGGGTATTTGAATTAAATATGGGAATGGTCATGCCATGCATGATGCCCTTAATCTAAGTAAATTGGTATGAATCTGAGCTAAACAAGTATGAATCTGAGAAAAATTGATAAGTTTGTATTCGAATATATACAAACTTATATTGTATATGTTGTAATTTATTGGCCAATCTAAGTTTTTCTAAAACTGAGGCTACTAGACAATAGCACCATATCTTAGATAGTAGCTCCATATGGCATTAGTGTCCTAATTGGGGTGTTAGTGTCTTTCTAGTCTAATTTATGTGTGATTGTACTATTTTCTAGGTCATTATTTTCACACTATGTTTACCTAAGTCTGATTTTATGTAATATGAGCCTATGTGTTAAAAGTGTATTGTGAATGCAATATAGGAGCTTGATCTCTGTGACAAACCCCTATGAACTCCCCCTCTTTTGAGGGGAGTTATTGAACTTGTGCAAGAACTATCCTCAAAAGAAAAAGATTTGTAAGATGTGTGTTAGTCAGAGCATATATGATAACTATGAAATAATCCAATATAGTGTGCATACATAACATCTAAATATAAGATAATTTGAGAATAAATTTGTAATGTAATATGTATGTCATGTCTAGCATTCATAAAGGCGTCAAGATAGATATAACAATATATGTAGCAATAAATTTGAGTAATAATTGGGTAGCTACCTAGGGGGATGGGGCATGATATCCATCACAACACCCAAGTAGGAAGGGTAGATGTATGAGGTCCCTCGTGGCATCAAAAAGTGGTGTGTGTAACAAGAAAAATACAAGTGTAATGGCCATGATGCATATAAGAAAACATACATGCAAAACACATGAGGCATGCAAAGTAGGCCAAGGGGCCAAAATACAAGAGATATTAGCACATGTCACTAAATCTAAAAAAACATGCCATACAAGGACATGTTAAAATGTCCACATATGCAAGCAAAAAGCAAGTTGGCTTAAAGCCACATATAAGGATGTGTTTAAATGTCTACATACATAATCAATAAAAATCACACACAAGGATATGGGTACATGTCCAAAGAATACATATTGTGAATATAAGTGGTGTTGATCCAAAGAGCAATGACATATTCAAATGCACTCAAATACAAGAATCATATAGATACAATCAAGTCTAAACTAGGAAAGTTATAAATGAAAGTACGAATGAACATGTAATATAAATCAATGTAAGAGCTAGGATGTACATATGTTGAGTCTAAAGTAGTAATAGCTGCCAGAAAACATAGGTAAGTGTAACATGATCAATATTAAGATATAACAATGTTAAAATTGGGGTGTAGAGTATAGAAAGATAGAACTTGGGATTTGAATATATGTATAGGGTGCCCCCAAGTGGGCGCATGTGTCAAGTGATGACCCATGTATCTATGTATATGCCCCCAATGGGTAGATAATATATATTTTAGATTAGTATAGTGGACCTGAGTCCTATAGCAATCTACAAGCACTCGATAAGAACAAATGAAGCATGTATGTATGATAAAACCAACTATACTAAGATAGCTAGTATATGTAGTATCTGGAAAATATAACAATTGTAAACATAACAATGCATACAATCTATAATTTGTGTTTTCTAAGTAAAATATTAGAATTTGTTTACATTTTTTATCATATTATATTATATTTATATTTTATGGATATAATTTATGTAAAAATAACATGAAAATTAAACTATATACAAGGAGCAAGTGAAGGAAAGAATGTACAAGGATGGAGGAACAATATTAACTAATGAGTCTTGTAAGAGACTCATTATCAATGTGTCTTACATAAAAAATAAAAATGGTAATCTCTCATGCAGTGTGATTATTATGTTGTAGTTGAATGGTGTTGCAGTAGGATTCTGAGTATTGTTCGTTCTTAGAATCATAATAACCTAGAATGTGAGAGGGAATTTCCTCATACTATGGAGTTAACCTTTTTGAATTATGATTTGGAATATTAATTATGATTTTACCCTTTGAAATTGTGCTTATTGTAGGCATATGGTGTTCTGGAGGCTCTTTTATTAGAAAGCATTTTTTGAGAATGCTTATTAGCTTAGTGTGATTTTAACTTTTCAACTTAAGTTCTTGTTGTGATTATTGTATTATTTCTTACTGTGATTATGCTTTTGAAGCTTTTGTTATGCTGAGTTATGCTTTGGTAACCATTTTTGTATTGTTTTTGAATTCGACCCTTTTTGAATTTGTATATGTGCCATTGTATGTTTTTGGGATGATATATCATTTTTTGAGTAATTTGTATCTATTATCTATTTTAATTCTCTTTTCAATTCTAAACATGAATCGGTGTGATGCCTATGCATTCTATGATATGCACAATAATATTTTGATCTCCTCACTAGGTGTAGAGTGGGTAGTTTGATCAAATTAACTTCAATCATTTCCCTTAGTATCTCACTTGAACTCTTATTAAACCCTTGAATGATTTTTGAATCACTAATTGCAGATGTATTTTGTTGTGATTTATGATTTGTATATTGAAGAGTGATAGGCACAAATATGCTAGCTGTATATGCATATACATGGTTTACACTAACCTATTCTAAATATTATGTACATGTAATGTGATTTGACAATAATGTGTCATGTTCACTTAATAACTGATCTTGATTATGTAAATTTGATATTAATTTGGTCATACTAATAATTTGATCCCTTAGAGTCTCACAAGTGCAAACCCTTGTTGCTTTTGATTAAACATGTAGGCACACAGCCTATAGGGAAGAGGTGTGAATATGATGAGTATAGGGATTAGTGATAGTGGTATAGGTTGTTTCATCTCATGGAGGAGTGATAACATGGACCTGGTTAGAGGGAAAGTAGTTATCACCCTCATGGAGATGAGAATGAGAAGGAGATTCTTTCTTGTGCATAAGATATGACATTAGAACTTGAAACCTGGTTGTTAGCATATATAATAGATCCTCTATGTATGTAAATATTTGTTTCTTAATTGAATTCCACATAAGAGAATAATAACATGCTAGAGATAAAATGAAATATGTCATACATTTCAATTGATATAAAGCATCATCTATACATGTGTTTATGTCTTTTTTTAGTTAATTTTGAATTAGAAGAAACAAACATGTGAATGAAAGTATTAAACTTTACAACAAAAACTGATAAACTTATTCTATCATGATTATATTAAAGAAAAAATATAAGATATATGGAATTAAATTCTTAGTGTGGGTATTAGAAGGTTGTAAACATAAACCCCAAGGTTATCTAAGGTTAGGGTTTGTGCAATATTCTAAGTACATTGGGTCCACCAAATGTTTTAACTTTTTAGGACTTCGTGAATATAAATCATATGTTTGTTAAAGAGCTAATTAGAATAAATCATGGAAATAATATGCAGTAAATACAACCATTGATCTGTTATAGAATTAAGTAGCTTTTACTTTTTTTAAATAGTAATAAATAGTGCAAGTAATAACTTAGCTAGAAAATAACTAAGATGAGTGATCTAGGTGTTGGAAAATGATTAGAAAGCTAGTCTGAGTATAAAAAACAAGATCTTGGTGTTAGAACCCCAATTGGATAGTAGCACCATAATTAGAAAGTAACACCATTATTGGAAATGTGAAGGTAGTATATTGACATTGGTGGTAGTGTCCTCTGTGTAAGACTATCATGAGCTTTTGGGTGCCCCTGTGTCTAGATATCTGAGGTCTATTCTAGAATGCATAAGTCCTAAAACCCTATATTTTTCTTGTTATGATTGATTTTGTGAATGAACCCTAATCCCCCATATAGCTAAGGTATCTGATTGATCGAGCTAAAAAGTGTGTTTGTTAGTAGGGTAAGCTGGATATCCTCAATACCCTATTGTGATGAGAGTTGCCTACATACCAATACTCCAAGGAGGGATCAATCTCAATGTAGTTCTCCCCACCTAATTGCTAGTGCAGGTGTAAGTGAAACTAGTATGAAAGTGACCTTGAGTGCCTTGAACGTGCTTGAGAATGGGAATTTGGGTAATATGAGCTTAGGACTATTATAGTGTTAGTATGCAGAAGTAGGGTAGAATAAGGATTGATAACCTTAATTATGCACCACTTATTTTAAGTTTGAAGGTGTATTTTGCATCTCATTCCCATCTAGTGGCTAAAAGGCTAAAATTCATGTATTTATTTTATTATGATGCTTGTGCAGGTGATAAAAGAGGTCTAGGCCGACCCTAGAAGGTTCAAGTTTTGAAAAGGTGTCCATTTGAGGAAAATAAAGGTAAAATACATTAGCACCATTTTTGGGACACTAGCACCATGTGGCACTAGTGTCCTAATTATGGCACTAATTTCTAACTAGAAGAATACTAGGCACGAAGGGCTAGGATTAGGAAATGAGGGTTTGGGATTACTTTAAGGATGATTAGGGATGATTGTGGCCCACACAAAGGATGGATAAGTGTGACAATAGGATTTAGGATAGGTTTAGGGATAAGCTAGGTATAGGTAGTCTCAAATAGCACTCTTAGCACTCAAATACAATAGTAGGGCAAAATAGGGATTGATAACCTTAATTATGCATAACTTGTTCTAAGTTTGAATGTGTATTTTGCATCTCATTCCCATCTAGTGGTTAGAGGGCTAAAATTCATGTATTTATATTGTTTTGATGCTTGTGTGGGTGATAAAAGAGGTCTAATCCAACCCCAAGAGGATCTAGTTTTGAAAAGGTATCTGTTTAGGGAAAATAAAGGTAAAAGACATTAGCACCATTTTTGGGACACTAACACCATGTGGTGCTAGTATCCTTATTATGAAAATAGTTTTTAACTAGCAGAACACTAAGTACAAAGACCCAAGATCAAGAAGTGGGGGTCTAGGACTACTTTAGGGATGACTAGGGATAACTATGGCCCACATGAAGGTTGTACAAGTGTGATAATAGGCTCTAGGATAGGTCTATGTATAATCTAGGTATAGGTAGTCTCAAATAGTACTCTTAACACTCAAATAACACTTTTAGGTGATTATAACCATCATGCGATAGAACTAACAGGAACCAATCTTAAGTTGCATGCTTTAGGTGAGCACGTGAGAACATTTCTCATGTGATATGCTAGTGTGCTTGCTCATTAGACTTCTTATTCTCTTTAGGCATGTGACTAGGATAAGTCATCCTAAACTAAATTAAAAGACTGCAACACCTTTACTCTGGTACATTCAAATCTAGGTTATGGAGTGTCACTTTTGGTGAAATGGTAAAAACATAACTTTACATCTTCAATGTGACCTCGATCAAAATTGGTTAGTGGGCACACAATGTTGATCTAACTTTCAAATGACCCCATTGTCAAAGGGAGCTACCTACATAGTCAATACTCTAGAAGAGGGCCCCAGACTCATGTTGTTCTCTCCTACATGTTGGCTTGTTTATGAATCATGTAATGTGTGTAAATCAAGTACAACATTGGTCGATCTTGTAACTTAGAAAATATCACATCATGAGTGTTCCTTTAGTACTTTAGACCTATAGCTAGGTTTTTCCTTTGAATGATATAAGAATAGGGTAGAATAAGAAATATTTGGTAGATTGAGTGCTTCTTGAGTGCTCTATTGGTTTTATTACTATACAAGGAATGAATGAGGGTTGATATTGTATTTATACCTCTAATTATGAGACATGAGCTAGAGTTTGAATACACCTCCAAGGTCACATTTCATGATTGAAGTGCTTAATCACACCAAGATTGCACCAACATCTAGCATTTTACACCAATTTCATACATACCATCATAACATGGGAGAACTAGAAAGAGTTTGATCCCTTTTCATAGAATTGGCATGTAGGAAACACTCAACACAAGGGGTGTTGAGGTTAAGAAAAACTTCAACTACTAACACCTTTTTACTCCATGATAACATATTGTCAACTTGTCTATTGAGCTAGGGATTTCAAGTGGGAAACAATTACACAATGGTCACCTAAGTGAATAAGAAGTTTTTGCACAATATGTACAATAAAAATGTGAAGGTGCATATAACCCAAAAATCTCAAGATCCTGATCTTCTGCCAGACACTAGTGTACCCTAGGGATAACATCACCCCCATTATTGTTCAGTCATAATGCTCCTATGCAGGAATCTTGCCAACTCTTGTTCCTGATCCACACATAATCAACATAATCAACCTATCAGTATTATATCTATAATCATTTTCATCTCAATTTTCTATATAATTTTATATTTCTCTCTTACACTTTCCACATTTAGTAAATTTTCACAGTTAACAAGTTTTAAATTATTTTGTGTCATTTATTTCATATCGACAACATTCTAATTTTGGAAAATAGTTTATATAATTAGGGTCTAACCTTCACCTAGTTCCTTAAATTTGATAAAATACACATGTACATCAAAGTGGGGCATGATTAAGAAATCTAATTTTGGTATAATGCCCTTTTCCATTATGTTTTTGTCATGAAATTTCATACTTGGTCCACTTGTGTACATTTGGCTATTTTCAAACAACTTTTCCTTCACATGGAGTCTCTTTGACCTTGATCCATTAATATTTCCCCAGATTCATCTCAGGCATGTCTATTATTAGCTTCAATGTCATAATCATCCATTCTCTAATCAATCTAATTTTATGACCCTAACTTATAGTGTGTCTAGGAATATGTGTTGCTGACTTGTGGCTTACATAACTTTTCATAATATCTTGTCACATTTATCTATGTTTTTTATATTGTTAGTAGGGTTAGACTATGGAATAACCATGACTAATTATATTACTTATAGGAGGTAGTGGTTAGTCTTTGAGGATAATGTTGTGAATTCTATTCTTATTGCATTGTTGTGGAGGTTTCCCTCTCAAAGTGGTTCAATCATTTATATCGAATATTTTGCACTTTTGTTAATTATTTTTGTGGATTTGATTATTCTGTGATATATAATTCTAGTGGGGTGAACTATATAAGTAATTTAATTACAATTGGTAACAACTCATTTGATTTGGGCAAGGTTTTGCAGTGTTTTTTTTCCAAATTTGGTGTAGATGTTCTTATGAGAACTAAGGGATCAAAAAAACATAACTTGTGATCTAGGAAGAATTTATTTTTTTTCATCACTATAATATTATTTTAATTTTTTTTAAGTTGGGATTTTTTTTCTACACCCTTTTGAAAATTAACAGTCATTAGATTCATATCGGTGAGACAATCACAAAGGTATAATCCATTGATACACTTTTATTAGGATCAAAACCCTTAATCCTAGGGTTTGTACATGGTTGGTCCTAACACTCATTACTACAAGAAAGGAAATACACTCCATGAATGCGTCACAATGATGACATGGAATCCAACACTTCAAATCCTTTAGTTTTTGACATCATTCACCAAATTCAATCATATATGTAAAGCATGGTGAATAAAAATGATCTCAATGCAGTAAAAGGGGACATCATTGAGGTAAAAGGTGACATCATTGATGTGAAGAATTAGTTGGATATGATCAATGGGAAATTAGCCACTCTAATGTCACAAATTCATAAAAATAATCCTCCATTACTCTATTATGGCTCTCTTAATTAGAATAATCAAAACTCCAATACAGGTGTAAAGCACATGATGCCAAAAGTGGAAGTGCACAAATTTTATGGTAAGGATCCACTCACTTGGATCAATAAACTACAAAATTTATTTGATCTACATCAAATCCCATGTGCATAAAAGGTGGTCATATCATATTTATATCTTGAACATGAGAAATTCATTTGGTATTGATGGTTTTGTGCTCAAAATAAAAATAAGGTCCTTCTTATTAACTGGTTGGTATCTACTGATGAGTTATAGATGCAATATCAAAACAACATATTTGGAAAATGATTCAGTAAGTTAGCAAAGTTACAACAACTAGGGCCTATCAAGGATTGTATTCAACAAACTTTTTCCTTATGGATGGATGATATAAATAAAGACAACTTGAATGACATGTTCTCAAGTGTGATCACGGATAACATCCAATTTGATGTTCACATGTGTAATCTAAGTTCAATATTTGAATCCATGACATTAAAATGCAAGGCAAAGGAAAAATATATGGTCAAACAAAAGGATTTAACTACTATCCATGAACACAATTCCCTAGCATCATCATTTCCTCAACCTACAAGATTGACCCCTCAACAAATTAAAGAGAAACATGCAAAAGGGTTATGTTTTGGTTATGATAATAAATGGATCAAAAGACATAAATGTGATGGGAATAATTTTTTATACATTGAATAAGCCAATGAAGATGAATAAGATGATAAGGCCTTGGGTGATAGTGAGGAAGAGATAAACGAGGAATTTACAGACTCACACCCTATTATATAATATCATGCACTCTCAGGTATTAACACACCTCAAATCCTTAAGATTTTGAGATTCATCAAGAAACATAAGGTGACATTATTGATTTACTTAGGGAGTATACAAAAGTTCATCAATAGTAAGTTGGTTACTCATTTGAATTGTTTCATTTACCTAGCTCCATAATTTCAAGTCATGATTGCAGATGGTGGCATAGTTAATTATTCTAGAAAATGCCATAGTATTATGCTTGCTATGAGAGACTATAGACTAGATTCTCTTATGTTTTTTATTCTCATGGGTGGGGTATATAATGTGTTGGGAGTATAATGGATTAAAAGCTCAAGTACAATGTAAATGAATTTTTATAAACTATTCATGCACTTTCATTGTGAAGTTAGGATATTTAAACTACATGGATTATAGGTAAAATATCCACAATTGGGTAGTTCACAATAGATGACTAAGATTCTCAAAAAGGGGTTGAAATATTTGTAGCACAATTGTTCTCTATAGGAGTTTAACCAAAAAAAGCGTCTACACATCCTAATCTATAAAGGATTCTAGATGATCACTTAGTTATTTTTGGTGCCATGCCAAAAGGACTACCACTAATGTAGATAACATGATCATGACATTCACCTACTTTCAGTTAATCAACCACCTAAAATTAGACCATGCATGTATCCATATTCTCTAAAGAGTGAGATTGAAATTATGGTACATAAGATGTTAGAGGTGGGTATTATTAGACGTAGTCAAAGTGAATTTTTATCTCTGGTGGTCATGATGTGTATGAAAGATGACACTTGGAGAATGTGCCCAGATTATAGAGAACTCAACAGATACACCATCAAAGATAATTTCCCTATTCTAGTCATTGATGATTTGATATATGAACTACATGGTGTTATTTATTTCACAATACTAGATCTTCATTCCATGTACAATCATATTTGAAATAAAGATGATGATATACCTAAAATAGCTCTTAGAACTTGTGAAGGCCATTATGAGTTTACGGTGATGTCATTTAGTCTCAAAAATGCACCATATACATTTTAAAGTTTGATGAACATTGTTTTAAGGCCTATTTTGAGGAAATTGGTGTTGGTGTTTGTAATTACATCCTAATATAAAACAAGACTTGGGAAGCACATTTGCAATATGTGAAACAAGTACCATTAGTTCTAGAACAACATCAACTTTATGTAAAACCTTAAAAATGTGTTTTTAGAGTCCAAGAGGTGGAGTAATTAGGTCATATTATTTCACATAAAGGATTCAAAGTTGATCCTCAGAATATCAAGGGGCTAAAAACCCTAAGAATCTCAAGGTGTTTTTTGGACTAACTAGTTACTTATCATAGATTTGTGAAAAATTATGGCAGAATGGTAGCACCACTCAAAAAATTGTTTAATAAAGACTCTTTCCATTAGAATAATGCAACTACCAAGCCTTCTGAGAAGCTGAAGGAGTTTATGCGCACAACTCCATTTTTAACCACCCCTAAATTTTCTAAAAAAAATATTATTGAATGTGATGCATTAGGGCATGGCATAAGGAAAATACTCATGCAAGAATAAAGACCCATTATATTTTAGAGTCTTCAACTCAATGGGAGAAAATAAGGTACAATCAATCTATGATAAATATATGTTGGCTATTCTTCATGCAGTCAAGCAATGGAGACCTTATTTTTATGGGTAGACACTTTAAGGTAAAGACTAATCATGATTATAAAAATTATTTTTTATAGCAAATATTATCATTACAAGAACAACAAAATGATTGACTAAAATGTTGGGATATTATTTTGAAATCATCTATAAGGAAAATAAAATGTTTTAGCATATGCACTATTTAGGAGGGATGAATCCATTGAAACATTGTTATGTGTAATGACAATTTAGTAGGAAAATTAGTTGGAAGAGGCATGAGCAAAGTGGGAGCATGATATGGATACACAAATTTTAATTAATAATATCTAGTATACTTATGATGCCTTGACAAAATTTGAGTGGAAAGGCAATGCATTATGGTATAAATATACCTACCTAAGGATTATAGCCTCAGACACACAATCCTTAAGGAGATTCATGTATCTACAATAGGGGCACTTAATATATTTGAAAATATATCATAAAATCAAGAAATATTTATTTTTAAAGGGACTCAAGGGTGATATACATAAATTTATGGTTGAATGCATGATGTGTCAACAAAACAAGGATGAAATAATTAAGACACCTAATCTTTTACAACTTTTATTCAATCCTAGCCAGAGGTGGGAGGTGGTCTCCATGGATTTCATTACAAGGTTGTCAAGGTTTGAAGGTAAAAGTTTCAAAATGGTAATTATGGATAGGTTCAAAAAATATGCTCATTTTTTCTCCTTATCACGGTTATTTGTATCTAGTATAGTAGTTATTTTTTTGGATATAGTTCAAATATTGCATGGTACTCCCAAGATCAATGTAAGTGATCATGATCCCATCTTTACCCATAAATTTTAGTCTAATTTATCATCATTTTTGGGTAATTAGTTGGCTCATAACTCATCATATCATCCTCAATATGATGGGTAAACATAGGTGGTCAACAAATGCCTAGAAGGGTATCTCTATTATTTTACATCAGATAAAAAAGAATGATGGGTTCATTGGTTGTCACTAGTATAATAGTGGTATAATAATTCCTTCCATAACTATTCAAAAATGGAATCATTTTATAGCTCTTTATGGTTATTATCCCCCATCCACCACTTCTTCCTTAAGGGTGTAACCCAAGGTTCAAACTATTGAAGAATACATTTAACATCAACAAGAGATACTAGCTAGTCTGAGAGAGAATTTGGCAATGACACATAATGGAATGAACAACAAGTAGATCAACATTGTAGTGACATTTTGGCATAGGTGATGGGGTCTTGTGTGATTGTATCCATATAAGCATGTATTTGAAGCAACATACAAAGGATAACAAACTTTCTCCAAAGTATTATGGACCTTATCAAATATTTTAGAAAATTGATCGTGTTGCATACAAGTTGGAGCTACCCTAGTCTACTCGCATACATCATGTATTTTAGGTATATTTTCTAAAAAATGTGATTATATAAAGAGTTTAGGCCTAAAATACGTTACCAAAATTGGATGAAGAAGGTCGAGTCATTCTGTAACCTTATGAGATCATGTGCACATGTAAAAAAAGGCTAAGAACAAGAGAGATTAAGGATTATTTGATCAAGTGGAAGGATTTAAATCATGAAGATAAAACATGGTATGATGAAGATTTTTCAAAACAACATCCAAAGTTGTTCAATGTTGAGGATAATATTGTTTTTAAGGGTAGGGCATGCTACATCTTTGACCTATGGTGTGTTTAGGGATATGTGTGGTCATCTAGTGACTTAAATAACCTTTCATAATATCTTGTCATATTTTTCTATGATTCTTATATTATTAGTAGGGTTGGCTTACAAAATAACCATGGCCTAAATAGAGTATATTTAGGAGGTATTAGTTTGTATTTGAGGATCATATTACAATTTTTTTTCTTTTTACATTGTTATGGAAGTTGCCTCCTTAAAGTGGCCCAATCATTTATATTGAGTATTTTGCTCTTTCCTCAATTATTTTTGTGGATCTGCATATTCTGCTCATATTTTTATGATATATTATTCTAGTGATGTGAATTATCTAAGTAATTTCATTGCACCTAATATCCATTTTGAGCCTTTTTACCTCCTTAGTTAGAATCAGTGATTTGTCAATTCTATCCTGGATAAAATCGACAGCCTACTGATTCTTTTCCTCTTCCTTTATGGGTCCATTTCTACTTATAATGATTTCTCACAAATTGAATTGCACTTATCACTATTATGCATGGTTAATCTATGTCCAATGTGTCATATAAACCCTATACATACAAATTAATACTAAGTCATTAGACCAAGTATCAACTGGGGAGTCTCCTTAAGTTATTGAGTCACACATCAATTCCATTTATTGCTACACCTATTAAGGATCATGCATATTTATACTTCATTTTATCTATATCAAAGCCAAGTTTTGTGTCATCATCACCTTATGTTAGAATATGATTATAATGAGATCAAATAATTGTATTTAATTATTCTAAGAAGAGAAGGTAAAGTCCTATTTCTCACTTGGGTTGAGATTTCACTCATATGCACTATAATCACATTGACTTTGATTCCAAGCATGAAATATATTTAGTTAGAAATGTTAAAGTCAGTTAATTTGCACACATTGATGGGTGTCATTTATCCCTTCATTTAATTAATTTATCTATTGATGTCATTCAAACCAAGGGTAACGTCCAAAGCTATCTACAAAAGGTCTTATTATTATAGGTCTTACAGAGATGGTTTGGGAGGTTATTATTCTTTCTAAATGTCTAATCTAATCTATTCTAGAAAAAATTTGCTAATGCAATAAAGAAACACACTTGCAGAATTAAAACACTTTGTACTCTAATTTATTGAAATAAACACACTTGCTAAAAGTAAACACTTTGTTGAAAGTAAACACACTGCTAAAAGTAAACATATTGATTTGCAATCCTTAATTTCATCTTAGAAATTAAAGATAATTTCTTGCAAGTTATGAAAATAAAATATATTTATAATTACTAAAAATTGTAAATACATATAAAAATATGTTCCTGACTTTTTAGAAGAGTGGGCCCTTGCTTGCCTTAGGAATATGAATGAAAAGAAAACTCAGTACTTGAAAATTGAAGATATCTTCATTAATTGATCAAAATAGATTACATGAATATAAATATAACTTGTATTATTGTGATAGAATATTAACTGAACAAAACAATAATTATCTCTCTTTTATTTTATTAAGACATAGACATCCACTTATATAATGTTGTAACTATAGATCTTTAGATCTCAGTAGCCAATTTTTTGTTATCAAGACAAATCTCCTAATTTCAGTGGTTCTTCAAAATAGGTGATTGATAGTTTGAAATAGGAATATCCATCTGTTACAAAATCCATTGAATATCTACTAAGAATGACTTCCTAGATTTATTAGGTCAATTTGTTTTATACAAAACTATTTGGCATATGTTACAAAATCCATTGAATATCTACTAAGAATGACTTCCTAGATTTATTAGATCAATTTGTTTTATACAAGACTATTTGGCATATCTACAATGACTTTTATATATATATATATATAATTTATAGTAATATTATAAATAGTAAGTGACCAAAATAATCTTCAAGTATGTTGACAAAGATGAAAAGTATAGATCTTCAATTTTACAAGCTTAGAAGCTAGATCAAAAGAGTCTGGAGTAGTC
Organism: Torreya grandis; assembly: GCA_037957365.1. NCBI lineage: Eukaryota > Viridiplantae > Streptophyta > Pinopsida > Cupressales > Taxaceae > Torreya > Torreya grandis. Next base: position 540,254 of record JARHVA010006613.1, on the reverse strand, counting down.
CTGGTAGATTCCATAGCAATTCTTGCAGAGTCTAGAGTTGTTTTTTTGAAAACTTAGTGAAGTCCATAGCAACATGCTTCAAGGATCCTAAATGTCGAGGAAGTTCATATCAAGGTTATTAGGCTAATAGGGATGATAAAATGCTTCGATGAAGATTGAAATTTGGTCTTGAATGAGTCTATAGCTATAAACTAGGTGATTCCATAGCAATGGACTAGATGAGTCCATAATTACTAGATAAGTTCCTAGCTAAGCTTGAATAAGAGTTGAATGAGCCAAAGGTGTGTCAAATGAGTTCGTAACTTACCAAATGTTAAGATATTTCATATAGGTCACCTTAAAAGATCATAAAAAAGGATCCTTATTCTTTATATATTATTTTATTATCTATATATATATACATATACAAAATTGGGAGACTAAACATGCAAAGAGTTAGAATTAAATGATAGAATTAGTAACTTAGACTTTAATTATATTAAATAAAATAAAGAATCCATTTACTAGACTAAGATTAGATACAAGCCTAAGATACTTGCATTGTTCATTCCAGATGAGAGGCATTAGAAGGAAAATAAAGAAAATTTATAATAATAATAAGTCATATTTTGGACTCATCATTTCCCCCATGCCTTACCTTTTACAAGTCTTGTTCAAAGTTTTTTGTGTTGCTATATTTCCTATTTTAGAGGGGATATTACAGTGGTATCAGAGCTAAATCCTACCAGCCTGAGGGTGTATAGATCTTATGCAGCCACAAGAGTTGGGACCACACAAGTATAACACATGCAGTCGAGCCTTGCTTGAAGGTACTCAGGTGTTAGATCAGCGACTGACCATCATGAGTGACAGACGTGAGGGCAGCCCACCTAGGGGCCACAGGTATGATGCTAATCAGGGCACCAGATAATTTTAGCGTGCTATGATGACAAGCCAACAGCAGATGGCTCAGACACTACAGGCACTTATGACTATGATAGAGAGAATGAACACACTTGATGGACAGAACGGGGACCAAAGAGATGACAGGAGTGCTACGATTAATCAAAGACCACAGCAGACTCACTCCAGAATAGGTGATAGACCTACACATCCTACTTTTATTCAAGAAGAACCAGAGGCACCAGCAGAGGAAGCAAGGAATAACCCATTTGCAGATGTTTACATGGCTGCAAATGATGAGTGGGACTTATTACCTCTTCATGTCCAAGAGAGGATGACCTTTGATCATTTTGTCAATCTTAGGAGAGAGCACTACAGATTGGTTAGACAGGACAGGAAGCCTAGAGTTCAATTCAATGAGCTGCAGAAGGCTACTGGTAAGCTTTCTTTGACTACTTTTGACGGCAGCGGTAAGATGACAGCTCAAGCTTGGGTTCATAAGCTTGACACCTTTTTGGCATTGAGACCAATGTCAGAGATAGATGCCATCAAATACGCCACTTTGCACTTGGATGGAGTAGCACATGATTGGTGGTACCATGGTATGGTAACACTTTAGCATAATCAGGTAACAGAGTACCAGGACTTTGTGGATAGATTGGTTGAGCGGTTTGATAGGAAAGATCCTGAGGTTTACTTTCGAGATCTGGCACAGTTGAGACAAACTGGTAACTTGGATTCCTTCATTGGTGAGTTTCAGAGATTGGCAGTCATGGTGCCTAATATTTCAGAGCGTAGATTGGTAGTTCTCTTCATAGAGGGATTGTCAGAGCCATTGAGAGGTTGGATCAAAGCCTTTGATCCTCCTTCTTTATAGGTAGCTATGAAGAAGGCACGGAGTATGGAGATGGTAGCCCCATCCAATAAATTTAACTCTAGAGGTGCTTCTTAGTATAGAGACCATAAGCACTCCCACGGGGATACAGAGAGACCAGATTTTAACATAGATAAATCTGGGGTTAAAAATGATTCAAAAGCCAATCTGGCAGCACCACCTTTGGATCGTGAGGTGCTTAATGATTTACGTAAGAAGAAGCTTTGCTTCTACTGCAAAGGACCATATGATATCCATCACGATTGTCCTTTGAGGCCTAAGGGCAAGGCGAATCGTATGATGTGGGTATACTATGAGGATTCAGATTTTGAGGATTTTGAGTAGCAAAATAGTTCTGAGGGGGCAGAGGCAGAGGCTTCAAGGCCTAATGCAGAAGCAGAGTTAGAGCTTCACATTCAGGAGGCACGCATATCCAGTATTCAGTCAGATGAGTCATTCAGACTCCGTGGAGTTTTGGCAGGGCAGAAGGTTATCACCCTTCTTGATACAGGAGCCACACATAATTTCATAGATGCTAGATTTGTGGAGAAGCGTGGGCTCACTACCATAGACTTTGAGGGCATCAGTGTTAAGGTAGCTGATGGTCACACTCTTAAGTGTGAGCGTATGATTAGAGACCTCCCATTGCGCTTGAACAATTATGAGTTCAAGGCTGATTATTATGTGGTAAACATGGGGGATATTGACTTAGTCTTGGGTATGAAGTGGCTTCATTCATTTGAATAAGTTACTCTTCATCTCAAGGACATGGAGGTTCTCTTTGATGTTGATGGGAAGACACACATTCTTAAGGCAATACGGGGCAGCAGCTTCAGATATATGTTTTTTCATCGAATGGAGGTACCTATACCACATGACATGATAGAGAGCGATGACGAGTGCACATTGGCACCAACACAGGAGAGGTATGAGGATGAGCTTGGTCTTGAGGTGACTTCAGTTCAGGAGTTTTCACATGTGGTGAGGACTCAACTTTCTGTTACAGCCGGGTCACAGGTTGATGATGATATGACTATTTCTAGTCTTCACTATCCAGTTTCAAATATTATTCAGGTAAGGAGTTTGCTTGCTGATTTTCATTTATGGATTGGATGTTGGAGTGCTTATCTTAGTACTAGAGATGATGTGACACCATTACATGAGAGTTGGGATGGACATGGCATGGGGGTCGTGTTAATTGACAGTGGTGGAGATCAAAACTATATTTGGGATCCAAGTGGATTGATTGATTTGTCATTCAGTGATTGCTTGAGGGCAAGCAATTTCAGGAGGGGCGGATTGTCATGTCCCCTTTTTAATTGACATGTTCTGAGTTCATGGTTAGCCTATTATGCGACCCTCGTAGGCTAATAGGATGGATAGAGGGTCATAATGGAGCTTGGCTTGACTTTGATTCATAGGATTTCTACATTTGATTTTCATTCAGGTTATTTCAGACATATTTGGCCAGGGCTCCTACTTTTTAGGGATATTTGATATGCAACGGAGCACCTTTATTATGGTATGGTTATGTGTGGAATCACTCCCTGATTCACTAGCTTCGATCGGTTCATCGATCCGACATGTATTGAGGGAGATATTAATATTTGATTGATTTAATCAAATATTAATTATTTAGCCTATTTTTAATTAGAAACCCTAATTCTAATTTAAGAAACCCTAATTAGGGCAAGCATATCTTTTTGAGGGTATAAGGGCTTCTCATGGAGGCCATTGTTCATTATGTTATTGATTATTGATATTGATTTTGAGAATTTCTTCTATGAAGACTGAGCCTAAGGTTCAAGGATTCCATCTGCATTGGAAAACGTTCCCTCTTCAGTGTGTGCAATTAAGAGGCTATGGAATATCAGCTGATATATTGCCAAAGTGAGAGATAGCTTCATCCAGAGGTTATCACAAAATTTTAGGTTTGCGAGATAACTTCACATAGAAGTTATCACAGATATTCCAGGTATTTATTACTTTATGTTTTGATTCAATAAATTATACATCTAGAGATCTACTGTGCTAGAGACATATATTTCTAGATCAGGGGTTGAAAACAGGGAAGTTGTGCTTAAGTGGTAGCTGTACAGAGTCCGTACAGGTTCGTACAGATCAGTGCAGGAACCGACCTCAGCAGACAGAGGGTTTTCAGTGACTGACATCGGTCGACTGAAGACCGACATCGGCAGAAAGCCGACTGACAGAGACCGACGTCGACGAGATATCGACCGACGACGGTGACTGTGTGTCGACACAGAAGGGCCGAGACCTTCCAGAATTCAATTTTCACTTCCAATTTTGATAAGCCAGGGTTTTTAAGACTGTATTTCATATTTATATGCATGAGAAAGCACTACAATTGTAATAGTTTAAAAGGACAAGTGATAAGATTTGTAATTTGCTATTCAGAGACTATATTATTGTGATCACTCTGAATTTATTCAACCGAAGTTATATCTTGTTCAAAGTTTTTTGTGTTGCTATATTTCCTATTTTGGAGGGGATATTACATAAAATTTGTTGGAAATTTTTGGAGAAAAATTTAGAAGAATCTAAATACCAAGATATAGTTTAGCTCAACAAATCATCCTCATATAGATGGACAGACAAGGATATTTATCTTAAGTTTAGGTAACATGTTGTGATGTTTGATTAAAGGTAAGCCAGGAACATGGGATTTAATTTTAGCACAAATTGAGTTTGTTTATAATGGTTAGTTAATAATAGTACTAGAAGGACACCATTTAAATTATTTTACGTTCAAATCTAAGAGTTTTTTAATAATTTAGAGACATTAGCAATGAGAAAAGAAGAGTGTTGCACTAGAATATTTTTCTGAATATATGTGTAACCTACATCATTAAGTGCACAAATAGCTGGAAAGAAGCACTACACAGTATAGCCACCATGCATTTAAGAAAATAAAAGTAGTGGAATATAAATTGGGAGACATGGTCTTAACACATTTAAGGAAGGAAATATTTTATGAAAGAACATATGATAAATTAAATTTGAATAATATTTTACCATGTATAGTATTATGTGAATTTGTGTCCAATGCATTTGAGATATAATTACCTAATGGTATTGATATTTCACCCATTTTCAATGTAGCATATTTATACCCTTATTTTGAAGGGTAGAGTAGTGAATAAGCCATAATTATAGATACTAAAAAACATAATTGAATATATCATATGTTATATAAATAACACAAAGAGGTATAGAAGGTGATTGATACAAAAATTGACAAAATAATGTGCAAAAAAGAGCATAAAAAATATTTGTTCAAGTTAAATCTCAAAGAAGTTGAGGATGTATCTTTGATGAGCACAAAAAGCTTACTAAGTATGGAGTACACATGGCATAACTCATGAAAGGAACATTATCAAGAACTCATGGTTCTTTAGAATACCTAGGGTTTGTGACACATGAGCATCAAGGTTCACAAGCAATCTTGCATCCACCAAAAATAAGAGTAGTGTTAATTGTCAATAAGAAATTTTGTAGATATTTTTTGATAAAATAATGGAAATGATATTAAAACACTTTAGGGGGTATAAAATATCTCTCAAGGAAACAAACCATTGGTATAAGTAACCACACAATATTCTTATGTTTCATAATGCAAATAATCTGATACGACATTATATTCAACCCAAAACTCTAAAAAGAGCTATAGAGTTCTTTAAAAACTCATAATTTACAAGAAGCATGGAAATAAGCTTAGAAACACATCTAATGAATTATATATTAATCAAAAGTTATGGGTTTGCATGAAAATAATAAAAATACCTATAATTTTTTGGTAACTTGTGTATTTATAAATAGAATCTTATCAGCATTCCAAAGTCATTTACCAAAACAGAGTTTATCATATTATTATTATTTTCCTATTAATTGTAATATATGATACAAAATTTATAATAAAACATGATTTTGTAGGCATCATACTGATAGAATTCTAATCCCATATATCAAATTGAATTACAATTATAGGTTATGGTTTTCTACAAAATCTCCTTTAACCTCAAAAAATTCTTATGGCTAAAGTACGAAAAGGTGTAACCTATCTAGTATTAAATCAAAAATTCATGGTAGGCCATGATAATGTGTTTTGTAACTTGTGATGTGTTATGGGGCATGTGGTTTTTTATGTAACATTAGTATTATATTGCATATTTTATTATTTTGATGCATAGAGATGTGTTATAATCATTTAATGATTATAACTTCTAGTGATGTGTTGTGGACATTTAATGATTGTTAAAGTAATGGGTAGTTAAGAGAATTAATGTAATTAGGTGTATTTTGTATCTATATAAACACATACTTAAAGTTGAGAAAAGGAGCTAGAGTGTGTGTGTGTGTGTGTGTGTGTGTGTGTGTGTGTGTGTGTATATATATAATGAAAAATCAAAAGGTAGATAAGTTAAGATAGCAAGTTGGGAGAGTTAGATCTAAAATAAAGAATGTAGAGCATATCAACAAGGTTGATGTAGGATTTCCTTTTTTTAATGTCTCTAACATGAATATAATGTGTGTTGAATATAATTATATCCATTTAAATAAATAAATAAAATATTTTATTATTATTCAAATTAAGATAAATCCACCTTTGACTAGTGTGGAATCCAGTCCTAGACATAAAAGGAGATCCATATTTCCCTCCTAGTAAACAAAATATGGAAATAGAGGAAAAATAATCTAAGAAACAAAAAACACAACCAATAAAAAATTATGAGTCAATAGTGGTTTTATAAGGACCCAAAACCAAAGACCACTTTAAGACTGGTGAGGGAACCAGTCTGGGCTAATAAAGAAGGAGGCCCATATCTCCACAACCAATTTTGGCTATATCAAGAACTAACATAGACACAAGGGGAGGTCTAGGTCTTTGAGAGAAAAAACATTTATGGTGGTTTCATATACCCCCACTTCTAACTAAAAATTAAGGCAATGGGCATCATCCCAAAAGGTAGTGATCTAAAGAAAGATGTTGTAAGGAATCCATGAAATAAATTACAGATAGATTTGTCAGGGAATCCATAGATCCAATTAAAGAGGGATCCCCTTGAGAATACATGATTAAATATGGAAGGTTATTCCTTAGGGAATCCATGAAGCATCCTGGAGAAGGGTTCCACATGGAATCTATGAATCCAACTAAAGAAGGATCCCCTTAGGAATACATGGTACAGTTTGGTGAAGGATTCCAAAGGGAATCCATGAAACATTCCAACATGATAATAAAATAGTCCTCCCCAAAATATGGTAGGCCTCTCTTCCCCTGAACTCAAACCAATGGGAATCCACTTCAATAAATTCCTTAGGAAACTACGTTGTAATGGGGTTTCCTTCTAAGGATTACATTTGAAAAAATTTAAACTTGAGTCTAAAAGAGACTCTAAACCTTTATTATAAATTACCTTAAAAAATACCTCATCCCTGAGGGATGAAGAAAAATAGCATAGATCCAAAGCCAAAATAATCCCTTCCCTCCAAAAGTATGGATGAAACTTAGAGCAATAAACTCCTTTCCTAACCACTCAAACTAGGTAAGAGAGATTAGTCCACCCAAGCAGATCATCGAGACCATCATAAAACCTTCTTACCCTTTCTCGATGCCTGCCTAACCCAAATTCAAACCACAATAAATAAAAACAAGGGCCACTCTTTGAAATCTAATTCTTTATCATAAACTAATACATCTACCAGGAGAACAACATCCCAAATAAAATCACATCTCAACCTAAGCTTGAGGATGAGGTGCAAGGGGCCAACAAACTAGGAAAATAGATATTTTCTACCCAAAACACTAGCATGGGGAGAGACAAAGCGTAACTCCCAAACTAAAGTAAACAAGAAGCTCACAAACCTCTCAAAATTAGATCTAATTGTAAAGACCCTAGATCTAAATTATCTAAGGCTTACCCAAGGAATGCATAGAAAATAGGTAGCCTAAAAAGAAGAGAGCAAGGCTAAAGCAACTAGGTGGAAGGATTACCCATCACAAGGCACCAAAAATTTCCAAAAATAAACTATCACTTGAACATAGCAATAGCTAGTCATCAAGGGCCTACCTCCAAGAAGAAAAAATAACCAAAAATCTACAAATGGATTCCTTCTCTATGCATTTAAAAACTAATCAGGGGCACTCAATCCTAAATAGCCCAGGAAGGAGGCCAAAGGGAGAGTCTCTAGGGCCAAATTAGAGATGAGCCCATCATAAAAAATAGTTCCCTCAAAATTGATTCTGAGCAGGTAAGGCCCTAAAACACCCTACCAAGTATGGATTTCAAGATTCCCAACAACAAATAAATCCTCCTTTCAATAGAACCAATACCTTCTGACACTTTAAAAAGCTTGATCAACATGAATGTCCCCCTTATCATTTAGATCTGGTTCATATTCATCCCCTTCCTTTCCCTACAAACTTTCCCACCCATGGCCAATTTCATTTTATTTATGTGTGAAATATTATTAATCACTCATTTTTTTATGTTTTTTTTTGGGTTACACTATCTAAGGCTATACTTAATTAGATCCCTTAACCATGATTGTATCATCTCTATGTGATAACATATCATCCAAAAACATAGCGATAAAAATGTAATATGATAAAACATCGTGAGGATAAAATGTAGCCAAGACAAAATGTAGTGTTATTAGTAATGTCACAAAAATACGAGGGGAATAATTGGGACATTTTAGTGATTAGCACATTGTTTATTTTTTGTCTAGTTCATTTTGGTGATAGTAGTTAACATTTCATGGTGGAAAAGTAATGCACCAAATTTACAAGAAATAACAGAGGAAAATGTGATTTGATGGGTTTTGACTTTTATTTGAAAGTTATGTCATATTTTGTGTGAATGCATCCTTTGCTATGTTTTATTCCTATGATGTTTTGTCTTTGCTATATTTTGTCCTTGCTACATTTTATCTTCATTATGTTTTCTATGTTATGTTTTTAACTAATACATTTTTGTCTACTACATTTTTTATAGATACTAATTGTATCACCAGTTTTTGTGAAGTCAATCTCAATTATTTTTATTTACTATTATTATCCATTTGGTAATATTTTAGAATATTATATTTAATATAAACCTAGATCTCTTAATTTTACCATGTGCATAGTGTCATTATGCCATAGTGTCATATTTTGGTAACACACAATATACAAAATGTGTGACCTAACAAGTTATCCTTTTATAAGCTTTCCCCAGTAACTTACTCATGATAGTTGGATCCATGTAGCTTTCTTCCAATAATTTCTTAGAATATCCTATGGATCTTATGAAATATACTTATTTTTTTCCATTCTAACTGACCAACATACATGTCTTTTATTTTGCTTCGACACATATACTTCTACAATTAATCTACTTATGCATAACCCTCATTGTTATATGTTGTCTTGAAAATCTTACACATGTGTACTTTTATGCAACCTTGTATATTATTCTTACTTCTACATAAAACCCAAAATACCTATGCATTCCTACACATGCTTCATCAAAACCCTTATACTTAGTTGAAATATCTATTTTATGTATATATGTGCAATCCTAGGTTTTAAAAACACCTAATAGGAAGTGACATCCTTCCTACAAATTACCAATCATTAGAGGAAATTCTAACTAAAAAAGGTCCACCAACATAATCCTTAAATTATGGAAGATATCTTTTAAAACTATAATAAATCACAATGATGGAATCACCCATTACAATGACAACATATAAAACTAAAATATTATAATTTGTTTATATTATAATAAACTTACTAAATCCTATAGTGTAACTCATCATACTAAATTTAATCCTACTTATTTTAGTCATCATGTACTATATCTTTGAGTTTCATAATAGAATGTACTAACCTTTAGGATAGAATGCATCACAAATATAAAAAATAGAAACTTCAATAAAATATAAAATAATGATAAGGAAAACATTATCATCTACTTCAAAATAATAAATTAGAAAATATGGTAACTTCTTTTACAAAAGTAACATGACATAAAAAAATCAGAAAGTTCACTAAAACAAAATTAGCTTTATCTAAATAGAAAATATCTATAAAGAAAAATTTAACGTTTAATTTAAAACAAAAAACTTAAAAAGGATAATTTTTAGTAAATAGGTAGTGTAGACAACTAATTTTGGTTTAGGGTAGTTTTATATGTCAATTTACATTGATTTAGGGTGTTTTCATGTTTATTAATTATAGTTTCATATTGTACTCTTATTGGTACATGTTTCATGTATTTTGGGACCTTTTTTCCTCCCCTACTTCTTATTTTATCTCTCCTCCATGTTTTCCCTATTTTTCCCTTCGTCCATTTATTTTTTAGGTATTTCTAGGAGTGTAGTAGTATCATTTTGATTGATCAAGGGATTACCTCTATACTCCACATATTTCTCCTTTTGGGTCCCCCTAACCCTTCTCTTATGTTTCCATAGATTTTATGCTTATTTTTTATTGTATTTCCTACCCTTTTCATGTTTGCTTGTGTACCTATAGTGTCTTAATTTGAGTCTGAGAAATCTATATATAGAAAACTGCATTAGTGCATATATAAAAAAATACAAGTATTAAGAAAAGTATTTAAAAATAAGATTTATAATAAAAGGTTAAGAGTAATAAGTAGAAGTATAACATTTGATTTTAGAAGTATATGTCATTTTGAGTCCTCACTACAACATTTCAATTATTCACGTAATGAAAATGCATACAAGGATTAAAGCTTACATCACATTGTTGTTTATTGAACTGCATTAAGTGATAATTGTTAGAATATATTAGGACACACTTTTGTATAGTCTAAGTCTTAAGATGAATTTATATTAGTAATATTTATAGATAATGACTTATTTATAAATCATTTATAAATAATAATATCTTTAGTGTTATCCTAAAAATATGGTTTTTTTATTTTGAGTTAATACCATTAAAGATAAATATTTGTTCCTATCCTAAACCTCCTTACTTATCTATGTATCAAGTTGGAAGACATTGGTGAAGATATGTTTTCTAAATTATTTTGTATTGAATTATTCAAGTGAGGAGGTCCTTTTCCCCTCTTGTTTTTTACCTTATTTTGAATTAATTATCTAAACAAGTGTAAAACTATGATTATTCATATTGTCTTAAAAATGTCTAAATTAAGTAGATTTGAATGTATAAGCAAATGTTCAATTAAAATTTATTATTTAAAAAAATAACTAAGAATACTAGGTATTTAAATTATTTATATTATGTTTAGGTATGAGGCCATGTATAAGTGCTAGGAAGGACTGAACTAGCTTAGGAATCACTTGGATCTATAAAATGACTATTTGGACCTACCTGGATAGATTCAATAGAAGATGGATGCTTTTGGAAAATTGGATTTGTTTAGTGTCTACCAAAAACATCCTTGTAATGTGTCAAACTATTTTGACATAGATTATTGTGCATGTTTCTAAAATTTTATTCTATGTAATATCATAAGCTTGTTAATATGTGTAGATCTATAGTTTTATCTCTTTTAATTTAAAACCCTAGCTCCACTTTCGATAATAGGTTTACCAAAAAAAGGGATTAAAAAAATGGGTTGAGGTGATCCCAACCACCCCTTACAAATTGGTTAAGCACTACCTACATTTCCCATACTTCAAAGAGTGCTCAAACTACACTTAGTTCTCTTATTTAGTTGTATGTGTGCAATAGTGCATCTTTACTATAAATGCAACTTATAGCTTGGACTTTGACATTTGAAAAAATGAGAATGTGGATTGGGTGATCCAAACTTGGATAGGGCATGCTTCTTTGAGGAGTTTTTAATTCGGTAACTTTAGGGTTATTCCTCTCAATGTGAAGATAATATAAGTCCTCTGTGTAGGTGATAGATAGATGTTTGCAAGATGGGAAAAGGCTTAGGCATATTTTATATAAATAGATGACTCTTTGGGTAAATTTTTCCACCAATGACATGAAAAATGTATGAGTCAGCCCATAGAGAGGATTTGAATTTGGTAAAATGGACATTATAAAGAATGTAGACATATCCAATATAAATAGATGGCTATAATAAAATGGAGCCATCTGAGTATGACCAAAGGTATACAAAAAGAAAGAAACAATGATCTAATGATTAGGATATATTCTAATAAGGATAATAAATATATTGGGCACATATTGAGCAATTTATATATGTGACTAGTAGAAATTTGAGAAGGCCAGGCCCATAAAAGGTGAATGACTAGGAAACAGTGTGGGAAAGAGCCATGTATATATGCACAAGTTATGTATGGTAAATATAGGTAAATATTGACATTTTCAAGTGTATAATACCATATTTATATATCTACACTTGCATATTTAAGCTTTATATATTGGTAGTCATTATACCTTAATCATATCCATGTTTATATTATTTTAATGTTTCACATGTATGCATAGACACTCGCGGGCAATAGCCTTGAGGATTATTATTCAAATATAATTGAACCTATACCATATCTACAAGTATTATGGACACACCCACATTTTTAACATTGTATCAAAGCTTTTATAAGCTTCATTTTGTTGCATAGATGATTTCCACCTCTATAAATCATCTCATCTTATGTTTTATGGGTTTTATATCAAAGTTGCATCAAGGGGACATTATTTATTTATCCACTTTATTAAATTCTTGGATATTTTTAATCAATTTCATTACATGTGGAACAATTGAATAATTTATTTTTTATTTTACTTCATCAAAATATAGAGCTATAATGCTCAATTGATTGAGGTTTAAAAATAGACCAAGCAAGGTCTTTTTCATGTTTTTATACTTTTTTTTTTTTTTTGTTTTTTGTTTTTCTTAAAAAATTATTTTTTTAAATAAAACTAATACAAAATATTTTTTTATTATTTTTTTGGAAAATCAAGAAAAATCCGAAAAACAAAAATACAAGTGTTGAAAAAAAAACATACAAACTATGAAATAATTTCTAAAGTTTAGAAAGTATTTGTATGGTTTTAGAGTTTTACTAATTATAATTATTTAGCTTTAGACACTTAATTGTATCTTTGTATATATTTTTACAAGTTACCCCTTAGAATTTTTCTCTTTTTTACACCATGTCTTCGATAGACCATATCTTCATCATACGACGATCATTTTGGGTGATTATTTTTTCACCATATCAATTTTTTTAGAAACTTGTAATGGTATATATATTTTGAGATATTTATAATTTTTATTTATTTTCATTTTTTCATACACAACCTGAACTATTCATGGTTCAATCTGTAGTAACTTTTGAATATGGAAGAATTCCCTGATGAGTTATTTTTTGAAACTAGTTATTTTTTTAGATAAATGTCATGGTGGAATCATATTTTTTATTTTATATTAGCTATGGTAGGTTTCACTATTGTATTTAATTTTTCCATGTAGTAAATCTTTGTTAATCAATGTGGATACCTCAATTGTAAATAGGTTCCCACTAGGGAATTTTTTTAGATCCATATTGAGGATAGTTTATTCTTGAGGATATTTAGTGATGGATCAGCCATCTTGTGCCTTGAAACAACTTGGTAGACACTTACCTGGCACCTTATATAATGTATTCATTTCATTCATATGTTGATCTTGTGAGATATATTGTTTGATGTTTAAATGTATACCCTTATCTCTATTTTCAATGCCCTTGACAATGAAACCTTCTTATGGGATTGACCATTGGACTCCCAACATCATCAATTTTTTGGTATTTTAGAGGTGGTACAGTCCCACCCATGTAATTATTTATAAGAGGGATATTGTCAACATACTGCAAATTAATTTTTGTTCAATTCCTAAAGTTTCAAAAATATTTTAGTATTCAACACTATTTCATTGTTTACTTAGTGATTATAGTGGCTCAACACCCATATATTCCATCAACATTGTATGTATTCCATCAACACCTATGTAGTCAACAAGACTTAATCTATGACCTATGTGATACCCTTACACATCAGATTAGACTTTTTATGATGTAAATTATTGTTTTATAAAAAATCATTAGCATCATATTCAACACAATCAATTATTGATATTAGGAATTGTGCTCCCTCTAAGAACAAATCTCATGATCATCTTATTTGATGAACTTGATTGTTATTAATCATGTTTGGTGTTTACTTCAACTAGGAAACATCTGTGATGGGAGGTGTCCTATCTATAGACACCTAAATTTGGTATAAGACCCTTTTACCTAGATTTTTATCCCTAATTTACCATATTTTACATACTTATGTATATATTCATATTTTTAGGCCTTCTCTAATCCCACATTAGTTTTCATTTAGCCCTTGAGCCTTAAAATAACATTTAAACACTTACCAAAATCTATTTTTTAGCTTCCTTGGACTAAATATCATATGTTTTCATACTTCACATTGAGATTTGAGCCTATGTTTATTCCAAGTAAGTTGCTACATCCTATCCTACTCTTAGAAAATAACACTAATTTTATTTTACAAATATGCTTTAAAATATTGAATAGATAGTTGTTGATTTGTGTGAAATAATCAAAAATTATGTTTAGCTTGTTTTAATTACATTGTTGTTTTATTAAATGATATAGTCATGATGACATTAGCATCTCTTATCTATCATACAACATTTTAGTAGTTTTTAATATCATATATTGTGATGTTTATTCTATATTGAGTGTAATTGTAGTAGTATATTTAAAATACTTATTTATATTTTGTACTTTTAGTTATTTAAAAATTGACTTAAACTAACTAATTTTTCCTAATGATGCGAATGTAGGAATATTTTACCCTCATAGAAATTATAGGGAGAACATCATAGAAGAGAAGGTGGTGGATCGAAACAGTTGGGGGAAAAGAGAACATCTCCATAATAGACTTACATACAAACTCACTTATCAAGTTGAATAGTGTTTGGTTGTATATTATTTAATGTTTGTTGAGTGTTACCTACCTTGTTTGTATGAGAGTCACAATGCATGCTTCTATTTATTATTGACTATGTGTTTTAGTATTACTTGCATGAGTGCATTCAGTTGTGGTGGCACATATCATTATCTTCTTGTAAACTTGTAATATTATGTTTTATGTTATTGATTAGTACTTATTATAATTTAATATTATTAAACTTCATGGAAAAGTCTATTTAGACTTTTTGTTGAGTTATGCTAACTTATTTTTTGAATCCTTAATGCAAATAAAAGGCTAAGGGGTTCTAATGAATAACACTTGTTTTATTGGTGAACTATGTAGTTTGGGGGTCCTTAGGAGCATTTAACCCTTTTTGGTGGATTTTGAGTGAAAAGGAAACTTAGCTTTTTGAGAAGATTTTATTAACAAAATATACAATATAGATTAAGTTTTATTGTTTTATAAAACATGATTGGAAAAGGTCAAATAAAATAAAATAATCATGAGGAGATTAGTGTTTCATGAAGTAGATATTTAAATGGAGATTTGACTTTCCTTGGGAATTAAGTGTAAAAATTGTTGTCTATGGGACATAGTATGCAAAACGTAGTTTAGCTTACTAAAAAATTTGAATGACTTAGGATCCATGTTCAAAAAAAGGTGGACATAACTAAATTAGAAGTATTTGTGATCTTGAGTTGAGGGCTTTGATGAGGGTCAACTTATACTATGGAAAGAATGGCATAGAAGAAATGAAGTTATGTAAAAATGATGATAAAATAGAGAGAAAGGGAGAAAAGGGCACATGGCAATAAAGGATGAAACAAAGGAGTGAAAGAAGGGAATTGGGGTGGTTAATTAAACTGATAGGATTTATAAGGTATATATATTTTACTATGGTAAAGCATGAGGGTTTTTTCATTTATAAATAATGCATGGTTGTGGTTGTTTATTCTTATACAATGGTATTTCCTTTCATACCAAGTAAATGTATTTATATGAAACCCTCTATTGAAAATAAGAGGGAAAATAAATCAAAATTACCATGTTATTACTACTCTATCCTTTCCTTTGAAGTCATGGTTATGAGGTTGAGATTATTGTTTTTATAAGAAGAGACATGGATTTTAAATTAAATTGTCTTGTTTTAAGTTTAAAATAACCCAATGTGCTAAGGGGTGATAGTACACTCTCACCCATAGTCCCTTTGAAGCAATATTGTGTTATTTTTTTTATTATTGTTAAGTTTGGGGATCAAACTAGGGTAATAGGGTTTAAGGATTTCACCCAATATAATCTTAATTCCTTAATTTTTTGTGATATACTAGCAATGATTATCACAAATTTTTACTCATAATAAAACCAAAAAAAGGCATTGTTTTAACCCCTAAACTCTTATGATACATGTGAGTTATATCATAATGTTTGGGGGGTCTTGTTGTAGTATTACCATAGTTTACAAGTCTAGATTATTCTTCTATCTTGACTAGATTTTGTTGTTTTCATTAATGTATGTGAACATAATACATAAGCATCATGTTTAATTATCAATAAACTTATTGGTTATAAGTATTGTTTCTTTTTATCGATGTCATTATAGAATGCATGGATGTAGGTATTGCATCATTTGGGTTGATGTTATTGTCATGTATGGTTTTAGTAAATAAGATTATGTTTTGGGACTATTATGTGCAATTTATTACTACTGTATATATGAACATGGGTTTTAGGTATTGTTCATTCATAGATATGCTTGGTTTTATAATGCAAGACAATATCTAAATTAGTATATATAAAGCATTTTTGTATGTGTGTGTGTGTGAATTGTGAATATTAGAGTATAAAAAAATTGTTTAAAATACACATATGACTATGACTGAGTGATAGCTTAATGTGCTATGAATTATTATTGTATGTGTGTCATGCCCATTTTTTTACTCTCAAAATAGACATGACACAATCATTTTCATGTGCAACCAGACCATAAACATGAGTAGAGATACACCAAAGATCAATCAAAGCAACTAATAAATTTAATTTAACATTTTTGTGCCACTAGATAAGTGATCAAAAAGCTTCATCTATTTGATCAAATGCTAAGAATTCATTCATTAGCCTATGCATGAGATTACTGTGATATGATGTTGAGATGAACATCAAATTTAACCAAGGTTAATACTAACACAGTTGGGTATCATGTGGCCTCTTCAAGTCTTCTCAAGTCCAACTTATTAGGGGACCATGGGCATGCCAATTTTTATGATTATAGGACCCCATATCCATCATTTATCACCTAACCAATCAAGTTTTTGAGCTCTAGGATGTTACCACTTGGCAGTTCATCAAGCCTTCAAGGTAATAGAATCATTGAGGAATTAGCCCTAATGTATTAATCCTTTAAATATTTTAAGCTCTGATACACTTCCACATGGTAGTTTCTTGGGCTTTAAAGACATCAGAGGCTTTATGGGATTAGTTTCAAAGGCTCAATCCTCTTGGGGTTCTGAGATTTAGAATGTTTCCACTTGAAATTTCCTTTATATCTCAAAGGTATTATGGGTTTAAACCACCCCACTAATACTTCATACTATCGATATGATGTCACATGTCATCATCCAACCAAATATTTCAAACAAACCAAATTTTGACTAAGTCAGGCCAAAAGAAAGGTAAAAGTTGTTAAGGTATAGTTATGTGTTCACATTACTAATGACCTACATCAATATTATTGTTAACAATATTACCTTAATAGTCTATATGTTAGTTTACCGAATATATTATGAGTCACAATATATTTGTATTTTAGTATGTTGTTAGGAGTTTTTTAGGTTTAGGTTGAGTTTCAATAGGGATTTTTGGAGATTTTCAAGGAGATTTGATCTCCCCAAATATAGAAATTAACTTTCCTATATAATCTGTAATATTCCCATTTGGTTGGTAATGCAATAGTAAAAATAATATAGTGAGAATATTATTATAGTGTTTTAAATGTTGTCTATTTATTGGCTCCATTATTCCAAAATGTTATTGGCTTAATCTTGCACAGACTCTGATAAACCCTATCATCTAGTATTAGAGTAAGGATGGGTTTCTAAGAATTTGTGAGGGGAAAACTCACCATTTCTTCTACTTACCCCTATGGATAAGAGATTATTTTTCTTAAGATGAGTTTGTAGCTTTTATTTATAATATTTTTTTTTTTAAGCTTGTTAATATAGTGTTATTTGTTCACATAAAGTGAGAAGCTTCAACTTAAGGCAAATAAAAAGTGAAAGAGAGTTTTTTGGGACTGTTTTGATAATCCATAATCTTTTATTGTGCATTACAGAGCTAAATCTCACATCTTTGTTGTTCTTCATTCATCTTATGAAGCTACTTCATAGTCTAAATTCATGTGTAGACCTGTAGCATCTCAACACTAATATACATTGACCAGACTCAATTATTTTAAAGATCTGACCTTTGTAACATCCAATTGTACTCATCATTATGCCATCCTAATTGATGTGAATCTATCATGTAAGTTATTCATGTTACAGTGACCTCCCTATGTTCTTATGTCCATCTAGTTTTTCATGATGCCATTGAATAGTGTGCCTTGTTGTATTTTACTCTATCAATTTCAAAGTTCCACCACATCAACCTTTGCTCTAGCCTAAAGCTGATAATAAATAAATTATTTACCAAAATTGGTGGATTATTTATTGAAGAATCTTAGACAGATCTAGTTTGAAGATTTATAGTTTTCAAATGTATTTGGTTTTGTGTTGAAATATGTCTCACCATTCACCTTTTGCCTTAGAATAATTAGTGTAAGCTCAATCTCAACCTCTAAATAGCTTTCCTATGTGCAGACCTACAAAAATTTTGGTCTCAATTCATCTAACTACATGGCCTAATTTCTATAAAGAACACTCACTAAAATGGCTTACCTATACATTAGATCCTTAAATCCACTTGACTTGGGTGTAGTTTATTCCTTCAAGCTCACCCATGGTTTTGAAAAATAAGTTTCAGTCAAACTGTAAGCTTTGGTTTATGTTTAGGTTTTAAGTTTTGGTTTAAGTGTCATAATAGTATTTTAATTATTTTTAAATCATTAGAGTTTTTCATTTGCATGTGTAGTTAAAGTTTAAAAATTCGTAGTTAAGAGTGTGTCAAGACATTTTTATTAGGATTATTATATATGGTATTTATGGTTGTTAGATGTTAAATTTAGAATATAAGCTTATTTTGGGTTATAGTCATCAACTTGTTAAAAATCAAAATAAAAAGTGTCTTTTATTAGTGTCAAAAGTATTAGTCATTAATTATGTCTAGTCGGTTGTTAAAATTCAAGTACATGTCAATATTTTCTATGTCCATAGTTAAATTATCATCAAGAGACAATTTTATGTTAAAATATTCAAGTCATAAAAATGTCAAAGGAGTAATGGATGCATTCTCACTTGTACATGATGTCTTGAGTCAAATGTCAAATATTTATAAACTATGAGGGGTATTTTTCCTTGATAAAATCATGCACCTGAGATTCATCGACACTTCAATTGAGTGAATCAACTTCATCAACTAGAGTTTAGAGGCACAGAGGAAGGAGAATTCCAGATCCTCTCATCGATCACTAATGATGGGGCCTATATATTTTGGTGATAATTTGTGTGGTGTGATTTCTTCTATTGTGTGTTTGAATAAGAATATAAGGACATTACTATTAATATGTGTGGTGTGTTTTTTTATTTCTTTAGTGAGGTGTGTTATGTGCTAAATTAGCTAATTCTAAGGACAGTTCTTCAGTGGTAGTGGAAACCATCTATACTATTTTTGTTTAGGTGGCAAAAAACATTAATAGAGGTTGCATAAGATGACAATGAGGATTGGTTCCTCATGATATTTACATTTTTTGAGTTGTGTGTAGTTTTCATTCCCCTAATTTTTTGGAACACCTCTAATATTTGGAGAAAAGGGAGAATGCAAATATAATGGAATATGGTAAATAGTTGTAAAGGAGGGCAGCTAATTATAGATATCTTGTGACTACCTTACTTCTCTATGGAGATGACCCCCAGTGACATGTACATATAGTCACATAAAGTAAATGCAAGATTGGTTCCTTCACAAAGTAGTGGTCATGTGTAGCAAGATCACATCAGTAGTATGCAGACTTAAAAGTATGTGTTGGCATATGATTCTATTTAGGCCAGTTCTTGAAGATGTATCTTCTCCCCATGATCACATTAAGGGGGTGTAGGATAAATTAATAATGTTCAAAAGGGAGTGAATGTTGAGGTATATTTATGTGTTCACATTATTATTACCAACGTAAATATTGTTGTTAACAATATTACGTTAAAAGACTATATGTTAGTTTACAAAATATATTGTGAGTCATAATATATTCATATTTTAGTATGTTGTTAGGAGTTTGTTAGTTTGATTTTTAATAGGGAGTTTTAGATATTTCCATGGATATTTGATCCCCATAAATATAGGAATTAACTTTCCTATATAATTTGTAATATTCTCATTTGGTTGGTAATGCAATTGCAAAAATAATATAGTGAGAATATTATTATAGTGTTTTAATGTTGTTTATATATTGGCTCCATTATTCCAATATTTTATTGGATTAATCTTCATAGACTCTGATAAACCCTATCAAAATCATTATCATTTAAGGTAAAACATAAGAACTAATCAACACAAACTAAGGTAAAATCCATCCAGAACTGAGAAATATGATAAGGTAAAATCTAGTTAACAATCTAAATTAGAAAATGGATTAAACATTAGGTTTTAAGTAGATTGTATAAGTTACAATCCCAGGAAAAAATAGAAAATGTTTTAATATGAGTGTGAAAAAGCAAGTAAAAATGCTTCTATTAATGGCCCACTGCCATTCATAAATCCAAAGATAACCTACCTTTTATGGAAGGCCCAAACTCATTCCTAAAGGACCTACATTCACATAATCAATTAACTCAATATTATACCAATATTCTCATTGGTTTAGTTAACTAGTAGAAAACCTCTAGGTGAGATCAATCTAGCCAATCATCTCCTAAAAAATCACTCAAACCTATGAGCTGACTAATTTATTCATAGAAGATTATTCTTATAGCATTAACACATAGATCCATTTACTTTATTCCAGCTAAGGGATCAAATAATGTATTTATTAAGGTGTATAAATATAAAACTCAATGTTTAGTCTTCAAGACCCTTTTCTTTCATTAAGTCTCTACAAAGAAAACCTCGGTCACACCTAAGGATCCCATGCCTTATTATAATAAAAATCAAGTATTATAATAATTCTTATTTATTTATTATATAGTCTTGTTATAAGGAAGGATTTTAGTAGATAGCTTACTCAGCTACTAAGATTAAAGAAACCTTCCACAAGACATAATCTCAAACCAAAATAACATCAATATTAAGTTTATCCCTACATGTTATATTGTTATTCCTAATAAAATTCTCATAGTTATTTATTTGAGTTCCAATCATATCTAAATAAGTTTTATTTATTATATTACATCACCTTTAGATCATAAAGAGAAATACAATGCTCATTTGATAAGCTTTTCATAACAAAGATTTAATAAAGAGAATCAAATTGTTTATGTATTAAAGAGCCAAATAGGGTAAGGAATATTTCCTAGCATAACAAATCCTTCTCAAGGATATTCATACAGTATATATACCATTTAGTTACATATTATTTATTGATGAGGTTCAATAGAAAGATAATAGAAGTCTTTAGCCATAACTAGGTCAATATACAAAAGACTATCTTTCATAAGAATAATATAATAAATTTGGTTTCTATTAACATTTATCAATACAAGAGATGTCCATATTATACATAAACATGTAATCTAGGCCTGATTTATTAATAAAATAATAATCATTCTTTCTGCAATGGTCCTCATTCAATCCAAGTAACTATAGGCCATTTGAAGGTAGGCTTATTACCCAAACTTTTGTCATCATCAAACTACATCTCTAGACATCCCCAAGCTCAAGCTCCTAGTTTTGATTATGTTTGCATCACTTGTTAAAGGTAAGGGTGGATATTTAAATAATGGTACCTTGACATAAATTAATGACCATTCACCACCTATAGTCATATTCCTAGTTCTTACCGAAGGAGACTCCCAGTCCCAAATATAATTCAAAAAAAAAATTCAATGACCATTCAAATGAGGCTAAGCATTTATAAATATAAAAAATGAATAGGAAATCTTTTACATCATAAACAAGGCTCATTATTTGATTGGATATTTATGAGGATACCTCACTCAAATGTTTGAATCCAATGGTCACCACAGGGTTAAGCAATATTCCAACATGCTTCAGCATGAAAGGGATCAATAGTCTACGACAGTGACATTCATAGGAGGGTCAAGCACTCTACCACCATGCCCATCATAGGAGGGCTTGACATTTTACCATTATGAAAATGCTACTCACAAACAACCACCACATAGCATCACAACAACATCAATACATTTATTCAAGTAAGCTAAAACATTATAATCAATAAGGAGGAATACACCCTCTCCAAGCTCTCAAATGGGATAATGAACTATATGGTGGCCAATGAACAACCATAGTCAAGGTAATAAAACAGCAGAATAAACCAAGTAGTCTTGCTTTCTTTTAATCAAGAGAAAATACAAAGAACCATAATCATTTCCATTCAAATGAAATATGTTTTAAATCAAGTTAGTAAGAAGCCCACCTACTGACTCTAAGACTTCCTAGGTGTTATCTTCCAATTTTCTAAGTCTTTACTCTTCTTAACCAACTCTTATTATCTAATAAATTTTCTTCCTTTCCTTAGTCCATTATTTTCTAATAAGCCAAATTTATCCTTCTCACCTATCCTCTCCACAAGAAAATTCCCCAAAATGGAGAACTCAACTTCTAAATATAGACATTATAGACTCAGACAACCACCCTTTGATCACTATCCCATGCCTCATTAAGGGACATTATTTTCCATGTTCAACTAAGGTGCATGGTATCTCTATTGGTTTTTATGGTTATTTCTTAGATTCACTTACCTCTTCCACTTGATTCTTAGACTCGACCCATTAATGAAATATCTTTTAGTCATCCACTAGACATTTTAGACATTGGCTACGAGATCTTAATGTAATAAAATAACAAGTTTCACCAACCAAAATTAAAGGCTAGATGTTTAAACAATATGCTCAGTCAGAAAGTGGTGACAATAGTATCAAAGACAATTGATAGTTAAGATGGGTTTTAATAAGGTTTAAGGTATGGTTGTTTGGTGATATAACCATTCTTGGCATTGTCCCTTTCCTTCATTGGCCCTTCCTTATTCTTACATAATTGATGCACACATAAAATTACTCTAAACTAATAGCCAAAGTTACTAAATTTAATCAAACAGGGCACTCAATCAATTATTCATTTCCAACCATACCAATGAATATAAGTATTCACATAGTTAGATTCATTAACCTTATACATATTAAATTACCAATATACAAGTTTATGAGCAACTATCCAACATTATCTAAGTTAATATATCTCATAGACATAATCAAATTCATAGTTATAACATCATGAAAAGGAAATGTAAGCATTATACTTTCATAAGTAATCAAAACATGATTGATAATAAGTCTTTGTCATGGTTCCTAACACATGAACAACCTTCATAAAATATATGCATGCCTCAGCTGGTCATGGATAATAACATAAATTCATAATCAAAATCAAATTAACAATAATCTCATAGTCATCAATGTCAAAGATGAGAATTATGAAGAAGGTGCTTTACATCCCCCTCCCCTTATTTATACTTCCTCTTGGAAGTCATTGAAAGAGGTGAGGGTACCAAACCCTCAAAGGTGTCTCATATTCCCAAGTATTTTTTGAATCATCATATTTATCCCATTGGACATTGACCTAGCCTAGGTCTTTGACTCAAAGGGCCAGCATCCTATGTGTTATAATCCTAATGATCTCTAAAATTATTTCTTTGTCAGTCTCAACCTATAAAGCTATCCAATATAATGCATGATCAATGTCAGATGCATAATGATGCAAAACATAAACATGAAATAAATTATGCACATGAGATAGGTTGAGTGTCAAGGCCAATCGATAAACTACTAGGCCAACAGTCTCCAAGATCTTAAATGGACCTATAAAACTAGGTGCCAACTTTGAACCTTTTCCATAATGGATAGGTCTCTTGTTGAATCTCATTCTAAATAATACTTTATCACCAACATTAAATTATCGATCAATCCTCTTTTCATCAACATACTTTACACTCCATGTCTTCTAACATGGTAGGTCCAATCACAAATCTATCCTCAATTCTATCCCAACTCAATGGGGTTTTATAGGCTCAGCCATATAAAGCTTGTAAATGTGTCATATTAATTGAATTATGATAGTTATTATTGTAAGGAATTCAATAAGATAAAAATAGTTCTCTTAATTGGATTGTTAGTCCATAACATACACACAAAGCATGTATTCAACAACTTGATTGACTCTCTTAGTCTGTCCATTAGTCTCAAGATGGTAGGAAATACTAAAATTGAGTTGGGTACCCAATTCCTTATATAAATAAGTCTAGAAGTAATAAGTATACACTAGATCACTATCCAAAATAATCTTACAAGGAATCTTATATAATATAACAATGTCATCCAATAAGACCCTTGACATTGAATTGGAATTTTAGGCATTCTTCATGAGAGAAAAATGAGCTACTTTTTTCAACTTATCCACAGTCACCATAATCATATCATGATGATACGATGAGGCAAGTAAACTTACAATGAAATCTGTGGAGATAGTATCCCATTTCTATTCTAAAATCTCATGAGGATATAAAAATCTTGTTGGATGTTGATGTTCAACCTTAACTCTATAATTCTAGGTAATGAGTTAAAAAGCATCAATATCATGCATCAAATTGGCCCAATGATATAATTATCTTAACTCATTATGCATCTTCTTAACTCTAGGGTGTGCTTGGTAAGGAGCTCTATGAGATTCATATAAAATCAGCTCACATAAGCCACCTAATGATGGAACATAGATACACATTTTATGGCACAAAAGTCCATCGAGATC
Source organism: Torreya grandis (assembly GCA_037957365.1). Classification (NCBI taxonomy): domain Eukaryota; kingdom Viridiplantae; phylum Streptophyta; class Pinopsida; order Cupressales; family Taxaceae; genus Torreya; species Torreya grandis. The sequence goes on along the minus strand of JARHVA010006613.1, from coordinate 515,427 downwards.
AATATAAAACATATTAAAACTAGAATCAAATAAATATCATGCTTCCTTATAGAGGTTATCCTCTGGAAGTTGTTCTAAAATCTGACTTCTCAAGTTAGTATGTAGACTCAGTGATGCTAACTCATGGAACCTCCTACTCAAGGCATCAACAACCACATTTTCATTTCCTTTGATATATAAAATTTTACAATCATATTCACACATCAATTCCATCCAACACCTTTTATGTGTATTGAGATTAGGTTGATTGAATAGATGTTACAAACTCCAGTGGTTTGTCTTTAGTACAAAGTAACAACCAAGCAAGAAATCTCACCACCTTAGGAAATAATGAATAATAGATTTGAATTTTATATCATGCATGGGATATATCAACTCATAATCCTTGAGTTTTCAAGACTTATATGCTATCACTCTGCCATCCTACATGATTATAGCCCAAAGCCTTGATTTTGATTCATTAGTGCAAAAAAATAATTTTCCCATGGGATTAGGTATAGATAAAATAGGAGCATTAGTGATTCATCTATTCAATAATTAAAAAATTTCCTCACACTTATCTATCCAAACAAATTTATTTCCCTTATTATAAATTGAAGTTATTAGATTCACAATGTGACAAAAGCTCTCCACAAAGTGTCTATAATATCCTACCAAACCCATGAAGTTGTGAACCTCTGTAATGTTTGCGGGTGCTAACCATTCCATAATGGAAAAAAAATTGGATGGGTCTACTAAAATTCCTTCCCTTAAGATGATGTGCCCAATAATTTCACCTTATAATGTGCAAAATAACACTTCTCCAATTTTTTAAACAATTAGTTTTATCTCAAAACCTATAGGACTTGTCTCAAGTGGTCCTCATGTTCTTTCTCATTTCATGAATAGATCAGGATATCATCAATAAATATTAATAAAAAATGGTTCAATTTAGTGTAAAACACTCCATTCATAATATTAATGAATAATTTTGGGGCATTGGTCAACCCAAATGGTACAACTATAGATTCATAATGCCCATACTGCATCCAAAGCATAGTCTTATGAATATCAAGCTATGTGATATGTAACTTATGATATATAAATTTAAATTCTATCTTATATAACACCTTGGATCCATATATGTGATCAAAAAAATCATCAATTATAGGAAACAGATAATTATTCATAATTATTACCTCATTTAATTGGCATTAATCTATGCAAAATCAAAGAGATCTATCATCCTTCATAAAGATGATTGTTTTTCCCCATAAGGACACACTGGGATGAATTAAACCTTTCCCTAAAAGTTTATCAAGCTACATATTAATTTCACATAATTTAGGTGTGGTCATCTGATATGGTACTCTCAATATGGGCTCATCCCCTAGTATTAAGTTAAGCTAAAAATCAATCTCTCTCAGTGAGGGCATACCTGGCAATCCATTTGGAAATACATTGAGAAAATCCTAAAGAAAGGGATGACTATCTATATAATCTTTCTTTGAATCATCCAACCTATCACTTATCATGTTGCAAAATAATTGTCAACTCTTTCTAATGTTCTTCTTGAGCTACATCATAGAAGTCATGCAAAGGGAAATGGGTCTTTTAACTCTAGATATCACCACAGCAGTCCCAAATTCATATACACACATGAAAACCTTGTCATGGCAATCCAATTTGGCTTTATGAGCTAAAATCCATTCCATTCCCAAGACAACACCATAGGTTGATAAGGCTATGATGTGTAAGTCCATGATGATGGAAAATACACCAAGGTCTAAAACATAATTTCTCACCAATGAGCTAACAGACATCTTGTCTCATGTGACCAACTCTACTACCCAATTTTCTAATTGCCTAACAGCCAACATCCCATAATAGTTCACAAAAAAATGAGAAATAAAGGAGTCTAAGGCTTCTAATTCAAATAAAATCATTATATAAACTCCATTAATTATACATGTGGTCTCAATGATAGTCACCTGGTGCTCATATTGGTGGTTAGCCACTACTGCATAAATTTCATGTCCTCGACCCACATTTCCCTCTATTTATTTTGACTTTGGAAAATATTGCCTATTGGTAGCTAATGGTCCTTGATAATAATCACATGCATAGTGATTAGGGGATCTACATGTAATGCACACACCTCTTTGTTGGTCTCACCCTAAGGGAGCTCTGGTTAATCTCTGGTTGACTGATGTTGTCGATCCTAATGGTCTTGTTTGCATAAATTATTGAGTCTACATAGGTATTTTTTACTAAAAATCTTGAGGTCTAGCATCACCTCACCTCTGGTAGTATCTCTAAAACTAGTCTCTATTCCAATCATATCTAGAATGGTTACTCTCTTTATAATATTAAGGGGGTATAGATTTGGATTGAGTTATTCTCCAACCTCCCCTAAGTGTAGGTTATGCACCTTTTGATCTTGAGTCATGTTGTGATTTCATCTTACCCCAAAATTTATCTCAAGAATCTTGAGTCTTTCTTTGAGATTCATCAACAAATTAGGCATTTTCAATTGTTGTTGTCAAGGTTGTGGGAGCTAAAATATGAACTACGCCAGCCAGCTCTAAATGTAGGCCTCTAATGAACATGTTTAATTATATTGTCTCATTCGTTTAAAATTTCACATATCAAATTAATTCCATAAAATGACACTCATATTGTGCCACTATATCACTCCCTTGTTGAAGTTCATGAAAGTCATCTACATTCTTATGAACATATTGAGGAGAAAGGTATTATGCTATAAATCACTCCTTAAATAGTTCCCATGTGAAAGAAGCAGGAGTCAAATGGAGATTTTTCTCCTCTCTTTCTCACCACATATTATTTACATCTCTAAGGAGGTGGATTTCTAAATAGGCCTTCTCATTGGTATCACAATCATACAAAGTGAAATAACCTTGCATACTGGTTAACCAAGCCTCATCTACAAATCCTTATTGATTTGATGTGAAGGACTTATATCACCCTCTAAATGGTGATGTGAAGGAATTTTATACCTTACTCCTTCAACTAATCATTAATCATCATGTGATTGTTGTGGGTAGTGCCTCTCAGCCTCATGTTGTGCTACTGATAATCTCTCCTATAAAACATCTCTCATCTATTATATGGCTAAGAGGAGTTGGGTTCCTATTTCATTCAACCCTAATGGATGGTAGCCTCATTCTCACCATTATAATCATTATTCTGATGTGCTTAACATTCTCTCCTCATTCTACACATTAATAAGATATTCATTAGAGTCCATATGAAAACTAGAAAAGCCACAAAGCAAATATAATGCCCAAAGCTCCTAGTGTAGTAACTTGGGCTCTGATTCCAAAATGTCATGCCCATTTTTTTCTCTCAAAATATACATGACATAATAATTTTCACCCATAATTAGAACATAAACATGAACATATATACATCATTCCACATAACTACTAGATTTAATTTAACATTTGCATGCCATTAGATAAGTGATCAAAAATCCTCATTTATTTGATCAAATGCTAATAATTCATTCATTGGCCTACACCTTGAGGTTACTATTATATGACATTGATACATCCATCAAATTTGACCAAGTCTAATGTTGACACAATTAGGCACCATGTTGTCATTTTGGGTCTCTTTAACTCTAACTTACCAGGGGATTATAGGCATGCTACATGTCATGATTATTAGACCCCAGGTCCATCACTGATCACCCAATTACTCAAGATTCTAAGATCCAAAACACTACTACTTGTAATTTCCTCAGGCCTTGAAGATGACATAAGAATTATGGAATTATCCCCAATGGATTAATTCCTCTAACTTTTCAAGCTCTAAGACACTACCACTTAGAATTTCCTCAGGCTCTCAAGACCTTAGAGGCTTTAGGGGATTAGCTTTAAAGGCTCAATCATCTTGGGTTTCTAGGATTTGGAATGCTACCATTTGGTATATTCTTGGGACCTCATAGGTATTAGGGGTTTAAACCAACCTGTTAATACTCTATGCTACTAAAATGATGCCACATGGCATCATCCATCTAAACCTTTCAAAAAAACTAAAAATTGACTAAGGTAAATCCAAAATAAATGTCCAAGTATTATTAGCTAAGGCAAAACATAAGAACTAGTCAACATAAACTTTGACTAAGGAAAAATCCATCTAGAACTTAGAAATATAGCAAGGTAAAATCTGATTAGTAAATGAAATCATAAAATGGCTTAAACATTAGGTTTTAAGCAGATCAACTAAGTTACAAGCATACGTAAAAATAGAAAATGTTTAAATATGAGTGCAAATAGGCAAGGAAAAACATGTATGTTAATGTCCCACTTCCATTAACACATATAAATCTACATCTGCATTCTATGGAAGGTCTAAAATTATGCCTAAGGGACTTTTTAATCAATTAACTTGATACTAAACTGATATTCTCATTGGTGTTTAGTCAACTAATAGAAAACCTCTAGGCGAGTTTAGTCTAGCCAATCATCTCCTAAGAAAATTCTCAAACCTATGAGCCAACTAGTCTATTATTTATAAGATTATTCTTATAGCATTAATACATAGATCCACTTACTTTATTAAAGCTTAGGGATCAAATAATAGATTTATTAAGGTGTAGAAATACAGAACTCAATGTTTGGTCTTTGGGACCCTCTTCTTTCATTAATTCTATGTAAGGAAGACCTTAATCACACCTAAGGATTCCATGCCTTATTATAATTAGAGCCAAGTTCTATCAAAATTCTTATTTATTTATTAGATGGTCCTATCATAGGAAACATCTGTAGTAGATAGCTTACTCAACTACTAAGATTAAAGGAACCTTCCACAAGACGTAATCTTAAACCAGAATAACATCAATATTTAGTTTATCCCTACAATTTATACTTTTATTTCTAATAATAATCTTATAATTATTTATTTGAGTTCCACTCATATCTAAAAAATTTTGATTCAATAGATCACTTCACCTTTATATCATAAAGAGAGACACAATGTTCATTTGATAAATCTTTCATAACAAAGATTTAAGCAAGAGAATCAACTTGTCAATATGTATTAAAGATATAAACAAGCTAAGGAATATTTCCTTACATAACAAATTCTTTCCAAGGATCTTCATATAGAATATATACCATTTAGTTACATCTCATTTTATCATTGAGGTTCAATAGAAAGATATCAAAAGTCTTTACCCATAGCTAGGTCAATATACAATAGAGTATATTTCATAAGAATAATAAAAGAAGATTGGTTGTTATTAACATTTAACAATATAGTAGATGTCATCCATTTTATACATAAGCATGTGTAAAAAATCTAGGCCTAATTTAATAATAGAAGAATAATCATTCTTCAGTAATGGTCCTCGTTCACTCTAATTAATTATAGGCCATTTGAGGAAGGCTCATTGTCCAACCTTTTATCATCATCAAGCTATAACTATAAACACCCTTGAGATTGAGACTCCCAACTCAGATCATGTTTACATCACTTGGTAAAGGCAAGGGTGAATATTTAAATAAGGGCACATTGACACAAAGGAATGACCATCCACCACTTATAGTCCTCTTCTTGGTTCTTACCCAAGGAGACTTTTAGTCCCAAATATCATTCAAAAAACATTCAATGACCATTCAAATGAAGATAAGCATTTATAAATATATATATAATGAATAGGTAAGATTTCATAGTGTAAACAAGTCCCACTATTTTATTGGATAACATAACGATACCTCACTCAATTATTTTCATCCAATGGTCACCAGAGGGTTACACAATCTGCCACCATACCTTAGCATGGGAGGGCTCAATAGTCTACCATAGTGATGTCTATAGGATATTCAAGCATTATAACACCATTCCCAGTATAGGAGAGCTTGACATTATACCACCATTAAAAAATTTCTCACAAACAACCACCATGTAGCATCATAACAACATCAATACATTCAAGTAAGTAAGTTAAAACTTTATAATCAATAAGGAGGAATATACCCTTTCCAAGATGTAAAATGGGAAATGAGCTATATTTCCACCAATGCAAAACCATAGTCAAGGTAATAAAATAGGTAGACTGAACCAAGTGGTCTTATTCTTCTTTAAGTAAGAGAGCATACAAAGAACTAGAATCATTTTCATTCAAAAGAAATAAGTTGTAAATAAAGTTAGTAAGAATCCCAACTACTGACTCCATGACCTCCTGGGCACTATCCTCCAATTGTTTAAGTCTCCACTATTCTCAATGAGCCCTTCCTATCTTGTAACTTTTCTTCCTTTAGTTTATTCTTTTCTAATAGGCAAAAGTTATCCTGCTCCCACATCTGCTCTGCAAGAAAAGTCCCCAAAATGGATAGCTCAACTTCTATATATAAACATTATAGACTCATCTAAACACCCTCTACTCACTAGCCCATGCCTCATTAATGGATGTTATTTTCCATGTTTAATTAAGGATTAGGGTAGCTCTACAATATTTTGTGGTTACTTCTAGATTCACTCACCTCTTCCACTTGATTATTAGACTCAAGCCATCAATGTAAAATCTACAATCGACCACTAAAAATTATAGATGTTGGTTGTGAGATCTTAAGGCAAGGAGACAATAAGTTTCACCATCCAAACTTAAAGTATATTTTCCTAAAAAACATGCTAGTAAGAAAGAGGTGATGATATTATCAAAGACAATCAATAATTGAGATGGGTTTTATGAAGGTTTAAGGTAAAGTTATTTAGTTATATAACCATGTTTGGCATAGTCCCTTTCCTTCATTGGCCCATCCCTATTCTTATACACTTTATTCTCACATAAAATTCCACTAACCTAAAATCCAAATCTAATTAATTTAATTAGATAAGGCACTCGATCAATTATTCTTAGCCAACCATACCAAGGAATACAAATATTCACATAGAAAAATTCATTTAACCTTATACACATGAAATTGACAATATAAAAGTTTGTAAGCAATGATCCAACATTATCTAAGCCAATATATCTCATAGACATAAATAAATTCATAATTACATCACATAATGGAAATGTAAGCATTATACTTTCATAAATAAGTAATCAAAACATGATTGATAATAGGTCTTTTTCATGGTTCTAAACACATGACAAGCCTTCATAAAAACCACGCATGCCTTAGTTGGTCATGGATAACAACACAAATTCACAATAAAAATTAGATTAACCATAATCTCATAGTCATCAATGTCAAAGATGAGAATTATGCAAAATGGGGCCTTGCACTGTGAAGGAAATATTTTATGAACAATTATGTGTTTGGAAAATATAGTGGTTTCAAGGAAGAATATATGATTACATATCTATATTAGTAAGGTAAAATCGTAAGTAGTATAAGAGGTTAAGGATGGTCTTAGGTAAATCTATGGGTAAGTTTTGGAGATAAATTAATACATAAGACTTTCCATCCTTATTTACCATTTTGTTGTATATTGGCTAAATATTAGAAATGCTTATGGTGTGACCATTTATAATTCTAGGTAACTTGAGGACTATAAAAATTTTAATTAATTTATGCTAAGTTGGAAATATATTTGTATGCTTCTGAGATATTGATGTCCAATACCATCTTGTATCAATTTACCCTTAGGAAGTCTTTCTTATGTAGAAGTATAGGTAGTTGTTAATTATGCTTGTTAGTTTGTCACATGAATAAAGAAAGAAACATGTGGGATAAAAATAAAATAGGTTAGATAAGGCTCCATAGGTATAAGATTTGAACTTTCTTATGAGTATATCTCTTTAAGCATATATATTATTTATAATATCATTAGTCAAGTTTTGATATGATGATATGTTGAATTAGTTTGAAATATTATGAATTATAATGATGATTTCAAATATTAATCATTATGTATGATGTTTTATTATTTGTGTGGGTTGTCATACGAAACTAAGGAAAACTGTATCAGGTATTAAGAATACCCTACTAATTAAGGCATGATGGGTGATTGGTAGGGAGCCATCTAAATCATCCAGCATTGTTTAATGTGAAGGATAGTAAAGTAAGTAATTCTTCTAGAGAGTATCACTATGATTGTGTACTATGACCCAACATAGTTTGAAGTCAAAAACTATAATGAAAATCATTATCCAAAATAATGTTATAATTATATAAATTATTCTTCCATTGTACCTTCTAGTTTACATTCATGAGTGATGTCATACTAGATAGAGGATGCATTCCATGGTCTTGATGACAGTTGCATGTAATAGTGATCATACTACACATTATTTTGGATAAGTTCTTGATGTCTGCATTGCCACTATCTACCCTTTTGTGAAGGGAAGGGCCACTCCTAGTCGGGAGGTGTGAAAGAGACCAATAATCTATGGAGAAAAAATGGTCAAATGATGTTCTCCTTCCCTACAACTACATCAGAACCCATCCTAATTTATACTCATGTCTACTACATAGATGATTTAGTTGCTTTACAAAGCTCCAATGTACTATTATTGTTTGATAATATTTTCAAGCCTATATAATTATAGTTGATGGAAAATTATATAATTATTACTTGTATTTATACTACATTAGTGGTTGTAACATTTGTTTATTGATGGATAAATGTATTCTCGTTCATTTACTAGAAAGCAGTACTTATTTATCATAAGGGCCTACTACATATGAATATAGTTTATGCACTATGTAAACTTATCTTGAAATATGAAATGAAAGACTATTAGAATAATCAATTAGTGGATTAATTTATTCTATTTAACTCTTTTACTTCTAATTCTCAGCATAATGAAAATTAGATTTATATAGTGTATAGATTGTAATATGATGCTAAGTTTATTTAGTGAATTTTTTACTCAACTAATTAAAATTAAACTTGTTTTACTTAATGAACATAGATGGGTTATAAGATTAGTTATTCACCCTACATTATTTTTTCCTATGTAGACTCATGCCCTACGTGATTTTTTGATCTTTTCCTTTGTGGTTCATGTTTCTCATTACAACTATTCTTGCACCTTTAACATTGCCTCTTATCATTTATAAAGTCAGATAGTTCACCCCATCTTGTGCTAGAGTTACCTATATATACAACTCATCCTAAACCATTTAATAAGAGAATGGCAAAGGGATCATCAAAAATATATAATATTAAGGTCTAGACCTAAAGCAAAGCCAAGCATCAAGTTACTTTAGTTCTACTACTTCGAGTTGAGATTTATTAAGTCATATCGTACACACTTTCAACATAGTTATCTATCTTGGTCTCTCATTATCCCCTTGTATCAAATTAATTTTTTATCTTGCATGTATATGCATCATTAATTATAAAGAAGAAGAGGTTCAAAACCCTTTCTCAATCTATTTCATTTACACTCACTTGTAACTATGTGTAGGTTTGATTCCAAAGTGTGGGATATATAGTTTGAAACATCACTTCAAAGGTTATATGAATCTATAACATTTTTTTTGTTTTGAGTTCCAAGCTAGTTCAAAGATAAATAATCAAAAATTTGGTACATTCTACATATAAAATCAATAAAGCACAAGTATAAGAAGATCAAAAATCAGAGGTAAACTAGTGACATAAAAATCAAGTTTTGCAACCATACACAGGATAAATTTGGAAAAATAGAGAAATACCCAATAGTGCAGATCTAACTATTCTAAATATTCCCTTGTTAAACCCATATAAGTTTAAAACTATCCAAAAGAATCTAAGGTTAAATCAGAGTTAAAAATAGTGCATAGTTATGTTGGAAACAAGATGACTGAGAGGGGGTGGTGAATCAATCTTCAAAACTTTTCATTCAATTCCACTTAACTATTTATGAATCATCATAACATGCATGTACAACTCAAAAATCACAAACAAAAAAATATAAGATCATGAAACACATGAACACAACATTTACAAAGGAAACCCTCTTGGGGTAGAAAACCCACTGATGAAGCAAATGGACTATAGTCCTATAAGACAAACATCAACATCTAATTGAGTACCTACTCAATTTGGAGCACCAAGCCCAATATGTCAATCACCAACTTGAAATTATTTATCTAAATAAAAACACATCAAGGAGCACCAATCCCTAATTTTCCAATCACCCACTTGGCTTAAGGAAGCTCCAACTTTTAAGGAGGCTCCAACCCCCTAGTGACTCAGCCACCTGATTTTTTGATCACCTTCAAAAATACTTGTTACTTATACAATAGATGATGATCTAATATTTCTAATATTCCCTCTCTTTATCCCACTCAAACTGATATTCAACCTTCTCAAACTGATCTTCAGTACTCTTCACTCAACTAGCCCTCTTCATAACTTGATTAGGTCTTCTAACCTTTATCCTCTCTTGCAAAAATTCTATTAGATATTAATGATATCTATGTTGGTATTCATGAACTCCTTATATATAAAAATTATTTATTTCATTGACTTATCTTTTTCTACTCTCTCTCTCTTTGCACACTCTTAGCATCTTATCTTAACTCTCTATTAGCACACCAAAATAGGCCTCACTACCTTATTTTTATACAAGTCATTTGATCATATCCTTCTAGGTCAAGTACTCATTCAAATCACTTAGGTTGGCCATGAATAGGTTAAATAATGTTATAATAACATTCCTTAGTCATGAATTAATTACTACAATTGGGTCAGCCATACATCAATTATCCCTTACTCCTCTTTTAGGCTTATGGAGACCTAATAGGCCTTTTCAACAACACGTTATCCTTTGATATTTTTTAAGCTTATCCAAACACTCCCCATGGAAATAACACGTCACATTCCAATAAAATATACCTTATCCAACTTTAATTTAGGTCTACAACACCTCTTAGGTCTAATTACTACTTGAACCCTTCTTCAAATCACTACTTATAAAAGGCCTACACACAATAGAAACTCTGCCTTGAACAACTAAGGTATACATCTAATATTTCCAAACAAATATGATAAAAATTTATATATTCAAAGTATTCATGACCTCATGGTCATCACCAACTTCATCTGATGCTTCAACTCAGGGTAAACATGCTCAAACACTCCTCTAAAAGATGTTCACTCAAAACTACCAACTGACTCCAAAAAATAATCAAAGGAACATGAACATATGTCACATGATTAATTATCTTCAAGGGATTTTAATACATATATATGATCTGACAATATCCTTACAGCAACCTCAATTAATTATATCATGAGATCTAATGATAACTATTGGTCTTACAGACCAATCTTCTGACCTTCTCTTTCAAAAACTCTAAATAGCTAGATAAGCCATTTTGGCTTCAATAATTCAACCTCTTAAAATGAATTAAAAAAAATTAAAAGCATGGATATATCATTCAATACCTATAAAACATCATGATGCATTTCAATGCATCACTCTTTCATGAAAACTTATGATGAAATAGCTTCTCTCTTATGTATGATTTCTTCACTGTCTACTTCACTAGGTTTGTTCAGTGACTGGGCAACTTTGATTACTGGCTATACACATTTGTGATCTAGAAATTGTCCATAAACCCTTGTGATCATCAAATAAAATTATCACACGTTGATCTTTATCCACTTATCAACTTTGACTCAGCCAATGTTATCTGTTATATCAAATCTTTGAAAGTCAAACACTTATATATATGGTCTCTCACACACCTAAGAAACCAATCACACCTAGAGGTGCCTAGGAGAGTTTAATTCAACCTCCAATCACTTTTATAATCATATTATAATGTTCTAAGATCTTTTGTAGCAATATCTTCAACATTGAGTCACAGTGAAGGTTTTATGAAGGTTTAGACTAACTTCTAATCTTAATGATTATTAATGAAACTTAGCTCCTCTTTTTAGAAATAAAGGATTGTAAATTTGAGATATAACCCTTCCTAATATACCATGAATAGCTTAGGATCTCATGCATTTTATGCATGTACCAACTATTACTGAGAAAACCTTCTCAAGTACACATCTCTTTATTATGTAAACTCATGAAACCTTGAAACACCTTCCAAGCCTTTTCTTTGCAAACCAAGTCCTAAAACTTCATGCACATACTTGAAATAACTTTCCTTACCTCATTCAATAGTCATCTACTTACCAAAGTCATGAAAATTGATCTTGTTATCTCATATGGCCATCATCTCTCTTCTTGTTTTCTAAGCCTTGACCTATAAGTCTTATTAAGCCTTGTATCTGACCTTATATTAACCCTATAAGTCTTACCTTGAAACTTTCATGTGTTTCAATTCCTCTTGTGTATTCTCAATAAATCTCATACACTCACTTTTCTTTGAAGCTTCAACAAAACTTCTTCAAAGCTACTAACAGATCTTTGGAGCTCAACTATAGCATCTTTGGAGCTACATCCATATACCTTCAAAGCACATAAATCTTTAGAGATGACTTTTTACTCATCTCTAAGGTCTTCAATACCTTGGATACAATATCTCACATGTCAAATACCATTAGATATTCTATGGAGCATTCTCATCTTTATAGCAAATTTGGAGAAACTTCAAAACTACTCACACAGTACCTCAGATCACACTATTTCATCTTCTGAGCTTACTCATTTCATCTTACCACCTAAAAATATCATCTTACAAGATATCAAGGCTTACTTTATCAATCATTTTCATTAAAACCTTTTGACATCAATGAGAGAAACATGTATCTATATTAGAATGTTTGACATCAATGACAACATTAAATATCAAAGCTCAACACACAAAGACAATGCTCAACAATCTCTCCCTTAATCAATGATAATGTCCAACAAGTTAGCCTACATAATCTTATTTGTAAATCAATACTTCTATTATCTTAGCACAGCAGCAAGGTGTGACCATTCCTTATCTTTTTGTACTTACTTTTCATAGCCTAGTGTTTAATCACTTTGTCTTGTTATTATTATTTAGCTAATTAGGTAGATATGAATTATATACTTTCATAGCTATATTATTATATATATTCATTACAATATTTAATTCCTTATTGTGTGTAAAATTAGGATTAGGGTAGAAATAAATGGTGAACCTATACATTTGCTTACATCCAACCTAAGATTATTACTCTCGTACTTTATAGGCTTTCATGGCTCATTTTCATATTAATGTTGTAACAACTCAAAGGGGTAATGCATGCTATGATTTTTTACCTCCTCCTAGCTTTCAAAATAATGAAAACATATGCAAAACAAACCTTATGGCCTAATAAGGTAGTTGTAAAACACACAAGCTAAGATTCCTAATCTTGAGTTACTTAGCAAATCAGTGGTGTACAAAAATGTATTACATTATACTTTTAATGATACCATATTACCATCTAATACTAACCCTATTCATTTTACTTCTCTAGTGCCTCATATATTTTGATTTAGGAAATTTTCCAACTAGAAATGTCATTGATCAAAACCATCCCCTATATATTAGAGAAAGAATTGTTCATAGAAATTAAGAGGGTACTTGTGGATGATAATTTAGTATTAAACATGTGTAGTAAAGTTTTTATTAATGCATTAGGTCTTAAACTTGGATCTCTCTCAACATCAAACACAAACATTAAATTTTTTGATGCTCAATCACAAAGCACCTTAGGAACTGTTGATTTTAATAGAGGGCTTGGACTTAAAACTTTTCCCACCACATTTCAAGTAATATCTATTGATTTTAATTGCAACCTCTTTATTAGAAGATTGTTGATCCATGCAATTAATGATATCCCCTCTACATAAATTTTATGCATAAAAATTTCAAATGAGGGGTGTATTCACATTTATTTTGTTGATAATGCACCTTTTGAATATTACAAAAAAAGTGAAATCCAAGGAGGTGATATTCCACACTACAATATACCCCTCAACCACATATCATATCCCCTCAACACTTTATTCCTATGAACCAAACACATACATTTGAGATGAATAAACTCACGAAGATTGTTTAAATTATTAAATAAAATTATTACAAACACGTTAGTATCAATAAACACTTAGCAAAACTAATATTTACACCTATTAAGTATCATGACAACACACACAAACATTGGACATGTCCTAGTTATATAATGATCCTAAATATTGTAAGCATTATATGGATATTCTTAGTTTAGGTCTCACACAATAAGAATAATCTAATACCCTACCTCATTACACCTTATAATTGTATAGAAAAGGATATGCATGTGCCAAAAACATGGGATACAAAGGTCATGGGTTAAGGCAAATGAACAATAAATTTTAAAGACAATGGTTCTTACTCCTCACAAATTCAAGCTAAGCGTTTGATGAATATAGATGTCCCTGTGTAACATAACACTTCAACACAATAATTTGCATAATAAATTTTACATGTCTAATTCTTTTCTCTAAAATGAATTATTTCATGTCACACCCTTAAAACTTGATCATCCCATATTGATCAATTAAAACGTTTCATCTAAGATTCCTACATTTGATAATTTTACAAAGCTTTACAATAATATGTAGGGTCTTATGCTAATTTATCCACCATCCATTATAAAACAAAATTCCCCCATAGTCTTAGTCATAATTCTTATTATGGCAAGTGTGATTCCTCTCCTATAGAATAATACATACCATTGGATAGGCCCAACTCATTACACATTGATCCTTATATATAAGACCACTATGTAATTATTAACAAAAAAACAATTGAATTTAACTTTAAAATAGAATAAGAACCTAAGATGATATTGATTGGAGCATTAATGGCACCCAAATAAAATAGCAACCATAGAAAACTATTATTAAATTTCCCTAATTTATTTACTTAGGATTATTCTAACATTATTTGTATTGATTCATTTATATCAATTCTCAAGCTTGTGGTTGATATAGATGTAAAACTTATCAAACAAAAATGACAAAAAAATCTTCCTAGAGTTGTGTTTCTAGTAAATGATGAAATTCAAGGTTTACTAAATGTTGGGGTTTATATGAACTATTTATTTTTTGCATTAGATGTCCAATATTGTCCCAGTCATAATACCTAAATGAAATATTTATATTTTTAATGACTTTAGGGCTTTAAACAATTTTTTGTCCAAAATATTACTTTCCTCTACCCAATATTTATATGGTTTCCAATTCCATGGAGGGGTATGAGATGTTATCCTTTATGGATGGGTTCATTGGATATAGTCAATTAAAAATTAACCACAAGGATCAATACAAAATTACTTTCACTACTCCATGGGGAACATTTTACTATGTGGTCATGCCTTTTAGCCCTAAAAATGTTGGTGCTACTTATTAGAGGGCTATGAATCACATATTTCATAATTACAAGCATGACATTATTGAATATTATGTTGATGATATCTTGGGAAAACCAAAGAAACATAAATACCATATTAAATACTTATAGAATAAATTCAAAATATTGCACAAATTCAATGTTTGAATAAACCCAAAGAAGTATGTCTTTGGCGTCACATCCAAAAAATTGTTCTCTTTTATTATATCTTAGTAGGGCATTGAAGTGGATCCTAAAAACATAAAAATTATAGTTAACTTTCCTCCATCCACTAAATCAAAATAATTGAGAAGTTTTTAAGGTAAAATTTAATTTATATGGAAATTTATGGCTTAGTTGATAAAACCCAACCATTGTCTTGGTTATTGTGCAAAGATAATATGATAATAAGTTTGAATAAGATAAACATTTTCAAAAAAAAATTGATGAATTCAAATATCATATGGCCAATCCATCTCTCCTCATAATGTTTCACACAATAAACTACTATTATTATACATATATACTACTAAATATTCATTAGGAAACTTTTTAGCACAATACAATGATGAACATAAAGAATAGGTAGTATACTACATAAATAAGCCCTTAGTCAATTAAAATATATATAAATTAATAAAACTCTATATGAACATAAGGTGCAGGTAGTATGCTTTAGTAATATCCTTAATATTTCTAAAAGAGATGACCTTGGAAATAGTTTTAGGCATTTGTTGATTAATCTAGAAACTAAGGGCCTACCCTTGTATTAATTAATTCATGCAAATAATGTCAATTTTTAATCCTTAAAATAAATAACTATATTACTTTGATTAAAGAAATTAAATCCTAGAGGCATGATGGTAAAGGTGACTGTCAATGGAAATGGCAGTGTTAAAAGGAGATGGGGTAGGTAGCAAAGGTGGTTTCAACAATGGAGGACTTCATTACAAGGATCTATGATTGTATTTGGGGGAAACAGCAACAGTAGGTTCTTTCCCTATTAGCACCTAGGATAATATGATAGCGGGGGTGGAATTTGAGATGGCAGATGGTGTGGCATCAATGAGTGCTACCAAAGAGGGCATGAAATGACAACTTGCAGGGGTGGCTAGTGGGTCTCAGCTTGGTGGCGGAGTGGTGAACCTTGGGAGGACTTCTTAGAGCATAGAATTGGTGTTTTCAAAGCATCAAAATGCATCAAACCCCTTTCATTCTTGTGGGGTTTTTGTAAAATAGACATCATTTATCTAAACCCTCAAATAAAACCATAGTTGATTAATAGGTTTTCTCTTCTAAATCCTGAGCTCGTTATGGGCATCATGGTTGATGAGGTAAATGTAGATCTTTCAAAAGTGGGATTAGAAATTGATGGGAAGTTTTAGACTGGGTTTGAACTTATATTTTTTGGAGATATCCCACTAATTTTCTCAAATGATTCACTTATTCTTAAGGTCAAGGATGAGGATCTGATAGCCATTGACAAGGATTTTAGGTGAAAAACCCTTATCTACAAATGTTTGGGGAAATGACTTTGTTGGGAGGATCTATCTTTGTGGCTACAAGCATCTTGTCCTAATCTTTCAAAGGCATCTTTATCTATCATTTCTAATGGTTACTTCATTTTCAATTTCTAATTTATTGAGGATCAGGGTTTTGTTTGGGACAATGCCCCTAGTTCATTAGAAAACATGGTGTGTTTATGTGCCCTTGGCATCCTTTATTTGACCCAGCTACAACTGTGCATTCAAAAGCTCTGATATGGGTTAGATTATATAATCTTCCTTTGGTCTTGAGAGATTTTGGGCTGATCTACCAATTGATCTAAAATTTTGGGGTGTTTATTAAATTTGATCATGGCATGGGTGCTCAACAAATATTTTTAAGGGTGTATATCATAGTATATTTTTTAGAACCCTTCCACCATTATATTAGAATCATTTCCTCTTTCAGCTCATAGATGCAACTCATCAACTATGAAGGGTTACCTTTTAGATGTTTCAAGTGCAACCGGGTTGGTCACAAAGTGTTGAATTGTCCAAGGAAAGTTAGTAGAGGTTGTAGCTCCTCCCTCATGAAGAAATGGGTTTGAAATATTGGTTGTCCTAACTCTGATCTTGTTAGCAACATTCATAAATTCAAAGCTCCTTGCAACCAATTTTTAGGGTGGGGTAATGATGCTTTATCTAGCTACAACCTTGCTACGGAGAGGGAATCTCCTTCTATTCTTGATCATGGTTTAGCTCCTCCTTTAGGTGAATCATTCATAAATAAGTTCCTTTCACAAAGGATTTTCTATAAAGCTTAGCCAAATATCCATAATTTTATCCCCTGGTGCTTCTTTTAGTGAGTAGGGGGATGTTTCTAGCCAACAATTTAGGGGTTTGTTCTCCTCGAATAGGCTATCTCCTATGTATAAAAAAGGGGTTTCAAAGCTTCACTGTCAAGGTGTTCTACCTTTAAAGGAAGTAGGGCTTGTGCAGGTTGAGGAAGAGGTTGAGGTTGCATTTTAGGAGGAATAAGAGGAAATTTTTGGATCTATAGAGGTGTTGACTCTTTCTCAAAAATATTAGCTAATCTCAAAACCAAAGTATGGTAAGTAAAGTAGTAGAAGGGGTAGAAAAGCAGAGGCAAAATGCTTATATTTGGATGCTTTAAGTTATATTTCTAGTGGTTCATAATGGATGTTGGAATCCCTTCTTTCCAATAAGGGAAGGATAACTCTTGCAGCTCAAGGATGAGAATTTTGCATTTTAGCTTCTTCATTCAGTAGGTGAGACATCTTGTGTTTTTTTTTCCCACTTGCTTTATGCCTATAGGCTTTTTTTGGTATAGTGTTTGGCTTCTCTTACATTGGTGTGGTAAGTGCTCTGGTTTCCTATTGCTAATTGGTCCTTTATATTTAATTTTCAACTATGTTTCATTTTGGGTTATGGCTCAACCCTGCCCATTCTTCTTGGTTTTATTTCTTAAGGGACCAGTCCCCTTTTGTGTCCCAGATCTAATATTTTCTCCAGCTAAAAGCAGTTATCTAAAAAAAAAGTGAGATAAATTGTAACTCATATATTTTGGGCATGATGAAGCTAAAATTCCTTACATGAAGTACATGTGGTGGCCACTATAGTGTAAGTGCATTTTCATACAAGTTGTTATAGACAGGTTACTATCATGGAGCAAGAATGTCAATAATATACAAAAAATTCAAACAATTCTAATGAAATAGTAATTTAACACGTGTGACATCTAAAGAATTGTAATTTATCATATCGCCTTGGTTTTTTTCACTTTGGGGTTTTGATCTAATCAAAAAATTAAATCATACATTATCAAGAGGTCATAAGTTCATTATTACAACTACCAAATATTTTACAAAATGGATTGAGGCCATTCCTTTAGAAACAACCAAGGGAAGGACATATGTAGGTTCCTCATGACACATAATATATCTATATTTGGCATTCCATCTACTATTATATCTAACAATTTTTATTTTATTTTTAAATTAAATTTTTAAATAAATTTGCATAAAATGCAAAATTTGAGATACATTTTCCACACCATATTAACCCCAAGGAAATGATTGAGATAAGGCCACAATTAAAAAAATCATTAACATTATAAGTAAAAATTTTGATAAACATGATGAAGACTAGAATAACCAAATCATATATGCCTTATGGGCTTACCACACTAGTGTTTGCATAGCTACAGGGACAACACCCTATTCCTTAGTATATGACACAAAGATAGTCCTCTTACTTTAACTAGAAATTCATTCACTATATGTTTCACTTTAAGGCATTTTAAATGATGGCTAGTATAGAAAAAAATTGTTACACCAATTATAAATGCTTGATAAGGCATGCATATATGCTCTTGAGCATATTCTAGTTTATTGAAATAGCATAAAGAAAAATTATAACAAAAATAGTAAGTCAAGAGAGTTTCACATCGGAGATCTAGTACTAAAATAAAATCAAAAGTATATAAATTCAAATAAATAGCATAAAGGAAAAATAAAACTAAATTGGTTAAGTCCCTTCGTCATTATAGATAAATTTTGTAGAATTTATTATCACCTCTCAAATTTAGAAGGAAATAAATTTAAGAGTCCAATGAACATTATGTTCCTACTATGATTCCACACATGAGACTCAGGGCCCTCTATATGGGCATTATATGCATAGTTTGGGCCTCATCAATACATTTTTTTATTGTAGCATGTCTTGTAGATACCTTTATTCTTCTAATTATCATTCCTTACATGTGGCTTCCTCCTAGACATTTATCATATTCTTCTATCTTATTCATTTCATGTTGGCACTTAATTTTTATTTTCGTCAGCATTCTTATAGACACTTGTTTCATTTTTTTACTATGTTTCAGTGGCCTTGATCATTTAATTATTGATCCCATTATTAGCAACTACATTGGTTTTTTGATGATGATTGTACATTTATTGGGACTTTCAGTCATAACGTGCATTGATTTCCTGAGGTAAGCCATAAGTTTCTTAGAATTTTTCTCATCTTATTCCTTTAATTTGTGAACCTTTCTCTTTTCTTTTTCATATGTGGCCCCATGCCTTTTTAAGTTAATTTTTCAATCTTCTTCTACACATATAAGAAAAATCAAAAATCATAGATCCATACATGATCATATCTTTTTTGGGGGGCATCATGCCCATATTTTTTCCTTATCAATGACATATATTTATATATTTTCCTAATGGGGGTGTGTTACCCTGGTTTATATTCTTTGAGTTTCATAAATCATGTCTATACATATGGGGGAATCTTACCCATGTGTATTTCAAACTGATGTATCCTACTTATGGAGTCTATTGTATCATGTTTACTTATGAGTCTACATTACTTATTCAAATTCTAGATTTCACACATATTGTGACACATGATAGATCATCACTCATGGTACATTTATTATCATATCTTTCTACTATTAAGTTCTCATACATTGGGGGCATGTTGTTTCCACATGTACGTGTTCATTTATGATCCTTACCCCATATTCATCTATAACATGGGATCATGACACATTGCTATTATCTTATGGTATGAGATTCTTTAATATATGTGCCTTATGTTATTGCATTGATGGGACTTTATGCCCTACACATATTTATACACATTGTCACATTATGTTCAATATACTTGATATATATATGACTTCATATATTTTTCCCATACAAAATTCAAAAATAGTTTAAAATATGCAATTCAAAAACTTTACAAAATCAAAAAATTAAAACACTACTTTATACATGGTTTCATATCCATGATTTACACATGTTTTTCATAGTATTTCTTGAGTGGGTACTATGCAGATTTGTAGGTTACATTATACTAGACTATACACTATTTGTCCACATATTCTAGGGGTATTTTCATTGACAATGTGTCCTATCTTAGGGTAAATTCCATACAAAGTATTTTTCATAGTGGTATATTTCCTTGTATATTATCATATTGAGTTAGATTACTTTCATGAATCCATCTTATGCTAATACCTTTATTTTACATATCACATGGATATATTCATCATGATTATTACATACTGGCATTGAGTGTTATGCATGAATGTTTACTTTTTTGCATGTTTTTTACTCTTTGTGTGTCCTTATCCATAGATGATCCTCTTGTCATCATGTTTTGTGAGTCTGGTTTTTGTTTGTTGTTTCACTAACATTTCTAGTCATTAACTTGGGTGTGGTCACTAACTTGTGTGATTGTTTTATTCATTATTTGTATCCATGATGTTCATCATTCATATTATGTGCTATAATTATATCCATGATGTCTATCATGCATATTTCTATACTTTTTTGGTCCCTAAATTATTGTGGTCTCCACGATGCATCTATAGGGGCATTCTAGTTATGTGTGTTATCATTCCTATATCTAACTCGATTGGGGGCATATTATATTAAATTTTGGGCATGGTAGTTGTTCCCATCTTTATTTTCCTTTACGATAATTTTACTATTTTTAATTGTGTTTGGCATGATCTTATATTTTCTATGCTAAATTGACACATTTACATAATTCAATGATATCGGTTATATTTAAATTGTATTGCTTATGTTTCAAGATATTGACACTTCAGCTATATTGTTTTCCTAATATATGAGGCACTTAACATTATCTCTTGAGATGAGTGAATACAACATAGGTATTCATCCCTCACCTTGAAAAGGGGGAATATATCAAGGCATATCTTTGAAAAAAATAAAAATGGAGCAAATTTGAGAAAACCTTATCAAACTTGAGTAAATTTATCTATTTCTTTAATCAAGAAACGGATTGGACCCTAGAGACTCCCAAATAAGTGTTGTTTATGTTTCAACACCTATCAAAAGGCTAGTTTTATAAATTATTGTTGTGGCATTTGGAGAAAATACCAATCAAGTGTATTCATTCCTATACTTTTTTTTCAAATTCAATTCTTCAAAATTCAAACTTAAAATAGTTTTCATGTGCATTAACTACATATAAAAATTGGCACTTATTTCAGGGACATCAAAAATCCATGTGAATGGAAGCTTTCATCAATCAAAAAATCAAAAACCTTCACTCTTCTTTAGGTCAGTGAAGGTGTGTATTATAATTAATCATATTTATATTTTGACACATGCATGCATTCACCCATGCTTGCTTACCCATGTCAAGGTGGGGGCATTATGTATACACCTAAATTTGGTACAAGACATTTTTCATGGTACCTTAGCCCTAATTAATCATGTTTAGCATACTTGTGTATATTTTCATATTTATATGACATCTTTGACCACACAAAGTCTCCATATATCCCTTGAGCCTTAAAATAACATCTAAACATTTATCAAAATCTATTATTTGACATATTTGGACTAAATCTTATATGTCTTCATGCTTCTTATTAAGATTTGAGCCTCTATTTATTCCAAGTTAGTTTCACAGCCTACGTGATTTCATCCTAGGTAGACTCACACCTTGTGTAGGTCTATACCCAATGCCTTTGTGGATTCTTTTATCAGTTTCTGATAAACTTAAACCTTTTCTCTCACTTCTTGTCATTGCTAGAGTTGGATAATGTGTCCCATCTTATCCTAGAGTGTCTTCTATATATAATTCATTATAAACATTTAATAAGAGAATAAAAAATTGATCATCAAACAAAATATACTATAAAGGTCTAGACCTAGAGTAAAGTCAAACATCAAGTTACTTTATTCCTCTTAATTTTAGTTGGGTTTCATTGAGTCCTATATTACACACTTGCAACATGATTGTCTATCTTGGTATCTCATTATCCCCTTGTATTAAATGAAATTTTTATCTTGCATGTAAATTCATCATCACTTCTAAGGAAGAAGACATTTGAAACACTTGCTCAAGCTATGTTATTTACACTCACTCAAAAGCACCTGTAATTCTGATTCCATCATGTGGGATACGCATTTTTCAACATCACTTTGGTGGCTACCCAACTCCATAAACATTTGTTTATTTTGAAATCCATTTTGGGTCAAAGAGAAGGAATCAATAATTTAACACATATTTCCCATTAAATCAAAAAATCACACTTGTGCAAGAATATAAATAATAAGATGCAAACCAATGATAGATAATTCAAGTTTTTTAGCCTTACATAGTTGAAATCTAGACTTGATGGCATAGATCTAGCCAAGTTGAACCTATGTAGGGTGCAAAATTTGTCTATGAGGATCATGAGGTCAAATCAAAGCTTAGTATAGTTCTTAATTAGCCTGCACAATTATCCTTACAAATCCAAACTTCTATAATCTCAAAACAACAGTAAGATATGATCATTCCTTATCCCTTTATATTTATTTTGTGTAGCGTAGTTGTTTATCACTTTTTCCTATTATTGTTATTTATCTAATTAGGTATATCTAAATTCTATATTTCATAATTATATCATTAGATTTATTCATTACAAAGGTCCCCATATAGATATAGGGGGAGAGGATATTGCACCACTTGCCAAATAGAGATAGGGATAGATCATATGGGAGATAGTAACACCGATTGAATAGAGATAAATCATATGGGAGGGAGATTCTTAGATAGAGATAAAAATAAAATCATTAGTTTAATCCTTATTTCTTGTAAAACTAGAATAAGAGTAAACACTATCATGGCTCTCTCAACACAAAAAATATTTCATTATAGTACAAATATCTAGTATGACTGGATCATCTACTTGAGCACATATGCCATCACCATAGATAGTTTTAAGAGTTGGTTTTCACTATTGTTTTATTTTGGATATCTTATGATGCATCTGATATGTGAGGTCATCTTCTGCTTTAGAGTCTTTATTTGAACTACATACATATTATTCTACACCTAATTCATCATTATGGGGGAATGTATGTGGACATGTATTTGATTTTGTTGCTTCTTGGTTGTGAATTTTTTGTACATTTATGTACTTTATCTAGTCATTATTTTATTCAATTATATCATTTTCATTTATTGTACATGGGTACCTAACATGGTGTAGTTGTTGTGACTCATATCTAAGGTTTAACCTCACTGACTCATTTTCTCTATTGCTCTTAAGGAGGGTGTTGGTGACCATTGTATCTTTTTTATTTTGAATGAACTTAGGCAAGTGTAACTTCATTCATCCTCTTCTTTTACAGAGTACGTCTTAAGTATATTAGTGTATATTAGGACATATATTTTTATATAGTATAAGATGCAGTTGTTTTAGTAAGCTTTATAGATAAGGATATATTTATGTGTACATTACTATCCATAACTTATTTATAATTAACTATTTATAAATCACTTATAAATAATAATATCTTTAGAATTTATCCTTAAAATTGGGTTTTTCTATGTTGAGTTAATATCATTCAAGATGGAGATTCTTTCCTATCCTAAACTTCCTTATTTATATAAGGTGTAGGGAATTTATGATGGTAAGTTCTTTAAGTTATTTTTTATTGTATTCATCATGTGAGGAGGAAATTTGGCCCTCATACATATTTGAGCTTAGTATATTGGTGATATTTATACCTTGATCATATATGTGTTTATATTGTTTTGATGTTTCATAGGTATGTGCATGCAATTGTGGGTGATAGTCTTGAGATTGTTTATTCAAATATCCTGGAGCCTATAACAAACTTATAAATATTATGGGCACACCTAAAATTTTAACATGGCATCAAATATTTCTTCAACTTCACCTCATTACATAGATGATTTCTATCTCTGGAATTAATCTCATCTTCAATTTATGGGTTTTATGTCAAAGTTGTATCAAATGGACTTTGATGATTTCACCACTTTGAAAGTTTTTTTGAGGTTTTTTAACTATTCCAATGTATTTGGCATGTCTAATAAAGTCATTTTTTATTTTTGTTTCATCAAAAAATGGAGTTATGGTGCTCAACTAATTGAGGTTTGAAAATAGGTCAATCAAGGCTTATTCACATGTTTTTTTAATAAAATAATTTATTAATTTTTTTTTTTAAAATGAAAATTTATTTTTTTATGGTTTTAGAGTTGTAGGAACAAAAAAAATTCAGCTTTAAACACTTTTTGTAGCGTTGGATAATGTTTTACATGTCACCTCTAGAGGTTTTGCTTTGTTTCTTTCACCCTAACTTCAATAGACCATATCTTAGTCATACAGTGGTATTTTTTAGTGTTCTTTTTTACCCGTGCATATGTTTTTAAGAGATTTGCAGTAGCGTATATATATTTTGATATTTTTCTTTATGTTCATCTTATTTGTATTTTTTCATATGCCATCTGGATCGTTCATGGTTTAATCTACGATTACTTTTGAATGTGGAATAATTTTTGAATGATGTTTTTTTTTAAACTATGTATTTTTATGAAAGGAGTGTATTGGTACAATCATATTTCTTATGTTAACTACAAGAGGTTTCACTACCGTATTTTATTTTTGCACTTAGTAAGGCTTTAATAATCATTTTTGATACCTCTCCCATAATTGGTTATCCATTATAGAATTTTTTTGGACCCATATTGAGTATATTTTGTTCTTGATCACATTCAATGATCAATCAAAAATATTATGCCTTGAAACAACTTGGTAGGCACTTACTTTTCACCTTTTGTAGTGGATTCATTTCATTTGTGCCTTGATTTTGTAAGATATATTGTTTAGTGCTCAAGTGTATCCCCTCATTTGTATTTTGGGTGCCCTTGATGGTGACACATTCTTTTGGGATCAACCATTAGCTTCCCAACATAATCAACTTTCTATTATTTTAGAGGTGGGACAGGCCCACCCATGGATTTATTCATATGAGGAAGATTTTCAACATACTAGTAATCAATTTTGTGTTCGACTCCTAAAGTTCAGAGAGATCCTAGTATTCAACACCATTTCCTTCTTTACTTAGTAGTTACAATGGTTTGACACCTATATTCCAGCAAGATGAAATGGCATCCACAAGGACCTTCTTATTGTTTGGCATTATTAGACATATAGTCAATAGGACTTGGGTTATTACCAATTGTGATACACTTGTACATCAAATTGAATTTTTTTGTGAAGTAAATTATGGTTTTGTGAGAAATATTTAGCATCATCTTCAATGCATTCAACTACCTATATTAGAATTTGTGCTTGCTCTTGCATAAAATCTCAAGATCGTCTTCTTTTATGGTCTTAATTGTTATTAGTCATCTTGGTGTTTTCTTAAACTAGGAAGCCTTCTCTATGGGAAGTGTCTTATCATGGATTTTTAAATAGTATATATTATTGTAGTACCTTCAAAATATCTAGTATGGTGAGATCATCTATTTCAGTGCATGTGCCATCACCGTAGGTAGTGTTAAGAGTTGGTCTTCACTCTTGTTTTCTTCTTGAGCTCTTATGATGCATTTGATCCATGTCATCACCATTTGCATCAGAGTTGTTCTTTGAGCAACACTCACATCTTATTTTGTCTCATCCAATTTAGCATTACAAAGGGAATGTATGTGATTCTAATACTTCATGGTGATGAAATTGTTGTATAGCTATGTATTTTCTCTAGTCGTTATTTCATGCAATTATGTTGTTTGTATTTTTATACATGTGTACCTAACATGGCCTAGTTGTTAGGACCCATATCTAAGGTTTTGCCTCACTTTGTCACTTTATCTAAGTTTCTCTTAAAGGGGGTGTTGGTGTCCATTGCATCTTTTTTGTTTTAAGCTTGTTTAGGCAACTGTAACTTCATTTGTCTTCTCATTTTACAAAGTATATATTAAGTGGAGATGTTAGTGTATATTAGGACATACACTTTTGTATAATCTAAGATGCACTTGAATTAGTAATCTTTATAGATATTCATATTTTTTATGTGCACATCATTATCCTTAGCTTATTTATAATGACTTATTTATAAGTGACTTATAAATAAGAATATTTTTAGTGGTTATCCTCAATATAGTTTTTGTTTATTTTGAGCTTATATCTATAAAGATAAAGATTTATTATCGTCCAAAACCTCCTTACTTATCTATATAATAATTTGGAGCGCATGCATGAAGGTAAATTCTCTGATAAAAAATATATTTTATTCATGTAAGGAGGGCCTTTGGCCCTCCTTCACATCTGAGATTAATATATTGGTCGTAATTATATATTTATCATATTTATGTTTAAATTATTGTAATGTTTCATAGGGATGCCCATGTAATCATGGGTGATAATCTTAAGGTTGTCTATTAAAAGACTTGGAACCTATACTAAACATTTTTCACACTAGTTTCTAATTTTTCTAATAGCAGGGATCTGGTTGAGATAGGCCCCCAATGACTACACTATTTTTTAAGGTTTTTTGAGATGAGTGGGATTTCAAGAAAGGAGAATGATTCTCGGTGATGCATAGTGAATTCTGATATAGTGAGTGATGTTTAAGGAACCCATGAGAAAAGGATCAAAGTCATCAATTTTTTTTCTAAGAATCTTATAGTGATCAGGAGCATAACTTAGCTCTAATCTAGGCATTTATTAGTAACCAGGAGCGTAGCAATCCACTCCTAGTCAAAATTTTAAAGTTTTTAGCTGTCTCCAAAAAAATTGGGTTTTGTTCACCTAGGTTCCCAAACATGTTTCCACATGATTTCAACCACAGAAAGTATAAATATTTGTAACAATTCATTATTATGCTCAAAACCCTAGCTTTGCACTTTTTAATTATCCTATAATATTATTTTATTGTAATCAAGTATTTTTAATTATTTGTTCGGGTAAAACTATTCTTATCTGAATTAGACATTGTTTATGGTTTAATGTAGTAAATTATTAATGTAAAAACACTTTACCATATCACATTTTGGTGAGCTTGCATTGTCTTACATTCAACTTTAGGGTTTCATATTTTGGTGAACCCACATTATATTACATTCAACCTTAAGGTTTTAAATTTTGGTCAACTTGTGCCCTCTTACACCCTTTAGGGTTAGATTTCACTTAGATTATGTTGGATATGATTTTTATATGTATTGTTCTATCTTGTGTGAAATCATTATCCCTGCCCTTTTTATACTGTCTAAAAACCTTAATTTTTTGTGTTTTCCTTATTATTCAAATTTTAGGTATATTTGAAAGTTATGTATGTTTCTATCTTATGCAACTTAAATTGATTAGATCTAAGACCCAAATAGGAAAATTGATAGATTGAGTTGCAAAACTGTTGATTTTGTTGGATTCCTTTGGTTCATATTCATGTTTATTTTAAAAATAAAATGGTATCTCTCAATGATGTTAATGTTTTTTCCATGGCTACATGTTCTAATGCAAATGTTATGATAATGTTTTAAATGCAAATGATGTGAATGAAAATTATATGAATGATAATATTGTGATTAGATCTCAAACTATTGATGTTTCTAATGATGAGAAAGATAAAGCTAAAAAACTTAATTTGTGTAAACAACACATTATAGACTATCTTATAGAAATAAATGCAATGTTGTATGTGTTGAAAGATATCCAAAGAAAATCCCTAAATAAAAAGCCTCACATTGAAGATATACCTTATGGGGTGAATAATGGATTTTTTAATGCTACAAATGAAGATAAACCTTCTAGAGAGTCCCCTTCCATGCATGATAATGTTGTTGTTTCCAAAAAAAATTCTAATTTATTGTTCCTCCAATTTATTTCAATCATATGGGTACTCATTTATCTTCTCAAATAAGTTTTACTGCTTCACTTGTTGCTTCTCAAATTCTTCAACCATCTCAACTTTCACCTATTCTCCATAGTGTTTCTCAAGTACCCAATGCTTCTATTCCTACCTATACCACCACCACTTCTCTTCTAAACCCCAAAGATATTTCCCTTGCACAAAGCATATATAATATGAAAAAATTCAAAATTATCTCTCAAAGGTATCAAAAGTTAAGCTCTAGACATGATATTAATCAACGCCTTGAGTTATGAATTATTTACTTACCCTTTGCTATAGGTTTTGTGGCTCAAAATTCTAAATTGTTCAATGACAAAGGAAAACCTTTTCATCACATCAGATATTTGTATGCTTCATTTTTAGACTTTGTGAATAATGATAAATAAAATTACCAAGTTATTTCCTAGAATCCTTAAGGACTATCTGCTTGATTGGTTTTATGATTTTCCATCTAGATCCATACAGTCTTTCAATGCTTAGGTCGATGATTTATTGACCCATTTTATGACCAACACTAGCATGAAGGTCATGTTTTCACAAATTTGTTGACTCAAACAAGGACCTAATGAGAATTTTAGTGAGTATGTGCTTAGATTCAAGACTATGGTTACAAAGATGACTCATCAATTAACTAATAATGAATAACAAAATATATTTTCTCAAAGTTTTATTTTGTTGTATTAAATATAAAGTGGTCTTCAACACTTACCAATCTTTCGATGATCTTTGTCATGCAGTTTGAAATTGTGAGATCAAGCTTTTAGAGGCTAACATGCTTAAATATGTGATCAATGCCCCTACCTCTAGTGGAGCCAAATTCTAAGGTAAATTGACATCCCAATCTAAGAGTAGTGACAATAATTTCCAACCTAAGAATGAGGACAATAATGTAGTCAATGTGGTAGATCAACCATCCAACAAACTAGTCCAATCATAACAAAGAGAACGAAGACAATATACAAGATTGATTGAAAGACTTTAAAATTTGTCTAAATGATTACTCGGTTGCGATATGATTTCTTTACCCCATAAGAGAGAGTTTGATTCATCAGAGCCCTTGCCTAATAAATATAGTGCTAATGCATATTTTGATTACCATAGAGTCCCCAAACATTCTTCTATGTTGAGACATAAGATCCAAGATCTCATTAAAAGTAGTCAAGTTTACGTATAAGGTCACATAGTACTATGAATGAATCAAAAGGATAATAAAATAAACACTTAAAAAACTTTACAAATCCTCTTCCAAATCATGCAAATCAATCCAAAGACCAAGACAATGTTCATATGATAGCTAAAAATTAACATCACAATATTTTAATGTTCGTCCACTTGATGGACTCGTAGGTGTGGACAATACAAAAGATAAATAGCCACCTCCAATTATATTATATGATCATGAGATTAAAAATGTTGACTCTAATGATGGACCACTCTTCATTTGAGATTTAGTTTATACACATTCAAGGAGAACAATGGACTTTTAATTGACAATTATTCAAATATAAATGTGTGCACATTGAAGTTTGTTACTAGTCTCAGAGATACTCATAAGTATTTAGTTGGTATAACCATGATTCTTAAAGGATATGATGGGAGTACCTGGAAACCACTTGGATGCATTACCTATCTTGACACATTTGGTTCTAAGACTATCTTAATTTGGTTTCATGTACTACATGATAATAGAACATATGCCATGTCGTTTGGATGACCATGGCTTAATCAAATGAAAAAATATCAATAACGCTACACCAATGCTTAAAATATGATCATGATAATAAAGTGATTACTATCAAAGACACCACTTATGAGCCTCCACCATAAGTTCAATGTAAGGTGTTAACTAAAAAGCTACCAAAGAAATAATTAATCATAAAACCTTACGTCACTACACCTAAAGTTAAATTATCTACTCACCCATGAACCAAAGTAATATTATGACAACCTCCCACACCTATACAAGATAAAGCACCAACAAAAAATCTAATTTGTCAAGTTAACATTTAGATAAAGATAAGTGTTGTTTTACAAAAGGGTACAAACCCTAATACAATTTCTTGAAATGATAATGCTTACAATGACAATAATTATAGTGATGATGATTACTTTGATGTTTCCTATAGTGATGATGATAACATATTATCTTTCTTAGATTCATGGGTAATTAAACATCATGATCTTTCCCTTAAGGATAAAAATGCTTCCACTAATATACAATGTAATAATTATTGACCTAGTATTATTGGTTAGCTTTGTTTGTTAAGCTCATGCATTTACACATAAGCAACCTATTTTATTGTACATGGTTTCAATTGCTTGTTGCTTTCTATTCTTGCTTGTGTTTTCCCTACTTGTTTGATTGGATTTTTCCTTCCTTCATTTCATGTGGGGATTTTGAGAATCCTTTTTTATTCTTTAGCCTTCTTCCATGTTCATTCCCCCCCTTGGGTCTTCCATTGCTACTAGTTTCTTCTAGTTTTTCTATGTTCCTTTTAATTCTTGTTTGAATTTTGAAGTTATCTTCTTCCCTCTTCGTATTTTGGTTTTCATTTATTTATGACTTCCTTTTTCACCTCCTCCAATGGCTTATATGATTTGCATGTTATCTTTCCTCATTGGTTTCTTATGGTCCCTTCCTCCTATACATATGTATCATTCTTCTAGTCTCTTCTTTTTGTTTCATTATGTTAATTTATTTTATTGCAGCCCTTCCCATTCATTGTTGTCTCATATCCCAAAAGTCTTTGTGAACTTCCCTATGATGACAACACATTATATATCTATGTTGCATGCCCTGTTGCGTGCACAACTATGGAAGTTTTAGGTTAGTGTGGATGTTTTTCTTCTTCTTCTCTATTTTTCCCCTTGGCTTTCTTCTCATTTGATTGATTTCCTCTAATTTTTTCATGTCTTCTTAACGTTTTCTCCTTAATCTTTGAGTGTTACATGGGTACATAACTTGATAAATTAGAATATATGTTTATTGATAGAGGTCATAAATAGTTTACATATGTGTTATTGATGGTTTTATTGAGTTAGATGCAAGACCTAAAAGTTTATACATATAATTATGGATTCGCATATTATTGGGGACGTCTTTCATGCTCTTTCTAGGGCATCTTGCAGGATAGTTCCTATTAGTGCTTCGGGTTATAGCTCTTTACTTTTTTATTTTGGGCTTTCAAGGGATTATGCATTCCCTATTATGTATAATTTAGATGTTGGTGTGGTACGTTTCTTATATGTTGATTGATGTGTTTACTCTATATGCTTATTGTTTGGGGTGCCTCTCTTGTTTTCCCTATGTGTGATGTGTTTGCTTCACGTGCTTGTACTTGTTTTATTTTTGTAACTTGGTTTACTCTATTTAATCTGCGTTGTTAAATGATTGGTGCCATGAACTATATCATGCATGGTGTTTCTTGATCAGCTATATGTGTACATGCCTATTGTCATGGTTCCTACCATGCATATATTAAAGCATGGCTCCTTGTGTATGTTTTCTTTAATATATTTGTTGCTATACTATTTATATTGGGGCATGTTACCTTAGTGTTTTATTTATTATATCCTACCAATTCTGGAACATAACACTTCTTTGATTATATTGACTATACCTTATTATCCATATTGTGCCTAGATTGTGTATATATTGTCCATAAAGGGGCATCATACTTGTAAACCTACATTAATTATTTCTTTTCTATATAGGGGCAACCTCTTATTATTGTACTTTCATTGTTTATATATTTCCCATATAGAAGCAACCTCTTAACTAATTTTCTTACATTGCTTAGACTCAAACACACATGATTCAAGTTACATATTACATATGTGCTTTCATGATGGCATCTTATCTCTATGACTTAAACCTAGCACATATAGGCCGAAGTACTTTTACATACATATGTTTTCATAATGATATCTTTCTATGATTATAACAAAGTCATCTATACATACATGATTTCCTGATGATATCTTATTATGTTGTACATCAGAGCTTTTATTTTTCATACTTTTCACATGGTACATTTAATCCCTTTCTTTTGTGAAATGTGATTCACAAGTTCATCCCACACCTCAAAAGGGGGATATATAATCCATTTAATTTATCTTTAATCACATGAAGATGCACAACAGTTCCAATAAAGTTATACATCGTACATCTCCTTGCTCCCACATTTGGAAGCAATCAAAGTGTTATACAACATATTCCACTTGGTCTCCTCAACAAGACGCATATTCAAAGGGGATACAAATCTTGAGACAGACTTCACAAAGATAGATTCACATTTCTCACACAGCGAAGTACATTTGTTCCTATTTTTTAATTTTCCCTCATTAATTTTAGCACTCCCTTCATTATCGATTAATATAAACATTGATTCACTTGCAAATGTTCCCCTTATTTTTCTAGGTACACAGGTTTTGCATTCTAGACACGTGCATGGATGTTTGTTCCAAGATATTCATGACTTGTATAGTGGCAATCAATCATGCAATTCCAAGGATCACACACTTTCTTTTGTTTTTACAAGTTACAAGAGTTCAAATCTCAGATAAAGTTTTTTATTAGATTAGGGTAAAACCACTTTTGAAATTGGAGCTATGAACCAAAGAACACAAGGGTTTTGAACAATGGTTCCAAAACCAAGCAACGAAACAAAAGGAAAACCTGCAACAAGCAACTAGAAGGAATAA
The DNA here is from genome assembly GCA_037957365.1 of Torreya grandis. Lineage (NCBI taxonomy): Eukaryota > Viridiplantae > Streptophyta > Pinopsida > Cupressales > Taxaceae > Torreya > Torreya grandis. The sequence continues at coordinate 482,292 of JARHVA010006613.1, read as the reverse complement.
ACATGGAGCAACCACGAGCACCAAAGAAGGGCCAAAAGGAAGAAACGGGAGGGTTTTGAGGGGCTCCCACAACCAAAATAGAGCACTAAAGACCTACTTGAAATGGAAAAACAAGAGAAATACTACTCAAAAACTTGTATAAAGACATATAAACTACTTAATTTTCAAAAAACACCAGGGTTCAGCAAAACTTCCTTGAATCATCATCATAAAATACTTTATAACAAAATACAAAGATTTGGGCCCTAGTTAGAGTTCTTCCCCAGAGGTTTCTTGAAGTTGAATTTACCTTTCTTCAGGGTTCTTTGGGTTCCTTTCGCTACCTCTTTTAGGGTTTCCTTAGTTCTGATGCTTTGCCTAGTTGGTTTCCCTTGGATCTTGGTTTCTTCCACCACATCATATTTCTATGTCATTCCCGGTGATCCTGATAATGAATGTTGGTGTTGGCAGAATGGCTTTAGCTTCTGGGTTGGGGGAGTCCATCCTGAGCTCTGCTTCCAGAATCTCAGATAAGATACCTCTCTTTTCCTTTTGACTTTTAGATCATTATCATTTCTTATATTGACTTCAAAAACTCTTGTAGGTTTCAGCAACAACATATTCTATGATAACTCTCAAGTACAATTGTTTGTTTTACTTTGATATGTATGCACGTACACACATCAAATTAGGGCATTATGTAAACACCTAATTTTAGTCAAACGGTAGTTTCAAATGTCAGCGTGCATTGATTTATAGTACTTGTGTATTTATTAGTTATTGGTTCTTATTTGGGCTCTTATTAGTGCATTCCTACTTTTTGTTTTCTCCCACCATGTTTTCCCTATGTTCCCCCTTTGTTTCTATTCTCTTCTAGGACTTGCCATGAGCAAAACAAAATACTTCTAGTTGACCATGAACATAACAATGCACTCTTGGTTTGGTAGGAGCATACCGCCACACGCCTGGGCCTTCTCCTTTTGGATCTCTTTGACTCTTCTCTTTTGTTTCCCTAGGGTTTGTGCTTCTTTTTGTCAATTTTCCTACCTTTTGAGTTTGCTTGTACATCACTAGGTTTGAATTTGGGAAGTTTATATATACACGTACATTAGTGCATATTTAAAACACAAAAGAATTAAGAAAATGAGTTGAAAGCAAGAGTTCCAAGAAAAGGTCAAGAGTGACAAGCATAAGTCTAACATTTGATTTAAAAAACAAAATTTCATTCGGAGCCTTCATATTACATCATTTCCAATTGTTCATGTAGTGAAAAGTAATGTAAGGATTAAGGCTTGCATCACGGTTGTTTGTTGAGCTGCACTAAATATTGGTTACCAACTTTTCCAAGGCCCCAATGACTACACCATTTTATAAAAATTTATAGGGTTTTATAAACTAAATAGGGTTTCAAGAAAGGAGAAGAAATTCCAAGTGATGCAAAGTGAATTCTAAGAAAGTGAGCAAGGTTTTTGGCGCTAAGGATTGGAGTCATCAAATTTATTCCGAATAATTCTACAATGACCAAGGGCATAGCTTAAGTTCTAATCTATGCACCTAGAAGCAACTAGGGGTGTAATCAAATTTAGAATGTTATTTGTTTACTCTAAAAATTTTAATTTTTTTTGTCTCTATTTCTAAAATGTTACCACCTAATTTCAACCTCAAACAATCTACAAATTTGTGACAATTTAATATACTTCTCAAAAATCTAGCTTGTCACTTATCAATTATTTTGTATTATTTATTTATTTCAATTAAGTATACTTTTATTATTTATCTCAATAAAACTATTCCAAACTGACTTGCACATTGTTTATAGTTTAGTATAATGCATTGTTGATGTAAAACGACCTTACCATACCACAAGTAGAAGTCTGACTTCTTATTGGAATATTCAAAAAATCTATATAACGATAAGAAAAATTGTATTTAGTATTTTTTATAAAAATACACGGCCCTTGTTAACTCGTGTAGTTAAATTACTTAGTTCTTATTTTAATTCTTTAATTCATAAATAGGAAACAAGTTCCTTATTTCTAAGATTTCCTAACAAGTTCCTTATTTCCAAGATTTCCTACAAGCAACACCATGATTCAGCATGGAGCGTCACACCAATTCAGAGTTGGTGAGAAAGTATGGCTTCAATCGTAGAAGGAAAGACACAAGACCTCACTACAAGATTTGTCCTCTTAAGTATGGCCCATACATCATCAGTAAGAAGGTTGGAGATGATTCCTTTGAGCTCAATCTTCCACTCATCTTCTTCATCCATTTTTCACTACAAAACTCTTCCACCTTTTCTATACACACCATATGTAAAAGAGAAATTTCAATAAGCATAAATCAATCCTACTTGCAATATGCCAACATAAGCAACTCAATTCATTAATGCACGGGTCAAGTGCATAAGGAAATAAGAAATTATCGTCTATTAGATTGTCGAGATGGGACAAATCCCTCATTAAGAGATATGGTGCACCAAGGATCAAGTCGTAGAAAACTTTCCATGCATATACTCTCTCGACTTGCCACAATGGATACCATTGCTTGTCAAGGAGTGATTGATCCATTAGGGTTTGGCAGCGATATAATCTCAAGATATTACAGTAGTACTCTGCACCACCATTTCAAACACACATGACCATGACATGAAGTTTTGAATTGTTGTATCCTATGCCTAACAACACCGGTACGGTCAACCATGTTTAACACACTTCTGCATTGACATTTTCAGAGATTGACAATAGAGAATATGAAGTAGTGGAAAGCAAGTAATTGCATTTCTTGTAATTGTCAAGCCATATGTTCATCTCATTTTCTTGTATATTAATGTAGCATATCAATTATTTGATTAGTTGATTAAATAGGATATAACCGTGGTTGATGCATCTGGTCTCTCAAATTATTGTAAAAAGCTTGGATAATACAATCTTATTTTACAGTTCTAGCATGGTACTCTCTAATTCATTCCCAGGCCAAGTTTTGTTTTGTTGAACTCTTTCACTCATAAATCATTCCCACACATGACACATTGCATACATTTAGTGTGATGTCCCCCCAGTCACCCCTAGGCTCTAAAGCAAGCCGAGTCAAGTACAAGGAATCCCTACCCAAGGAGAGGTGGAAGGACTATACTTTTTGGGAACAATGCAAACAAGACTAAAATGGGTTTTGATGGAGGAAGCAGAGTTGAAGTGTTTCACAAAGGACGGATACCCAACCAGAGATGAGCCCCATCTTGATTCTTCACCGATGATGACTCAGATTGGATCCATGGATTGGAGCAGTTTTGTGGCCTCATAATTAGTTTTTTCATATCTTGAGGTCCCAATGAAATGGGGACTCGTTTTGCCACTTATATTTTTTGTGGGTCTAGCGTCCCTAAGCCTAGGTGTCTTTAGCAAAAAATACATGCAATTTCCCTCCATTTAAACATGGAAACTTAAAATGTATATTTAAAATGCTCTGGACTTTCAAATCAGCATTGTCCGTACATCAATTGGTGCCCATATGATAGAATTATTAAGTCCCCAACATAGGATGCTCCAAAATTAGCATCCTTCCTTAGAATAAAAAGTAAGCATACAAGAGAAAGAGATTGCAGCAGTGTGCACATTGTGCATATTTATACAATCTCCAAGTGATTCATCACTAGATTAGGTAAGCTATTCCCACATAAGACAACATAACCAAACTCTGATTCTCATCCCTAGCCAAGGAAAATCAAATGTAAATAATCTGATTAAAAACCAAAAACCGCAGCACATTTGAAACACGTTATGAAATATCCTTTACATACAGGTAATAAAACAACACTAAACATTCAGAGATAACTGCTCTTAACAGAATAAAGATGCTAATGAGGAGTCATGCCACTGAATAAATTATAACAGTAAAAATAAACTATAAAATGAGAAATGTTGAGCGCCACTTAAAGATGTATGCTTGCCAGATCATATGATACTGTCTTTTTGAAAAAGAACATATATATGGTGTTGAATTTTGCAGAACTGATCACATTTCTTAATAATCAAAAAGTTGTTACAGCCTTCCCCAGTATAAGTAAACTGACAAATACCGTAGAGAATGCTTCTATGAAAGAATAGTCAGACGAAAATATTAAAACTGGACTTTTACGATAAAAGAACAAAGTTTGTAACAACCACGTTACCAAAAATATCATTTAAACATGACAAATTTATATAAAAACATAAGATTGTCTCTCTAATTCATTGGATTAGCTACAGTGTATGAAGTACTAGAAATCACCCCAATAAGACATATACTACATGGACTGCAATTTACCCACGAGCACCCAGGAGAAGAACCACTCTAACTGATAACCATCAATCTTAGAGCAAGACACTTTAATTTTTTCTGATATAAAAACCAAAGGATCAGTATTGACCTACATCGAACACAAGAAAGGAATAGTGCACATCGTAGAGTCAACATCCAGAAAGGTTTCAGCCGAAAGTTGCAATTAAAAACTTCTTATATGTGCTCATGAACTTTGCAATGAAGGCTGCACACAAAGAGATTATCATTAATATTTGAAAAATGGAAATAATGCATTTTAAATTATTCACAAAGAAACATAAAATGATACATTGCATGTTGTAGAAGATATTATCCGTTAAATGATTGTTAATAAAATGGCATATCTATCCATCAATAAATAGATCAAAAACATTCCATTCCAGAAGTGGCAGACTACAGTGTAGAAGAAACCTACAACGTGATATAACACTTGCAATGTACTATGTTGCGTTATACCTTATAAAAGAAGATGAGAGTGGTAAAGTCTTTATGGGTATAGAAAGAATTGCTGCATGTACTTTACTTTCTAACAGATGGGACAAAATCCTGAGAACTGGTGATTATTCAAAAGAAAGGAAATCAAGAGGGTAAAAACAAGGTCGTGACTGTCTTCCAAGCTCTCTCCAATATTAACAGTTCCAAGCTCTCTCTAATATTAAGTGTCATAATTGTGTCTTATCATAACCAATTTTAGATGATATAATTACTATTTGAAAATGTCTCTTGAAAAGTCCATATAAAATATAAATATCATTCTAAGGGATTGTAGTGTAACAGCAATGGGGACAATTGTCATAATGTAATCCAGGTTCAATTCCCACCACCATAATGAGGCTTATAACTCCAACCAAAATGTGCCATGGTGGTGTCGTCCGTGTCTAAAAATATTTAAAATGTGATCCAATCTTACCCCACACAACATTAGAGGTGGCCCATAAATCTCACTCAAAATTTACCAACCAAAATACCTATAAATTTTTTATTTAATAATTCATTGTCAACAAATGTCAACAATGTCTGAGTGAATAAGGTTAAATATGGCCATCTAAACCTTTATGAGAGCCTAAAGGTAATGCCTTTTAAATGATTTATTATTAATGATAGTTTTCATTTATTAATAATAATTAATTACCATGTTTCATTGTTTCATCTCCTTCCCTTTTGAGATGCTTTAACCTCAAAGCATGAAGAGTAATAATGTTCCTCTTGCCCTTAGCAGCATGTCATCAAGCTCAGACTAGATTTGATCTGTAATCTCTCATGTTTTTATGCTAGCTACAAATTAACTGATGTTTTACTGTCCTACTTGAAATTAACTTCAAATTGACAGAGATAGAATGCAATTAGTGCTGGAATTAGTGTTTTTAAAGTTGCTGGCATGAAAGAGTGCTATAGCAGAATAAACAAAGATGAAGCAAGAACATGAAAACAGCATGGAACCTCAATCATAACAAGTGTAACACAAAGCAATTTATGTTAGAAACACCGAAGTGAGGAAAACCAACTGGAAGTGGTATATGCTCACCTTCCTCTCCTTTCTTTGGCCAAGATAATTACAAAGAGCTCGGACAGAGCATATTGCAACAGTCTTTCTACTGCCATACTCACTCTGCTACTCCCTACAACAAATTCTACTCCTACAACCAACTAGAACACACTAATTCTCCCTCTCACACTCGTCTTACAACTATGTGTATGCCTCCAAAAAGGAATGATGGAAGTGTTCTTTTGTGCAATAAAGGACCTCCAAACACCAAAGAACTTGAAGAGACAATGTTCCTTGCCGTTACTCTTCTTTTTTGTTTGAAACGAACGAAATCACCAAACATCAGGGCGAACCCACCAAGAAACTTTCGAAACAGCCATTGTCACATATGGAACTGCCATGCCAATAATGCAACAATGATTCTGTTCTGTTTGTAATAAATTTATTGGTTGTTTGATGATGTGAATTATTTTTTAGATCCTTATGGATCATAACTATCTTTTTAAGAAGGATTTTAATCACACAAAAGCTTAGTGGTTTAAGGGATGTGGGGACATTTCTCCTGCTTTCTCCTTGGGGTGACATCTTGCTTGTCTTGGTGTCTTTCCCTTGATGCCTATCTGCGAAGACTCTTGTGGTCCTCTTTTGGTTTCACTAACCTTCTTTTGCAACAATGTCCTCCAACTCTCCTTGATCACCCAAGACAAAGCCTTCGATAGAGGGTAGTAGTCGTCCTTCATCCAACATAGGTGGCTCATTTAGATGCAAATTGTCAAAATTAACGAGTAAATACATCCTCATGAATGAAGATGGTTCAACCCTGTAAGGATTCTCTCCAACCTGCTCCAAGACAGTGAATGGCCCATTTCTCAGAAGTTTGAGCTTCCTAACTTGTCCTTGGAGTCTCTCCTTGCTCAAGTACAGCCACACCTTGTCTTCCACCTTGAATATATGTTCTTGGCGGTGTTGGTTATGCCTAGCCTTATACTTGACTTGAGACTTCTCCAATTGTTCATCCACTTTGAGATGAATTTTCCTAATCCTCTCAATGAATTTCAATGCCCTTGTCACCTGAGTTTAGTTCTTCGTCTTCTTTTTTATGTCTCAATTTAACATCAAGTGGGTTAGAAGGCATATAACCCAAGGATGCTTCAAAAGGTTACTTATCAGCGCATGCATGAACTGCCCTATTCTAGGAATGTCGTATGTATGCCAACGATTCATCCCATGTCCTTGAATGCTCGTTGTTAGAGCCCCTTATCAGCTAAACCAAGATCATATTTACATCTTGTGTTTGCCCATCAATTTTACAATTGAAGGTTGTACTTCTTTTGAGCTTGGTATCCATCTTGTTCCACATTGTGTTCCAAAATTTCTCCATAAATATTGAATCCTTGTTTGATACAATATACTTACGCAAACCAAAACATGCCCAAATATTAGTAAAGAATAATTCAGCCACTTTATGCCCTTTCATTGTCTTCTTACAAAGAATTAAAACATACATCTTGCTAAGTCTATCTACAACAACATACAAGTAGTCATTCCATCTTTTGACATAGGCAAACCTCCCACAGAATCTATAGAGATGCCATGTCATGGTCTAGTAGGTATAGGCATGTACAACCGTTCTTTTCTAACTTTAGGGTTGCTTGTGCAACATACTCTACAACCTCGAATGAATTTTAAGACCTCTTCTTACATTTTGGACCAATACACATGCTTTTGCAAATGAGCCATGACTTTGCCAACGCTAAAGTGACTTGAAACCTCCCTCATGAGTAGAAATGTTCTCCTTTTGCACACAATTTATCCAACTTGAAGAACAGCCCATCTTTGAGGTAGAAAGCAAATTTGTCCTTCAACATCTTTCTTTTTCTTCAAATATGTCTTCCCAAAATCTGCATCTTAAGCATAAGCTTCTTCATGGGCCTCTGGGATTGAAGGCTCAAGTTGTGAAACAGTTGCCAAAACTTAAATTTGCCTAGACAGCATATCTGCCACTACATTCATACTTATTTTCATGTAATTGATCACCAAATGGAATTGTGAAAGAAATCCCATCGACTTGTGATGTGTTGCTGCAATTTATTTTATGCTTGCAAATATTGAAGAGGTTTGTAGTCAGCATGAACAATTGTTTCGTGACCCAACAAATAATGTTTCCATTCTTAATGGTTTGTATGAAGTGCATACATTTCTTTGTCATAAACAGGATATTCTCTTATAGTTTTAGAAAATAACATAGAATGATGGAAAACTAGCTTACATCCTTGCAATAAAACTGCCCCCATAGCATGCTCACATCCATTTTGGCTTTGAATGGCTGCTGCATATTGAGAAGAGCAAGCACTAAAGCATGGCTAATTTTATACTTGAAAGAATCAAAGGCGCAATAAACTATGTTTTTTATCCCAATAAAAACTATTACCACTTGTTGCAATGGCATACAAAGGTACCGCTATTGTGAAGAATGGAGGATTGAATTTCCTTGAAATGTCCCTTTTAGGGCAGATTGTACAATTCTGGAAATTTATAGCAAACCCTAACAAAAAATTACAGTTTCTGATTTTTATTTCAAACCCTAACCACATAAAAATTCAGACTTCGGAAAATGCCAATTTTTAGGCCACAAATTCAATATTTTATTACCGAAAACACTCAACAAAAATCAGATAAAATACAGCCATGCAAATACTTTTAAATCTAGATTTTTAGAGCGAATATACGACTGGAAATTACAATAAAAATACTAGCTGCATGAAAGTGTAATCAGACATCAAAATACACATCCAAATTGCCTCAAAAGTGCACTTTGAAACCCACCAAGGAGTTCCCTGCCCTAGGAGAGGGCACCAAATCAGGTTGCTGCCCTTGCTAGGGTCCAAACAAGGTTCGCTGCCCCAAAAACTGCTGCGCCACCCTTCAAACTGTTGTCTCACTGCTGCGTTCCACCTAGAATAGTAGCTAGATGCCACAAACTGCTCAATTCTGCCCAATATGAACCCTGAAATGAAGTCACCCCGCTGAAGGTTGAAGGTTTTTGTCCTCAACTTCAGAATACCAAAGAAGGGTTTCGTCTCATAAGATTGAAAGTCAAGCAAACTGATGAAACTCATAATTTTATTGATAAAAATGACATGTGCAAAATGAACCTCCTCTCCTTTTATATTTTTTCCCTCCAACATCAATACCAAAAAGGGGCATTCCACAAAGAGAGGGAAAATCAAATATTCAAAAGCAATTTCATTATAATTTCCAACTACGGGCCGACTTTCATCAAATTATAAAGTCCCCCTTCTTTATTGAAATCAAATTAAAATAAGTTGCCAACATAGTTATTTTTTGGCAACTTGAACAAAAGAACTATGTTTCCCTTTCTTTTCCTCCCTTTAGCCAATGGGAAACCACAAAAATCGGCTAAGGGTCTCCAAACAAACCAAGCTCGAGAAAGGGACATTATAGTCCTAACCTCTCGAAATTGCTTGTCCTCAAGCAATTGCAAGCGAGGATGTTGAAAAATAATTGCTCCTTCCCAAGTGGCATCCTCAATGGGCAAATCCTTCCAACGAATCAAATACTCCATGATGCCCATGTTCCTTAGCTTCCTTTTCCGAACCTCCATGACAGATTCCAAAATCAAAATCAACTTGCCCTCATCATCTAGTGGCGGTAATTCAACCAAAGGAGTGATGTGCTGCCCTGTGCCTTTTTGAGGCACGAAACATGAAACACATTGTGGATCTGGCTATGTTCGGGCAGCTCTAGCTCATATGCAACTTCTCCAACCCTTCTTAGAACTTTGTAGGGACCACAAAAATGGGGTTTGAGCTTTTCCACCCCACTATGCTTGATGGAAGATTGTCTATAGGGCTGCAACCTCAAAAATACTTGGTCACCCACCTCAAATGTCCTTTCTATCTAATGTTGGTCTACATACAATTTCTACTGGTTTTGAGCATGTTGAAAGTTTTTTTTTAGCACCTCCAATGTTTCAAGACTATTGTACCAAATCCATTGCTCTCGACACTGTTATCTATCAAAATCAAGTCCACAAAGGAAAATGCACCATATCCATACAAGGCCTTGAAAGGTGACATAAACTATAGACATGTGGTATGATATATTGTAGCAATGCTCAGCCATATACAGCCACTTAATCCACGTTGTTTGTTGTCCTGAAACGTAGTTTCATAGGTATTCTTCCACTCATTTATTCACTATTTCAGTTTGCCCATCAGCTTGTGGGTGGTAGCTAGTGCTGGGAGACAACTCTGTGGCCATCAAATGGAAAAGTTCTTGCCAAAATAAACTCATAACCCTGTTGTTCCGGTCACTTACAATGTTACTAGACAGCCCATGAAGTTTAAACACTTCTTTGAAAAATATATCAGCCACTATGGGTGCAATATATTTGGCTGAAATTGCAACAAACTATGCATATTTAGTGAGTCTATCCACCACCACAAACATACAATGTTTACCTTGTGCCATGGGAAGCCCCATGATGAAGTCCATGGATATGCTTTCCCATTTTTGAGTGGGAATAGGTAGGGGCTGCAACAGACTAGTTGGAAAAATCAGTTCACCCTTGTTTTGTTGGCAAATAAGGCACTCTCAAATGTATTGAAGAACTTCTCCTTTAAGGCCCTTACAAAAGAACATCTCCCTCATTTGTACGTTTTGAAGTACCTCGGATGACCAGTCATTGGAATATCATGTACAACCTTCAATATTTGATGTTTTCTTAGATTTAGAGGCTAAAAAGACCCTAAAATCAGTCCATCAACCACCTTTTACCTTTCATCATCAACCTTACCTTCTAAAACAGTTGTAGTAAATCTATCCTTGGCATACTCAACTATGATTATAGCCTTCCAATCTGCTGTAATTTCAATCATAGCACAGAAAATGGGCTTCCTAGATATTGCATCAGAACTACATTGTTTTTCCCTTTGACATATTCAATATCAAAGGTCATCAGATGGCAGTTTACTTACCCATTTTTGTTGCCCATCGCTCAAATCAGTTTGGCTAAGAAAATATTTCAAGCTATTGTAGTTCGTTTTCACCACAAATCAAATACTCCCTAAAATTGACCAACGCATGCATGATGGCCAACATTTCTTTGTCATAGATGACGAACCTACGCTCCACTTCTTCAAGTTTTCTACTTTCAAAAGCGATAAGGTGTCCTTTTTTGCATTAGGACAGCTCCTATAACTTCCCCCGAAAGTATCACATTCCAAAACAAATGAAATGGTAAAAGTGGGAACAGCAAGTACCAGCCAAGTACGCATCACTTCCTTGAGCTTTTTTCAAAGGCTTACAAGGTTGTTTTTAACCAACTAAAAGCTCCTTTTTTTGTCAAGTCCATTAATGGGACAAGAAGCTGAGAAAACCCCTTCACAAACCGCCTATAGTAGCTGCATAAACCAAGGAATCCCCTCAAATGTTTCATAGTAGTGGGAGCGGCCAATCCATGATGGCTTGTATCTTTTGTTGGTCCACATGGACCCCTTGGGATTTGATTACATGCCCCAAATACAAAATTTTAGAAACTCCAAACTCACATTTGGACTTTTTGGCAAAGAGTGTTTGCTGCTCCAACACTCCCAACATTATGTCCAAGTGTTGTAGATGCTCCTCCCATGTTTTGCTATAAACAAGAATGTCATCAAATAAAACCAATACAAATTTTCTCAAGTGTAGCTTAAAAACATTATTCATGCATGATTGAAAAATGGCGGGAGCATTGGTTAATCCAAAGGGCATGACCAAAAATTCATAGTGCCCATAGTGACATCTAAAAGCAGTTTTCTGAACATCCTCTTCTCTTACCGGATTTGGTGGTACTCGGTCTTCAAATCAATCTTGGAGAAGTAGATTGCCCCATGAAGCTCATCAATCAATTCATCAATTCTAAGTATGTGATACCTAGATTTTGATGGTCTTCTTGTTCAATAGACGATAATCTATGCACATCCTCATTGTTCCATCCTTCTTCACAAAAACCAAAGAAGCAAAAATCCTAGTACTAGGACTTATATGACCCATCTCCAAAAGCTCTTGGATGGCTTTTTCAATTTCTTCTTTGTAGGCCCTAGGATGGCAATAAGGTGTAGTGATTACCACTTTAGTTCCTGGTTCTAACTCGATGTGTTCAAACCCCTATCTAGGGATAGTTCAAGAGGAATACTACCAAAAACCTTGACATAGAATTTGTAGTGCTTACAAAGCACTCAACAGCCCAAGCAACCTGCCCTCTATGAAAAGCCCTTTCCATCCTCTTTGAAGTCACAACCATGGGTGCTCCATTGCTCAAACCACGTAGCACTATTTCCTTACCAGTTGAACTGAATTTTAGTTCCATTGTTTGATAATTTTGGGTGATTTCCCCAAGAGAGTACAGCCATTGTACCCAAGAACTGAATCAGCCTCTCCAATGCCGACTACATAAAAAACATCTTCAATTTTGTGCTTACCCAATGTGACATTCAACCTTGGAATCTTCTTTGTGCAAGGGATGGTGAAGCCATCCACCACGGTCACATTAAAGCCTTTGAAATCAGTAGTTTACAGCCCACATCTAGCTACAAAACCCCCATCAATAAAGTTGTGGGTGGCCCCACTATCAATGAGCATGGTGACTTTCTTATCTTACAAAACCCCTCACTCTAAAGGGGTGATTTCTAGTAGTTCCAGATAAGGTAGCAAGGATGCCATCCATGCTTTATTTCTTTTCAACTTGTTCTTCTTCATTAATGGTTGTCCCCTCTTCTCTCTTCCTCTCCATCCGAAATTACTTCAATGTAGTGAACTTGTCATTTTCCACAGCAACGATGTCCCATTGTCCAAGGGTCCTTGCATGTAAAACACAATTATTTTCTTCTTAATTCATTCCTTGACTCTTATTCTCTATTCATCTTTGGCAGCTCTTTTTGTTGCCCAAAACCCTACTGATAAGGCTTCTTTGCTGCCCAAATAGACCTGATTTTGGTTATTCTGAAAATGTAGTCCTAGGCTACCCAAAAGTATTTGTTCTTTGTTGTCTAAAAGGCAAAATTTTGCCCTTGAGAGCTATAGATTCAAGGTCAAGAGCCTTTTGAATGGCTTCTTGAAGAGTAAGAGAGCTAAAAGCCTTGACTAAACCCCTAAGTGGGTCAGTCAATCCTTCCATGAACAAAACTATAAGCCTTCTTTTCAAGACATCCGGTACCATCACTAAAATCCTCTGAAAATCAGTCACATACTCCACTGAAGTCTTTTGTTTCAACTGCGCCAATTCTCTGAAATGAAGTTTCGGATCAGCCCTATCAAACCTTTCAATTAATCTTCTATTGAACTCCTCATAAGAATTTATGAAGTTGTGCCCTTGTGTTATCAAATCATGGTACCACCACTCATGGGCGGTTCCCTCCAAATCCAACGTGGCAAACTTGATGGCCTCATCCTCCATCATAGGCTGAAGTGTGAGGTAGGTGTCTACCTTTTGTATCCATGCCCTAGCTGAACTTTTTGTGGATCCATCAAAAGTGGAAAGTGTGAGCTTTCCCAAGGCATGTTGTAGATCTCTTGGATTGTTCCTTGGCCTATGACAGTGCTAGAACCACCCTTGCCTTTCTTCAATGTCACGAAATCTGTAAGACTCATTTCCCCTTTGATTTCGGGGAGAAAAGTCTGATATTCCTCATAGCTTGCAGCCACATCATCTATTATAGAAGGTTGATCCTCCCTTTTTGGAATGACTTCCTCTCTACAAAGGAAGTTGGGCTGAAAAGGTTTTTGTGTAGATCCAACCGTCACCCTTGGTGGAGGGGGAGGGTTGTTGTATGTACTGAAAGCACTTTCCTCACCCATTGTGAGGTCGATACCCATTCATGTTCTTCATGGTTTGGATGAATTCAGCCATCATATCTATCAAGCACTCTTGATTTTGAGCTAACTTCTCAAACCTAGCATGATTCGGGTCATCCATGTCTTTGTGCCTTGGCTGCTCCAACTCTTGCCTTGGTTGTTCCAACTCTTGCCTTGGTTGTTCCTGCTCTTCTACCTAATGTTTTGGTGCCCTTTTCTTTTCCCTTTCGTAGTATCTAACCTCTTTGTCATTGTTTGGCATGTAGACAACTCACTTCCCCACAACTAGCCAAGAATTTGGCTCTTATACCACTGAAATGTCCCTTTTAGGGCAGATTGTCCAATTCTGAAAATTTATTGGAAATCCTAACAAAAAATTATAGTTTATGATTTTTATTTCAAATCCTAACCACATAAAAATTCAAACATTAGAAAATGCCAATTTTTAGGCGACAAATTCAATATTTTATTACCAAAAACACTAACCAAAACTCAGATAAAATACAACAATGCAAATGCCTTTAAATTTGGATTTTTGGAGCGAATATATGGCTGAAAATTACAACAAAAATACAAATTGCATGAAAGTGTAATCAGACATTAAAATAGGCATCCAAATTGCCTAAAACTGCACTTTGAAACCCACCAAGGAGTTTGCTGCCCTAGGAGAGGGCACCAAATCAGGTCGTTGCCCTTGCTAGGGTTCCAAACAAGGTTCGCTGCCCCAAAAACTGCTGCACCACCCTTCCAATTGCTGTCCCACTACTACATTTTACCTGAAATGGTAGCTAGATGCCACAAACTGCTCAATTCTGTCCGATATGGCCCTTGAAATGAAGTCAACCCATTAAAGGTTGACAGTTTTCATCCTCAACTACAAAATACCAAATAAGGGTTTCGTCTCCTAAGGTTGAAAGTCAAGCAAACTGCTCAAACTCATAACTTTATTGATAAAAATGACATACACAAAATGAACCTCCTTTCCTTCATTTATATCTTTTCCCTGCAACATCAATCCCAAAAAGGGGCATTCCACAAAGAGAGGGAAAATCAAATATTCAAAAGCAATTTCATTATTATTTCCAACTAAGGGCCGACTTTCATCAAATTATAAAGCCCCCCTTTATTGAAATAAAATTAGAATAAGTTGTTGAAATAGTTATTTTTTGGCAACTTGAACAAAAGACCTATGTTTCCCTTTCTTCTCCCCCCTTAGCCAATGGGAAACCACAAAAGTCGGCTAAAGGTCTCCAAACAAACTGAGCTCGAGAAGGAAACATTACATTCCTCATATATTAAATTTCCCCAACAAAATTCCTTGTTTTTATAGCACCTTTAATAATACCTCCTTTTGTTGGATCAACTCTTAATTCTAATCCTCTAGCCACATGCCCTAAGTAAACTAGTGATTGCTTTGCAACTCCCACTTTTTCCTCTTGCAAAAACAATTATTTTTCTTTCAACAATTGCAAGATTTGCTTCCAATGAGTTACATGTTCTTCCCATGTAGCACCGTAAACCAAAATATCATTCAAATACCCTATGACACATGCATGTACAAATGGCCTCAACACATCAATCATCAATCTCATAAATTTGACATGTATTACATAAACCAAAAGGGAGTACCAACCATTCAAACAGAACTTGTTTTGTTTTGAAGGTTTTCTTCCATGCATCCTCCTCGATATGAACTTGATGGTACCCGGTTTTGAAGCCCAACTTCGTAAAATACTTGGCATACTAAAGTTGGTCCAATCCATGGGGGTGGACATCTGTTTTTTATGGTGAATTTATTCAAGGCTTCATAATCTATGGACATTCTCCAGAAGCCATCCCTCTTTTGAATCATGACAATGGGAGACCCACATGGTGAAGTTCTTAGGTGTATGCCCCTTTGTTCCTACAACTCTTGGGAGTTGTTTCTTTACTTTATTACTTTCCAAAAGAGATTTTCCTATACAATCCAATAAAAAGTAGAGTGGACTCACGCATCAAATGAATCTCATACTCTACTTCCCTCTTTATTGGAAATCCTTTGAACCATGACACTTCTTAAAAATATTGCAATAACTCATACAAATCTTTTAAACCATTGTTAGCACCCTTCTAAAATTTCTAGCATGTTCTCTTTCTTAAACAAAATATCTTATTTGCTTGACTGAGTCTCTTACCCTGATTAGAACTTACCATAACAAGCCTAGTCTTGCTTTGATGTGTCTTAATAATATAGTTGTTGGCCCTTTTCATGAAGATAGCATCCCGAAGATATAAATAAGGAATTACAAACAAAATATCAAATGCATCAAGTAAAATCACATTTGCTTCAACCTCATCAATATAATTGGAATTAATAGTAAACTTGACCTCACATTTCTTGGCCCCTTATATCTCTACACCTTTCTTCACCTATCCCAATTGAGATGGATGTGGATGGTCATAAGTTTGCAAAGCCAGCTTTTTTACAACTTCATCTAAAATAAAAATAAAAAATGAGGCAAAATCGACGAGTGCATTTACTTTTTCCTTCTTGAGTTTGATTTTGATTTGAAAGAGTTTGTTCATCTCGTCTTGTTCCTTGCTTGCCACATTAGTAGCAGTGCAACCCAATTTCTCATCTACATTGAAACTATCCTCTATATCTGCCTTTTTTCCATCAACCAAGGATGTCTAGGAGTCCCTTTTGGTGTACTTATCTATGTGCAATTATCATGTAGTCCCTTCCCATCTTCAATGTAGTATGCTTGTTCACACACTTCATCAAGATCGATGCTTGTTGTAGATGACTCTATTCCTCCGGAGCTAAGCTCGATCAACAGCTTAAAAAGTTTGTTTGCCCCAACTTCCCCGGAGCCAAACTTACCATACTAGCTCTCCCCTGTTTAAACCATAAGCGTTGGATATTAGTTAACCTACAACCATGATCCCATCCTAGCTTAAAAGCCAAAAATCAGGATAAAGATTAATCAAATGCAAACGGCCACAATGCACAAATTAAGCTCACAAGCTTAAGCTATGAGCTTGGGCCCACACCACCATTACCAAGCTTTAAATTCACAAGCTATAAATATCCTTGAGGCTCGATCCAATTCATCACAACTCTCATTTGCACTCTAAGCTCTTTGCATTTTCAAAGCCAAACCCTAGGATCATTAAGCTTTTGTATTGGCAAATCAAAACTCTGTGTAGGTTTTTGAAAACTCCACAAAACTTAAGGGAGTTGTAATTCAAGCCAAAGGGTATTTTAGAGAAGGTTGCAAGGCCAAAGTGCTTTCGCAAGGTTTCAAGGAGGTTTAACTGGAACAAGAAAGAAAAGCCAAGAAAGCTTTCCAAAAGAGGTCTAGAACTATCAGGGCAAATCAAAGCTTCTAAAGGCTTTATGGAGCTTGTAGGAACCTTCACTCAAGTGAGGAAAAAGAGCAGAAAGGTTTTTTCAAAGGAGACATCAGAGCTTCGAAAAGCTTTATGGAGCTTGTAGGAACCTTCACTCAAGTGAGAAAAATGAGCCGACAGGTTTTATCAGAAAAAACCTCAAAAAAACCTCAAAAAAACTGATAATTTAGGCTAAAATGGATAATAATGAAAAGGCTATTCAAAAGCCCAATGCGGAAAAAAAGCAGTAAAGTGTCGTCCCCGGCATATAGACAGAAACAAGCTTGCTATAACCACATATGCATATTTGAAAACCTAAGAGTTCTTTGACAATTACACGTACATGCATGATGCCATTTTGGCCAACTTTGATACACAGATGTTGAGATTCTCAGCCAAACAGAAAAGTCAAAGCACTGGATTGACTCATAATTCGACAGAGCTTGGAATTCAATTCTGGCCTGGTTTGTTTTTCCTGAAACACTTGTTGATATATAGATGTGAGCCTCTGTTGTGTTGATATATAGGTGTGAGCCTATGGTTTGTTTTTTCCTGAAAAACACACCAATTCGGCCCTTAACTCCAACTTGGATCAACATAATATGAAAGGAGATGTCAATCACTTAATCAACAAGGCTCATTAGGGAAGCATAATTTAAAGGGCTCATCAAGCAAAAAGAAGATGATGTGAATATCTTTGGCAATAGGCCCGAGCCCCCTACTCCTGATCTGAAATTGTTGGATCCAACTATAAAGCTGAAAATTGAAATGCAGAGCACATTCAACCATAATTGCAACTTCAGTTATCTGCTCATAGTTGAGATATTCACAGGATTTGCAAATTATATGGCTCTCTGACTGCATTCAGAGCAGGAGTGGAATGGAATTCTTGCACACTCCCCTAAGCAGGCTTCTCCGAGTGGTACAATATTTGGTGGGCAAATTCGAGCTTAAAAGCTATGTTGGGATATTAACCTAAATTTTGTAGTCATTTATATAAATGGTTTATCTAAAGCTATTTTTGTAAAAGGCTTTATGGCAGAACAGTGCGGCCAATCAATATTGTAAAATGCCTTATTTTTAGCCAACATAGATTATAAAAAGATCTTATATCTATTATAGGCTTCAGACAGGCTAGGATTTCTGTATGCCCAACTTTATTGGTTTTATTTTCTAAAGATAGGAAAAGTTGTAGCAAAGCTCAACATTCAGGCCATCAACAACATGCAGCCACTCATCCTACTACCGACCATCATAGCTATATGAAGAGAGGAGCTGTAAGAAAAAAGGACCAGATTTTTTAGGGCCTAATAACAGTACGCCCTTAGCCTAGGATTCACCCCTATTTTAATTATTCATTGTTTCCTAAATAATCTCACCCGAGATCTAATTTGCCTTGCATATTTTTGTCAGAGAGAAACTTGAAGCTACAATAACGTAGAGTCCAAGCGGACTGCAGATTCATTCACCCCACTTTTCGTAGAAATCTGTGGTAAAAACCCATCCATATAAAGGCTTTTGAGTGTCATGCCCTTTGCAGGCAACTTATTGTAATCAGAACTCTTGTAAATCAAGCTTTAATGATCAAAAATAAATAAACAAAGAAATCGATATAAATCAAACTTTCAAAGCTAAAACTACACAACACAAAGCTTATTGTAAATCTATATTCAAGTGTAAACCCTCTCTGGTTGAATAACCTAAAGTGGCAAGGTCTTTGACCTTCATAGATGCCCTGAAGTACAACCTGCATGCATGCTAATTCAAAGGGCAACACATTGTTTTTAACTCAAAGTGCACAAATAACGAATTTGAAGCAATTGCAGTGAGGGAAGGCCTCAACAAATCCAAAGCAATTGCAGTGACGGAGGGCCTCAAAATGATAGTTGAGCCTGGAATCAAAAGATTGGAATTCGAAAGTGAGCCATCAATAATAATACAAGCAGTGAAGAAAGGTGAAACCCCTTGCTTGAAATTGAAAAGCATTCTAAACCAGAGATGTCTACTGATTAGAATGTTTGACTCAATCACGTTCTCCCATTTCTACTGAGAAGGAAATCATCCAACGAACCTCCTTGCCAACTCTAGAATTGAGCATGCCCCCATAATGGATACACTCAGCTCATGTATTAAAGGTTGGAAGGGCCTTCATATATTGGTTGATAATGATGCCCTTAGAGCCCATGCCTAATCATGAGAAGATGAATAGATTTTGCAATGGAGAGGACAAAATAAAGAATGTGGATGGGGATTTTAAAAAAATAATTTGAAATCTATTCCCTAGAATTTTATTTATCCCCAAGATATCTAAAGACAATCTCAATAAGTTTGCAAATGGTATAATGATGACAAGAAAGATTACTTGTATGTGAGGGATGCCAACACTAACATCCCCCACATTCAAGTTATCCCCCCTTCTTCTCTCTTCCATCATTCTTTTGTTTTCATTTTCACTTTCCATTTTCTCAAAACAGAGATCTACAACTATACTTTGAGATGATGATGAAAAGTGAAAAATTCTTCTCCAGTGGGAGAACTGTCATGGGCCTCAAACAATTGTTTCGCACCTCAGATTCTTAAAAACTGGTTCTAATTTGTTCGTCTTTGGGGCATAGGTACCTGGAAGATGTTGCCAAAAATCGCAAGAATTCAATGGTGGGGTTTAAGAAAAATGACCCCAACTTATCAAAGATGAGGAGATTGTCCACTGGGTATTTGGCAAAATCCTACAATCGAAGGAATATCTTCTCGTGAAGAAGCTATGGCATTGTTGGAGGGTGGCGAACATGGCAAAAGACACAGAGTAGAGGGGTAAAGAGGATGCTTTGGCTGTCATCAAGGTGGCAGTGAAATCCTTGACGGAAGTGTTTGAAGTTGTTTGTCAGCACTGAAACAAAATGCTTCAGTATGTTTGGGGCATTCATGTGATGATCGACGACAAAGCCTCCAAGGTATCAAGCTCTCAAGGACCAATACTTTCCAAGGAGTTGCTTCTAGAGAACAATGAGATTAAGGAGGATGAGGCGGAGATGGTAATTGGCATATTTAAGGTGCACCAAAACCAAGACAAAGCCCGTGGAGAGGAAGAGAAGCCAAGACCATCATCACTAGCCTAAGGTGGAAATGTTAAACCTAGTCCAAGTCCCTGCGCCTATTTGGACTAGTGCAAATACCACAAAGCTCCTGAAGACTGTAGGGGCCCTGCAGCTGTTATATTTTGAAATTTGAATTTTGAGGAGCCTTTCTCATTGAAAATCAGTATGCTCATGTTATTTCAATAACTCTTCCAAACAAATGATGGGTGGAAACAAAAACTTAGGTATGGGGTGTTTGCTGGCTAGATGGTATTATTGTAAAAATGTTCTTTCGCAACACAATATCTGCACTTTTTTATCTAATGTTATTTTCCTTATTTTGGTATTTGTGATTTGGCCATTTCACCCTTATATGGTGGTTGAGGGGTCCCTGTAAAACCCTCTTTTATCCAGCAAAAAACTATTAATAATATGTTGTATATTGTTTTCTTACATAATAAAATAGTATCATAGACAAGTTACAATTTATTTTATTTTGATGTCATATAGAAATAAGAAATCACATAATAAATAAAATCCACTAAAACATATGAGCTTGTGTTTATTTTTTTATTGTTTATGACTTTTCAAATGAAAAATTATAAAACAAATTATTAGTTTTCTATAATATTTCGTTGTTAGTCTTTTTACTACTTTGAAGTCTCATACAGTGGAACAATGTTTTTTATATTTAGTCAATAAACTATTTATTTAAATTTTGTATCTTAATTTTTTATATCGCTCTAGATGGGCACTCTGAAACTTGTGTTGCTACCCTTGGATTTGCTCTGCTCTGTAAGACCTTGCCTTGCCTTTGCTCAAGCCGAGGTAAGTTTTTTAAATTTAATTTTAGAGAATAAAAGTAGTATTAATTTTTATTTTTATTTTAATAATCTTCTAACACTAAAACTTAACTAAAACACATCCCTAAAGTTATCACTTCTGTTAAAAAATGCAAAGAATATGGCACCTAAAAATTCAATTGTTAAAAGATAGGGGCATAAGAAACGTGAGGTTCAAATTAATAATATGTGGGCATACTTTTGTCAGCTCTTTAAAAATGGTATTGGAACACCTCCTTGATATCTCCGGGTGGTAAAGTGGTGTTGACACATATAGATAAGAGTGATACTAGGTAAAGACTACAAAAAATCAATAACTAAAACCCTAAGAAGGTAACCAACAAAAATCAAAAACAATTTTTTAGGTCCACTATACCTATCATGGCTTTCTCCTATAGTTTGTCCACGAGATTAGTAATGCCACAAAAAGGTAGTAGGAAAACAACACCATACAACTTTTGGAAACCTTTACATAATGTATAGGTTGATGATGCAAAGGGCAAATTATTTCTTATGTATCTACCATTCCATTTTATGTGGCCAGGAATCCTCGCTTTAAAAATAAAGTCCAACAATTCCAAATTCAAAAGCTTTAAAGGACTACTCTTTTGAAGATATCAAAAGAAAAGGTGATAGGGGTAAAAATCGGGTGAAAGAGACTCTTGGAGGGCAAGAGGTTTATAGCATTCTGAGTGATGGTTGGGCATATATGCACTAAAATCCATTAATTAACATATTCACTAGAATAAAAACACATGAAATTAAGTTAAAAGCTTTTCTTTATTTTAAAAGGGGAGCACATAAGCAAGACAAGCTTTAAATAAAAGTTTTATTTTTACAAGAGCATTCACGGGTAAAAAGGCCCACCAAAAAAAATCATTTAAATATTCCAAAGAAAGCTTCCTCCTCTTTTAAAATATATGGATTCAAAGCTAAAGTATGGCAAGCAAAGAAGAATGGGCTAAAACTTGAAAAGACAATTTATTGTGCCACTAAAACTGCAGGAGCTGGACAGAGCAGGGACAAAATGAGTGTTTTTGTATTACAATTTCTTCTACTACTAGGATTTGGCAGCTAGGAATTCATTTACTCTTCTCCTTCTCCTCTCTTTCTCATTTTATAAAGGGCAAAGTTCCCTCATTGTAATTGGTTGTTATTGGCTCTTTCTTGGACCCGCTTGAACCACATTTTATTCCATGTTGTCATGACCTCTATTCTGAATTTTGTGAAGAAGACAAGCCCTTGTGTGGCATATTTGCCACTGTATATTTTCTTGCAGTTGATAAAAGCTTTTGTGGTTCTTGTTTGTCTACATTGTGTTTTCAACTATCTTACATATCCAGAAATTTCGTGTCATATTCAAACAAAGGAGCCTAATGCCACCCATTTCTATTCTGGCAAATCACCTCATTTTTATTTTATTTCTCTTCCCCTTTTCCCCTAGCAAGCTTTATTTTATGCATTAGTGTAGGAACAAAACCAGTTGTCTCTATAGGTTATTCTACAAGGAGCAGTCCCATACTGAATAGGACTTCCCATATTGTGACTGAAACATGGACTGCATTCAATCAGATATTTCAGTCCACCAACAACATCATTAACCTATAGTTCATGTAAAGGTTTTCAAAAGTTGTTTAGTATTGTCGTCTCACTACTTTTTTATGGCATTACCGTCGAGCTTGTGGACATGCTGGAAGAAAAAGCCATGACAAGAATAGCGGACCCATAAAATTCCTCTTGAAACCTTCATTTTTTTTTATGTTTGTTTCTCCGTTTTTAATTCTTGAATTTCTTTAATGACTTTTTTAATTGCTTCAACGCCACCCCTATTACCACAAGAGATACTAAGAAGGTGATCTATTACCCCCTTGTTAAAGTGCCCACAAAAATATGTCCACATAAACTTCATATGATATTATTAGTTTGCCCCTCACATTTCACACGTTCCTATCCTTTATCACTTGACTTTGGGGCGCCATATTCTTATATTTCTACATTTTTTAACAAACCATATGATAATTTGTAGTAGTTTGTTTCAATTAAGTTTTACCTTTGAAAATATAAAAATTATAAGCATTCTTAAACCAATACTATTTTTATTATTTATAATTAAATTAAGAAAAACCCTACCTCAAGCATAAACCAGGGGTACAGCAATGTCTTAAAGAGAAGAGCAGGCCTAAGGGTAGCAACACACATTTCAAAGTGAAGCAGAGCAACCAAAGGGCCTATTTAGAGCAATATAATAGTCCACAAAATAGGATTAAAATATAAAAAAATAATTAACTAGTTTTTTTTTAAATCGCAATAAGCTCGACTTTAAAATATTAAAAAGACAACAATACTAAAACTTATTATATAGAGAACTTTAAAAAAATCATACTTGTTTAAGAAATCAAAGAATAAATAAAGCTACTATATTATAGCAACTTTGATTTTTAATTTCATTTCTTACTTCTTTCTAAACAATATGCAAAATTCATAAGATTATGAGTTCTCTATAATATTATTTTGTTATTGTTCTTTTTTGTTTTTCAAGAGTCTAAGTTTATGTAGTATGTTTTCATATTATTTTTCATCCCTGAAAATATAATAAATAAATAGTAAAAGAAAGCCCACTATCTAAGAAAAATTAATAATATTATTAATTATATTTATGAAAAACCATAGTTACCTAAGACTGTGGGACAGCAGGATGCAATTTCCAAGACAGAAAAAAATCCAAATTCTGAGGACGAAGGGGGATGGCTAAATAAAATAATATTTGAATATTTAATATATACAAATAAACTAAAAAAATAACTTAAAGAGACTAAGTAAGCTGAAATTCATAAACAATATTACAATGAGAAAAGTACATTAACAATATTAATATCCAAAATAGAGAATCTGAAATATATTAATATACGAAATAGAATCGAGATACATCAACAATATTATAATGAGAAGAGTGCATCAACATGATAGTAGAACTAGATACATTATAATTTCAGAGTTTTTAATTAAAACATCAACTGTTCAACATGCTAGTGCCCAAAACAAAAAACATAGTCCGCAAAGGTGCAACTCAAAAATCAGAATCAACATCTGAAAGAACATCCATGAACCTCTCCTTGTCAAAATTGTCGTCATCATCCTCATCCTCGAAGGAGATCCAAATCAATCCATGTTGCACATTATGGTGCTCTTCAACCTACCTAGGCTCCTTGAGATCTGCATCCCACCGTAATGTTGGGGTCTACTTAGAGGATTTTTATAAGTTTGAATGTCACTTTTAGGGTTAGGGTTTGATTGTCTTTTGTTTTTTCTTATTTTTATTGCTTTTTTTTTTTTCCCCAATTAATAACTGTCTTTTTTAGCCCATACGTTGTAAACATGTCGGGGACATCGGGGACGTCGTAACATCCCCAAGATAGTCAAGGGACATCCTGAGGACATCACGACATCTCCAATGTCACCAATCAACACAAAACAAAGGGGGACATTTCGGGGCATCCCTTGATTTCTAGAGACATCTCGGGGACGTCCCCCAATAATTTTTGGAAGAAGGCAAACATGGAGGGGGACGTTTCCCCTACACCCCCAAGACCCTAGAGCGTTTCAAGCATCCATGATGGCAGTAAAATGGGGGGCGATGGGGACGTGCCCCCTCCCCCCGTAACTCTGTGAAAAACTAAAATAAACAATAAAGAACAAATATATAAAATAATAGATAAATTTGAGTAGGAAAAGTATTGGGGCTTCCATAACAAAGCCAAAGATTCAAATCCCACAACCTTATAAAATGATAAAACTAGATAAAATACAATAAAATTGCATAAAATACCAAATGAAAGTACCACATTCCAAATCGATAGGTGCAAGGTACCCAACAGCCATTTGTGGCAGCGAATCAAGGTACCAATCAACTATGGCATCTAAGTCAGAATACCCTTAAAAGGGGAAATTTACAAAATTAAATGAAAAATAATATGTAACATTTTTGAAGTCTTGGCATATAATATCTATAATTATCATTTGCTATTTGTGGTAAATAATAAATACTAAAAATTAGTAAATCCTATCCTACCAGTAACTATATGGAATACATTAAAAAATCATATAATATAAAGGAGATGAAAAATTAAAAATCATGGTCGAATGGAATGAGCTCAAGTGGTAAATCATTGACGCTTTCAAAGTAGATACCTGTGTTTGAATCCCCAAGAGACATGCTACATGTTAAAAAAACGAAGAATACAGTGTTGAATCAAGTAAACTACCAGATCCAATTCTAGGGGTGGCATACCCCAATAGATGAGGCTAGGTGCAAGTCCTAGGTGAATTTGATGGAAGAGATACCCCTCTGTCATGGCATATAAGCCGAAGGACATCATGCAAGGGGAATTAACCAATTAAAAAAAAAAGTAAAAATCGTGATATATTCTATAAAGTATGATATTGGCTTTTGTGAAAAATAATGATATACATGCTTGCCAACAATGACACCTGCAAATCTCCTCAAATTCTTGATACAAACGGCGAACAAAATTCTAACGGCAGATTTTCAACCCTTAAACACACACACCTTACTTGGACTGTTATCATTTATACACCCAAGACTCAAAATTGTCTATGATCAAGGCAGGGATGTGGATGAGAAAGGCATAAATTTGGACTAGGGTATATAGATGCAAGGCATAAATGGAGTTGCAAAAAAAATTAAATGAGTTGGAAGTTGAGATGCAATGACAAGAAAAAAGGCTAAAAGTGGGATCCAACATGATTAGGGATGAGAAAACCATACCAAAATTAATGGGAGTAGCCACGAGTTTTTATTTGACCTCTAACTCAAATTTTTAACAATTTTTAAAAGAATATTTGCAATCTTCTTGAAGAATAAATTGAAAGAATTTGTGATTCGAATTGGGGCCAACATATTCAGGAATCTCAACGAATTTTATGCTAAATGTTGGAAAATTGTGTGAATTCGAATATTTTTTTTTATAGGATGAGGAATGCCAAAACTCGGCTTCTGAGTGGGACAAATGTTTTTACATTGATCTGTAGTACACTTATTTATATCTAGTTAGTCATAAGGGGGCCTCTTGACTTCATGTGAGATAACTTATTTCATAAAATTTAGTCCCTTGCAACCTTTTATTAATTTTAAAATCTATTCCAATGATAGCTCCCCTAACACAAGCTGGGCATTTATAATCCATTTTCTTCATTGTTTGATGCAATTGCTATCATTTCCTCTGAGATAGAACTCCATTCAGCAGTATCCTCACCTATAAGTGCTGGTAGGAGTTCTGTATGAGCATTATTTTTGTCCCAAAATTGTTGCCTTTGAGTCATGACCTCTTCTAAAGAGTAGTATTTTCAAGCAATGTCATAGAAGAAAAAAGGGTCGTAGCATTTAAACTGCAAATTTCAAGCGATATAACAGAACCAAAAAAGGTCATGCCATTTTTGTCCCGTGTTTGAGAGTCTTAGACCTCTTATTGACCAAAATCACTAACTTCATCAATAACACTATCTTGCTTTTAGTTCACACACAAGCTGTACTGCACTTGAGCTCAAACATTCACAATTTAAGATTAATGAATTGTAGAGGTATAATCAGTCTAAAAATCAAAGTTTGGTGGATGACTAATAGCTCGTACCTATTTCTTTCTCCAACTCGATCAAAACCTAAGAAAAAATCAACACCCCACCACACAAACGCCCATAAAAGGGCATCTTACATCCGCCTCTCTTCAGTACTGAAATTAAAAATGCAAAAATAGCAAAATTACTACTTGCTAGTGCTACCTCTCCTATGCAATCTTTCACCTCCAGTTGTTGCTCTCTTTTTTACTCGTTTCTATTCATTGTGTCTTTTCTTCTTGTTCTCTCCTAATCTGAAGGGATAGGTTAGGTTGTATTTAGTGTTTTAAATGGTGGATTAGGGAAAAATAAGACCCAAACAATAGTTTTTAAATATGAAAAGTGCCGAAACCATGCAAACCACACTGCAAAGCATTTCCAGAAGCTGGGAAAAGTTCATGGAATGGAGCTAGAACGTTTATGGTACTACTAGAAGGGTTACCTGTATCTTTGGTTCCCATAGAGACAATTCTGGCTAGATTTTCACATAATTGTATTGTCTCTAGGACTGGAAACTCATTCCACAACCCCAAAATAAAAAAGACACTTTGAGCTACATAGCAAAAAAAAACTAAGGAAAATTCTCTAGATACCAAATTATGCCTTGAAATCAAGAAATTAAAGAAGTACACATGCAATCGATATGCCTGTGAGGGACAATTCCAGGAAATGCCTCCAACCCAACTTGAACTCACAAATAGAAAAGAAAGGAGAGGAGAAATGGCACATCCATATTATAGGAAAAGCATTACTTAATAAGCAGTCAATGACTACGTTAAAATGTTATGGTACCTTCCAGGTGAAATATTGCCTTCTGTCCAAGATGCATCCTATGTTCCTGCAAGTAGAAATATGATATAAAATTTTTTAGTGTTAAAAGAAGATGCTTGAACAGAGGACGGTTAATTATCAAATGCAACCATGAAAGCTCAAACCGAGTCCAAAAATGACGAAAATGAAATACTACATATTAAGCAATAATAATACTTACATAATAAGCAGCCCAGTGGCAAACTTCATGTTTCAATTCCGAGTCCAACTTCTTCATCAATTCAAACACCAATCTCTGTTTCAGTAATTCACTAGCATTTCGATTATAAAATATCAGAAATATAAAACAAATTCAAATACATTAGTAATTATTAACAAATATGCAATTTGCTCCAACATCTAAAAGAATTTTAAAAAAAACATAGTTTCACTAAATCAGGCTCTGAGAAACAGCTAATGGAACTTTAAAGTATCACCTTCAGAACTACTTCAGGAGGAATGCAATTCACAAGAAGTTCATATATCTTTCCGCGAACCATAAAAAGCCTACAAAAGCAAGGTAGAAACGAATTTCAAGTTCACCAGTTACAAGTAACAAAAAGGATACAGTTTTCCATATCATGTCAAACTTACAAAGGAATACAGCAACATAAGAAATAAGTGAAGTTCAAAATTCTGACTTTTCTTATCTTATGAAAGAAGAGCCCAGAAAACTTGACAGCTTATCGCAAGTCCCTAGCATTTAACACTCATGACATGCATTTGGTTGAGCTTACCTTTACAGCCTTCGGGTATCATAAAATTCAATTAATATAGGTTGTGTCCCAAAACTGAAGCATAATGGGTTTCGGTGCTAAATTATGCTGCTTATTTCACTTTTACAGGGAATAAATAGCAAGTACTCAGAACTGAAGTGATGACTAAATTGGCCTACCATCCAGCCTCCACGTGGGTGTTAAATGCCATGTAGCTCTCCCTTGCTCCTATCAAATGTTACACTATTGATGTCATGTGTCAGGCAGATTAATATGCAGTGCCTATATGTCAAGATGGAGCTAGATCACTTTGAAATTCTTACCATTAACTAGGTACTGCTCCTTGTAAAATCAGCTAAATTATACTTGACCAGGATTCCAATAGATGGAGTAAAAAAAGAAATCCCAGGAGATGTGTCAGGGCAAGAGTCCTTCCTGCCTCCGAAGTTTAGTAAGTTCCTTACTGTTAACTTGGTAAATCTCAAGGTAGGAAAAAAGATGAGCAAAAACAAAATGAATGATAGACCCTGACATGAACAACCCTACAACACCCACTCGACAGAGAAAAAATGGACCCAGTGATGATCACCCTTCTCCTATCTTTGCCCAATGTCATAATGTAAATCCCATCCGTAGACATTCAAGAACATCTGGTCATGGGATCAATAATCAGGTAGTGCAAACTATGGAAAGATTGTAGTCTAGTATGTGATCAAATTTGAAGTATATAGTCATGTGTAGAACCATTATTAGCCATGGCACATTAACTTATGAATGTGTCAATACTCAAGTCTGGATTTTACATGATAAACTAGTCTTGCACACTTGACAAATATCACTCAAGGCTCTACCCTTCAGTCCATAACTTTTCTGCAGTCGAAAGGCTCACGGTCTTCCTCTCACTATGCTTAAATGCTTATCTTATGATCTGACCATGATATTTTGATTACCTAAATCACATGTAGCTCACAGTACGCTTAAAACTTGATATATATCCTTCATTGTCAGTTATAGAACTTCAGCATTTCTCTATTCTCCAAGCCACTACCGTTCACATCTGGACACTAGTGTTGCCCATAGTAATCGCATTCACCGAATTTAATCATAGAAGTTCAAAATTTGCCGAACGACAAGAAAATCTTTGAAATTCGTTCAAATTCAAGATTACATTTTTGATTAAAATCATTCAAATTCGTGATTAAATCCAGTATTCAATATCCAACATACTTTTCATAGTTTGTTTATTTCAATCAATTTAGGATAAATTTTGGACAAATTCTGTTCTATTAGAAAATAACATGAAAAACCTGAGTTTGATTTTCCTTGTATGCTTTTGTTTTGAGTCAATGTGGAATTTAGGAAAGCAGATTTTGAACAAAACATTAATAACTTTAATGAGATACATGGTGGAAACTTGAAAGTTATTTCGACATGTTTATTTATATGAAATATGATCTTTTTTTAATGGTGGGGTGGTATATTTTTAAAAATAAGTATATTTCTATCAGCTGAATTTAATCAAGAATTTTATCTCAATTTTTTTAATTCTGAATTTTTTCCTCTGCGAATTCAAACAAGGATTCGAATGTGGTGACTATGGTGTCGCCCACAGTATGCTTAAACCCTGATATTTATCCTATATATTCAATTATAGAACTTCAGCATTCTCTATTTTTTGAGACACTACCATTCACACCTAGACACTAGCGTCGCCCACAGTATGCTCAAAACTCGATATATATCCTTCACTACCAATTATAGAACTTCAACATTTCTCTATTCTCCTGGACACTAGTGTCCTAGATCCAACACTAGTATTCGTACCCTACAAACACTCAAATTTGCAAATCTTTCGATATGTGTGGGTTGGCCTATTTGTCTTAATTAGCCCTTCGTGAGATTATTTTTAAAAGATGCAATATAAATACAAAACAAAGTACATTCATTTATACATCTAGCAATTACCAAGCAAGCACCTATTCAAACTCACTAAATCATTTGCACAATTAAGTTCTATTGGCCTATTATTCCCTATTTCCAAATCAGTCATAGGAGCAGTCTTTTTACAGGGTTGAAGCATTCAAAGAACAGTCCATGAGCAATATTTGTCAAGTTGCAAGCTAAATCACTACACACACTCGCATATAGCATATTACACCATTGTTCACACACAAGCCCACATAAGAGAGAGAACTACATCGGTCTAAGGCCTTCTTCAGAGTATATGGCATAGTTGCCAGGAGATAGGTACAGGTACGAATACAAGTAGGCCTTTTTTGAAAAATAGGAGACTGGGGTACGAGGAGACAACAACATATATTTATTATTTATAAATTATATATATAATATCTACTATGAAAAATTTAAAGAAATTTATACTATTACAATGCCAATACTAGCAACAAGCGAAAGAATATCTCATCATGTTAAGCTTAAGGGTCATCATATACAATGAAATGCCAACAATAAGCATGCAAAAAAAAAAACACATAAACTTGGATCATATTTGATCCAATACAACATGATGAACTGTCACATCAATTATATCTTCTAGGTCCTCTACTAAGATGCTATCTAGATAGGCATCGCTTTCAAGCTCTGGCTCATTTGCAGACAATATAATAGGGGGCAAATCACTAAGGTCATCTGCCTCAAGCACATCATCCTCTAAGGATATCTCTGCTACTCCATCACGTGGAATGTGGTCCCATTTTGCTGAAGGACCTTCCTTGTACTTTGGGTCTACACGTGAAAGAAGACGAAATGTGCTATGAATGTACACCAAGTTCTCTGCCTTCTTCGACCCTAGTCAGTCCCTCTTCAATGAATAAATGAAACCGTAAGTACTCCAATTGCTCTCACAAGATGATGAACTAGATACTTGTGAGAGTAACCGTATTGCAAATGATTGCGATTCGGGGGTTTCACTTCCATTGTTCCACCACCACTCTATTGGGTCCTTTGCTTGCATATCATAAACAGCGTCCACTGTAAAAAACTATCCACGACCACATGAAAACATGTTCCACTGAATCCTAATACAAGAAGCCTCCTCTCTTCAACCATAAACTTTTTTTACTGCAACCCAAAATTCTCTCATCACTTCTCTATCTTCATATGGAGCCCTCTTCTTGGTGACCTCCATATCATACCACTTTGGATTCAAAGCATAAGCAGCACAATGCAAAAGTGTGTTAAGCTTGTTCCATCTTCCATGTATTTGTTTCTCAATCAAAGGATATAAAGAAAGATCCTTCAAATCTGTGATATTTTTTATTCTTCAACACAGAATCAATTTCTTCATAAACCTCCCCCAAACATGACTTGTCTGAATCAGCAAAACGGATGACCTCACAAATGGGCTAAATGAAGTCAACAACAAATTTCACATCCGCCCAAAATTGGTCATCAAAGACCATTTTCCTCACCTCAACTACAATCTCTAATGTAAATTGTTTCCAACTTGCTCATGCATCATTAACCACAATGGAACACAAGGCCCCTTTGACAGCATAAAGACACTCAAGCAGTATGAAGAATGAAGCAAAACGAATATCTACAGGTTTGAAAAGTTCCACCTTGGCAAATCTTCTATGAATGCCCTGTGTGTGGTGATGATTGCATATGAAGATTTGTATTTTTCTACCATTCTCAATAAGCTCAAAAACCCATTGAAACCTGCCAATGTCTTTGAGCGCATTATTCAATGTGTGCACGCAACATGTTGTCAAAAATATATGTTTGTATGTTTTTGGCATCAATAACCCAGTTGCTTTACAAACAAGAACAGAGTCTGTAATAACTTGGACGTGTGATGCCCCCACCTCATCAATTGCACCACATAATTGCTTCTGAAGGAATTTTGCATTTTTCTCTTGTCCAAAACAATCTATAGCCTTCAAAAAATTAGGGCCTTTGGAGCTAGTTACCATAATGTTTAGAAGAACCCTGTTTTTTGTACCAATCCAACCATTCATCACAATGTTGCATCCCTCTGTAGACCACACCTTTTTCACTTGTGCAGTTAGTTGCTTTATCCTTGTTTTCTCTTTGTCAATAAGAGACATTCGAAGCTTCTTATAACCAAGTGGTTTATACCCCACCAGCCCATTGTTGATAGCACAAACCATCTCCTCATAATAAGATGATCGAGCAACATTGAATGGAATGCCATTCACATAGAAAAAGCGTGCAATCGTTGCATCCACTACATCTAGACCATGTACATCAAACATGCTTCGTATAAAATTCAAACTGCCAATATGTGATGTCTTGCAAGAAAACTCCACATCTTTTGCCGCATACCCAAAAGACACATCTATCTCAGATTTTGTTCTCCCAATTGGCATTACATTGTGACTCTGAACTTGATCTGTAGTTGAAGCATGGGAACTAAAAGGAGTAAATTTCCCTTCAGCGCTTTCTTATTCTCTCATCGCTTCCAACCATCCTTCTAAATTTGTACAAGCATCAACTCATTTCCCTGTTGTTCGGAAAAAATGAGCCCTCACTCTTGTGTAAGTGCCATGGAAGGCCTTCCCACAAAGCTTGCATGTGCTCATTGATGTTCCCCCATTTCCTCTGCAAACCTGATCGCAAAACTTTCACAATGGATACAAAGCATCTTTCCCTCCTAACATTCTAAAAAAAAATTAAAAAAAAATTAGTAAATCTAATTTAAAATTTATTATAAAAATTAAAATAAAATATTGTTAAAATTTTAAAACCTTGAATAATATGAAATAAATTATTAGAATAAAAATCATAACATATTAATAATTATTAATTACATACAATAATTTTTTTTTAAATAACATTCTAAAATTAATATTAGAAATTTAAAACATTAATTTAATTTAATTTTTAAATAATGATTATGCATAAATATTAAAATTTAAAATTTTAATTTTGAAAATATTTAAAAATAAGAAAAATAAAAAATATCAAACATTTAAATTTTAAATATAGACATTATTAATCTTTAATCGAGCAATCAAAATTTAATGTATGTCGAATTGAACTATTGTCACAGAGATGGGGAAATCCTCAAGAGCAAAAGCTAAGGATGCATGCAAGAATTCTGGAGAAGTTTCTTCCATTTTGAAGGAGGATCCACTGGTTAGAAGCCCCAAGCCTATCCTTAGGAATGCATGCAAGAGCAAAGGAGTTCCAAAGATTTGACAAGAGGATCATCCAGAAGAAGAACCCAAGCCAACCTCCCAGAGTGTAAGCAAGAGGTTATTTTGAATCCTACTCATATGACTAACATAAAGGATACGAATCCACGAAAAGGACATGCAGTAGCTGCAAATAAATATTACAGTCTAGGTAATGTTTCATTTCCTTCTCTTCAGCAAAGTTTTATTGTTGATAAATCAGTTGCTCCCCTCATGATTTGCCCAACTAATGAGACATTTGATTTTGCAATATTCTTGATGAAAGAGGGTTAATCTGTAGATTTAATGGATTTTGGCTTACTCTTCCCAATCTTCATGAATGGATAAGCCAACATTGGGCTCCTATCCTTATAGAAGAGGTGAAATTCTTCCCTTGTGCACAAAGTTTCTTCATTGCATTATTTTCAAACCAATCAAAACAAGATGATATTCTCCAAAAGGGGCCTTGGTTTCATAAAGAGGCGGGATTGTTCATGAAGCATTGGTTTCCAAACTTTGACCCCCTGACTGAAAACTTCTTCCACGTTCCAGTTTGGGTTAGGCTGCCAAATTTGCCTCTGCACTTTTGGAACCTACCAAAAGAGGAACAAGATTTGCAGCTTCAAATCAGCCCAAAATATTTGGAGGGAAAAAAGAAAATTCATTATTACTGTTTAATTTAGTAATCTGTCTATTTCGGTTTAATTGTGAAGAACATGCATGCATGCTCTGTTAATAAATGCATGCATGCTCTGTTAATAGATGCATGCATAAAATAGGGATGCATGCAATCTATTTGAGTTGCATGCATGCAAATATTCTTGTGGATCTTTGCATGCATGCAGTATTCTTGTGGATCTTTGCATGCATGCAGTTAGGGAAACTTGCTTTGATAGGAAAAAGCAACGACTGGATTGTTGGAAAGAGGATTCTACTACTCTATTAAAGAAAGTAATATTGCTATTTTAGAAAATAGTAAGGTAAATAGTGGGGTTGACATGCACCATGCATACAAGTCCAAATTAGAGAGTTGCCCAAAGGATTGACTTGCATGCATATTCAATGAACTTGCTAAAGGAAGGCTTGGCCTTTTTAGATATTTAGTCTTGGCTAGATTCTCAAAGAAGAATTTAGCAAGTTAGTTTTTTACTAAAGTTAACTTCTTGTTGTACTTGTAATTTGCCTTCTTGGTTTTTGGATATCAATAAAAATTTTAATTATCAAAACAAATATGGACATTATTAAAATAATAAAAAAAATTTAAAAACATTTAAATATTAAAAAAAAAGTTAAATAATAAATAAATTAATTAAAAAAAGTTAAAACTTAAAAACCTAAGGCTAAACGTAATATTAATAATGATTTTTATTATTTAAAAGTTTAAAATTTATAAAACATTTAAATATTAAAAAAAATTAAATAATAAATTAATTAATAATAAAAATTAAAAAGTTAAAACAAAAAAAGTAAAACCTAAAAAAATTAAACCTAAGGCTAAGTTTGTATGTTGAAAAATAAATTAAAAAAGGGCATCGCCGAACTCGGCATTGGTTGGCATTGCCGAACTCGGCACTGGGTGGCATTGTCGCGAATGGCACTCCCAGGCATTGCCAAATTCGATGATGCCTACCAGTCCCCCCAGAAAAAAATTAAAGTAAACATTCATGATTCATTTTTGTAATTTAAAAAAAATGAAACTTTTTGAAACAAAATGCCTATCTCAATACCCTGCTCAACTGCGAAGTGGTGAACGCTAAAGCTTTTTTGAAGGTTATCCGTCCACTGTGTGACTTTCTCCTACAACCTGGTAATTTTTATAAAAATATTTATGCGTTTTTCATGTGGTTTGAGTTTTTTCAGGATTAGGGTTTTGAGAGACGTTTTTCCTATGTGAGAATGCATTAGAGACGCAGAGACGGGCAGGGAAACGTCTCCCAACATGGTAGACGTCTCTATACCTGTCTCACCATACTCGAAACACTTCCTAAAACCCGAAACGCGTCCTAAGGGTAGAAAGACGCATCTCCTTGCAACATTGGTATATGGCTATGTAGGCAGTGCTCATTGACATAGGAGTCTAAAGTCAACTCGACTTCGCTTGAGCCCACTAACCCCTATTTTTACAAGGTGGCATGTCCTAATTGGAGGATATAGGGTTGGGATCAAAAGACTGATATCCAAACCCTGTGTGCATGATCCAAACATACAATCTGCAAGGCAACAAAGAACCCTAACAAGCGCAGGTGGAATTTGCAAAAAAAGACTTGTACTTCACTGTGAACAAAAGCGTCAATTTCAAGACAAAAGCGTCCATGCTAGAGTCCCTATTTCGACGGTAGTGTCCAAGGCAACCAGAGAGCTACTTTTCAGAATCTGACAAATCCCTATGGAGCATCGACCTGTCTTTTTTCACACCTGTATTAGTCAGACCTGCTTGCACATCAGTAAACAAGCCAAGTATTATCTCTTCTTTGTGTTTAAACATGCAAACCACTATTTGGCATTGTACTTTCTCTATTTAGCAAATTTGTATAATTCAGCACTGTATCAGGAATATATTGTGGATCTGAATTATTTAATTGACCTGCATTTTAGAGGCTTACTCCTTAGTTGATTAGGCTAGTGTCTCTTTCATGTTAATCCTTATTTCCAAAAAGGATAAACAGAATGAAATGTGAACAAAGCTACTAAAATTATTCAAAAATATATCGGTATTTCCTATAGAACATACCATACCAGTTGAATGTCCTCTGAGTCCCATATTTCATGTAAACAACTAACCTTTTTGGGCTCTGTTCATTCACAATATCTGAAGCTATCTCAGAAATGTACAGCTCCCACTCCATTGCTTGCACAGGTTGGTTGGCAGTGAAGGGATACCTGGGGAAAAAACTTTGAACTTGACTTAAATAATTCCAATAATATTAAGCAGATTGAATGATACCTAACAGACCAGTACAAAGACGAAACTGAATGCAGGAAATGTCAATAAGTATTTCTCAAACATGCTAAGGTAGTAACCAGAAAAGGAATTACTGTTGCACTTTGCAAGTCTCAAAGCAAAGTATTGCTCTTCTTAAGTTTCTGTTAGATTGTAGGGCTATACGACCTGCAAATCCCATAGGAAGTTGTAGTCCTTCTTTCTTAGCAATATACTCCAATACTTCAACTATCTGAACAAAAAACCAAAATAGTTCAATCATGACAAAAAAATACATGCAAGTTATTTGTGAGAAGAATCAGACAACATTTAAAATTTTCAATATTAAAGAAAAGAATCAGTGAGCAAGCAAAGCAGTCTTTGCTTTTTTCTATTTGCAAATTATAATTTTGGTTTCTGATCTCGGTGAATAAAAAACATAAAACTATTGCTGAAGCATAGATGTAAA
Organism: Torreya grandis; assembly: GCA_037957365.1. Taxonomy (NCBI): domain Eukaryota; kingdom Viridiplantae; phylum Streptophyta; class Pinopsida; order Cupressales; family Taxaceae; genus Torreya; species Torreya grandis. Next base: position 445,660 of record JARHVA010006613.1, on the reverse strand, counting down.
CAATCTATTATTGACAAGTATGGCTTGTATGCTTCCTCTAAACTTGCCTGCTCTTTCGATGGTGCATTGATGCGAACATTTAGACAACGAGATCTAACTGCTTCAATGACTTTTGATGCACTATCACAACATAAAATTATTCGACACACCCCACTATACAGTTCCATTGTCCGACGAAGAGAATGCTGAGCTTCTTTAGAAAGTTTGTCAACCTCGTTGAGAACCAATACTGCCAGCAAATACAAATCCTCAGTATTCAGTATTTTCACAAAAAGTCTAGACAACACAGACCAATAAATAGGACAACCTGTTAGCTAAGTTTCAGTCTTCCTCACTCTGTAAACCTTACTTTTTACCCTTCATTAAAGAAGATTCTCGCTCTTGCATTTCATCCAGAAAGAGGTGAGAGGAAAAAAAACATAGGAGGTAAAATGGAAATGCAAACACCGATTTTGGAAAGTGTTTGCTTTACATCATTCCCAACATTCACAACTTTGCACGAGTTACACATTTCACTTGTCTACTGAAAATTCCCCATAAATTCCATGCTTCTTTATAAGGTTTTTGTTTCCTGACACTAAAACATCCACTTGGAGTTTTATCTTTGATTTTCCCCACTACAAAATTACTAATAATTGCAGCTTTAGTTTGATCCTTTGTTATCATGGTACATCAACATGCCATTACAATTGAGCTATACAGGAAATAGAAAAAATGAGGTAAATACCTTTGTAACCTTTACTTCCATTTATGTCAATGGGCCTACTTTTGGCCATTTCTTTAATAATCTCTTGAACAACATATTTATCTTGAAAACCCACATCACTAGGATTCAATTCCACGTGGTGATTACTTGAGACTGTCGTCAGCTCCACTTCAATGGTCCTTGTACCGGCCTAAATTACAACACATCCTATTAAGAACTGGCATGTGTAACAAAATTGAGATATAATTGTTTTGCTGCAGTGGAAAAAAGGAGAAATTTTCAAAAGCAATCTGAACGTCTGAAATCATACATTTTGATACCAAAATAAGCACATGAATGTACTAACACAGAATACTAAAAATTGGGTACCCTAATTATGTGAATATTTCATTTCAAACTAGGAATACATACAAATAGAAGCATCAGAAATATTTACACACAGGCATAAAACAAGTTGCAATAAAAATCCAAAACCTGTTTGGAATCCAAACATACTCTAAGCCTGGATACAACCACCTACCACCCCTTCCAATGGTCCCAGACCTAACAGTCCAATCCCCTCATCAGCTCAAACCCAGCCTTCCCCAACTTTCAGATCTGCCATTCATGAAAACAACCTTACTTTTTGCAGAAAGGATCTTCTCCGTTTTATGCAGAAGCATGCTGAGAAGTTCATCATCTAGTCTTACTTTCCCTCCAAAAACGAGATGACTTCTACTGAGAATGGAAAACCATCCAAAGGTTCAATTTTCTATTGATGAAATGGGCTGGAGGTTGTGGGTTCTCAAAGAGAAGGCTTTAATTTGCAGATTTATGGGTGTGTGTCTTGGCCCACAAACCCTAGAAATTAGGATACAGGAAAACTGTAAACCTTCTGGGTCAATAGATATTATATGCCTAAGGAGTACTTCATGGCAGTTTCAACTCCAAACAAGAAAAGCATCAGATTTTCCAAGGGGAACCTAGTTTATAAAGAAGTTAGACTTGTTCATGAAGCCATGGTCTCCAACATTCAATCCTGCGAAGGATCTCCCAAGCACTATTCCCCTTTGGGTAAAGCTCCGCTTTTTCCCAGTGAATACTAGCAAGAATTTGCACTGCAAAAGATGGGAAATGCAATAGGTGACTATTTAACTGCTTCTGAGTTCACCAGACAACCTGGGGTACTAAATTACACTAGGAAATGTGTCAACATTGGTCTAGAGAAGCTTCTGCCCAGCATGATTCTGTTAATTATGGAAGGAACAGAGAGGAAGAAACCCATTGACTACGAGAATATTCCCTTCAAATGTCATATCTGCCATGACCATGGACATCTTGCTAGAGTGTGCCCTACCTTTCCAACACATGAACAATATAAGAAAGAGAGAGAAATGAAAAAACAACCCCAGGGGAATAAAACTGTGGAACACAACAGAAAACCCTTTCCAAAACCTGTCCTGCAGAAATCACTTCAGATATAAAGCAGAAACCAGCAAAGAAGCCAAACAACATGACAAATTCAAGTGTGCATCTGCACTCAAAAATAAATCTGCCACTCAGAAAACGTCACACATTACTCTTTTTAAACCTTTTGAGGCTCTGAATCAGCCATTCTCATTGGATATCGAAGGCACCCAGGACATAGGGAAATACCCGATCAGCCTCAATCCCCTGCCGTAAATAATCACTAACAGTTTATACAAAAAAAGGAGATTGCACAAACTGTTGCTAAGGAATATAAGGTGTTTTCTGTGGTGGCAAACAACTCAAAACCATAGTTTTAAAACTCGAACTGAACAAAAACTCAGCACCTCAAACTCGGCAAATAAAATGAATCTATAAATTCATATAATAAACTTAAATAACATGCAAAATACATTAGAAGTATAAAAATGAATTTAAATAACACATTATTAGATTTAGACAAGAAAAAAGCACAATGCACATCATAATATCATATGACGAATGATCATCACAATAGAAAATTATAAATCCCTAAAATATTTTACAACTCTCTCTTCCCCCTCATAATCGGCATCACCTTCGAACTAGAAGGTAAAGATTCCTTCTCAAGAACAAATTTATCATCAAGCATATAATAATTCAATCCAACTGTTCATGATGCTCTGTTTTTATTGTTGTTGCACTTTCAAGTACTTCTTTCTCATAATCTGTGATCTCCTCTTAGATAAACATGGGCTCCACATCCTCAATAATGCCAATTTGAAGATGGATTGATATGAACCAAGTCAATTGCATAAATGAGGCTCCTCGCCCTCCAACCTTTTGACACAAACAATGATTGTATTGCACAAAAACAAAGTCATTACAATGTTGTTGGATCAGCCTATTGCACTTCTTCGTGTCAATGGTTTCAAATATGCTTCAATTGTGCTCACACCTAGAAGCACAACAAGACTTGCACAAATACGGATGACTGGCCTTTGAAGATTTGGTGTTTTTGCACTAAAATATTCCCATAACAAATCTACAAATAGAATATTTTTAACTTTGTAAGTAAACTAGTATTGCATTTATTAAAGTCTAGTATCTATGAGACTACAATTAAACAACTCAATTTTTTTTACCTAGCTACTAAGTCAATCTCCTTCAAATGCATAGAGCTGAAGACTCCCCTTGTAAATTTGCAACTCATCTAAAATTGTGTATTTATAGTTTTGTTGGGTGTCATCCTCTATATGCATGTGTTAAGGCCATTCATAATATGCTCATCAGCCTTAAAAAAAAATCAAAAAAAAAATTAAGGTTTAAGTAGTAGCCGCCGCATGTATGTGTTGGTTGAGCTCCTTGTTCCATCTCCAATCAATATGTGCCAAATGGATTCATATCTCCTTTTATTTTTCCTATCGTAATGTGGAGTGGCCTCCATGGCCTCATACATTAATACATTGGGTTTTTTTGGCCAACAACCAAGCATAGAACCTTGATCAAAGGTTTCATCGCCCAAAACAAAATATTTTGATTTTAAAAATTAAAATTAACAGAAATTTTGACAATAACATATAAAAAGAAAATCTGAGAATTAAAAAATAATTATAAGTTTTACAAACTTACAATGTAATGAAATTTATTACTTTGTAAGTTCATAATTATAAGTTATGTTAAGGATCTCCTTTGTGTTCTTCATCAACACATCATCAAAAACTATCCTCACAACCCTTTCCCCTTCCATCTTCCTGGAATATGGGAAGTCCAACAACCGAGTGCTCACAAACATTTGCTTAAGAGACATTAGTGACAATGCAATGCTTTGTAATGTGATGTAGTTTGTGGCGAATCTTGTGACTCTCGATCGCACAAGCTCCTTTACTTTGGTTTGCTCTCTTATCAAATTAAGCACACATGGGTGATTGTATATGTATTTGGTAACATTTCTTGCTTCTTCAACCACAATTTTTACCCATCCAATTTTTTCAATGTCCTCGAGTAGGAGATCAATGCAATGGCAGCACAAGGCTTCAAAATATGATAAGGTCCCTCTCCTCAAAAAGTCTCCCTACTACTACATATGTTGTTGTATTGTGAATCACAACTTGGATCAGATTTTCAACACCCACTTCCAAGACGACCTCTTCCAACATATTACACAACAACTCTACAATCATCACTTTGCAAGGGGAATTAATTGACTTAAAGAACACTTGCTAGCCACCAGAAGCCACTATAAATTTTATCAATGTGCAATTCCTACCATTTGTCCACCATTGGACAAAATACTACAGAATTTTTTGCACCAAATTATTTTATGATCTTCTACTATCACCTTCATATTTTTCATAGATTCCTCCAACGAGAGCCCACTCAAATCATGAAGGCTACGTGCTTTAAACCCTCCCAACAATGTCAATGAATTTACCAATGACTTCCAATATGAGATTCTCACATGGTATGTTATTATAATACCAAACTTTGCAGCAACAATCTTGCTTATGGTGTTTCTCCCGATTCTAGGCAATACCTTCAAGAGAAATTTGTGCACTAGGAGTATTGCAAGGAACAAAGAAACCCTAATATTGCAATCAGCTTGAACTCCCGCCAATTGATGAACCCTGAATTTGTGGGCCAATACAAGAGCCTTATAATTCAATATTTAAATCAAGGGGGAAATTCATCACCGATGCAACTACTATGATGTCCTCTTCTTTTCTTTTCTTTTTCCTCATTGCTAGCAAGAAAATCATTCATCTCTCAAGAAATTTCAAGCTCCACTTAACCACAAAACTTCACATCTCGACTAGGATTTGTGCCAAGCAGTATTTGAAGTGATTGATGCCTCCTCCCGTCTCAAAACCATAATATTGCATGTCACTCTTACTAAAACTCCAAAACCAGTGTACCATGCTTCTAAGCAAGGTTCTTGGACTTGCTAACTGAGGATGCCATTCTTGCAAATTGCTACAAACCCTAGCAAAGAAAGAAAAGAATAAACTTTTATTTTTTTAAACCCTGCCAAAGAAAGCAATAAAAAAAACAAAAAAAAAGTTTTGAAACCGCATAATAGAACTAAAATGGAATAAAAAACTTCAAAAACATAGAACACAAACCAAAAAATGGAAATACCTCTCCAATCTCTAAAAAATCTTAAAAAGTGATGATAAATACTTCACAGCAGCTGACAAATGGTCAAATGTGTTTTAGCAATGGACAAAACATGAAAGAGCATTAAAACAATAAAAAATGGCAAAAAACATGTTTTATGCCACGGACTGCCTTTTTGAAACATCAACAGAGTTTTTCCCTTGTTCGATTTCTCAATTGCTCACCAAGTAGAATGACTTGTAAGTCTACTAGCAGATTGCTATGTTTTAAATCTATGCCCAAACCCAATTAATAGATCTAAAACCAGTGGAGGCAAACCAAAAGGGGGTGGAGATAACATGCAACAAATTTTCATAATACCCACATGGGTCAAAAAGAGAAATCACCAACAGAAAACAATATAGATTTGTTAGATGATTATCAGTGTTTCAAGGACCGTCAATCCTAGGTCTAAGACACTAAAGACCCTAAAAAAGCCCTAGAGCAAATCCTAGGAGCCTCAAACAACTCCATGTCTTTCTAATGCTTGTGTTCTCATGGAATTGTTGGCCAATTTTGGCCCATATACCAAGTTGTGCCCAGGTGGATCAAGTTGCTAATGGATGAGCAAATGAACAGATGTCCCAAATGAAATGAGTGGACCAGAGAGATCTCACAGTTCTCACAAAGCTTTTGAAACACTTTAAGATTGCTTAAAGCATATTTTGTCAAATTTTAAGGGACAAATTTGCAGAGCAAAGAAAAAGGTTCTTGAGCAGTTTTCATGGTGAAACCAAGCAGTTCAAGCATTTCAAGCATGAGTTCAAAAGATCTACAGACTCCATCAGAAGATCTACGGACTCCATTTGAAGAACTACAGACTCGATTTGAAGAACCATGGACTCCATCAGTAGAGCTGCTTTACTTAAATTGCCTTATAAGTTGAAAACAGTGGAAAGTCCAAAGTAGGCAAGTGTGAAAAAACCTAATGAAGCAAGAAGAAACATTGCCTTATAATTCTCTCGAGACTCTCCTTTTCTTCACCATGTGCTTTCTTTCGAATTTATTGTTCGGGCTAAGGAAAGGAATTTCTTCGAACATTTTGTCTGAAAGAAAAGTTCCGAAGGACAAGTGTTTGTTCAAAACGTCAGGAATTGTTTCGAACATTGTTCGAAACAATTTTCTGAAGGGTACTTTTCATTTTCCCTGAAGGAAATGGCCCAATTTCATTTTTTCCGAGGGGTATGTTCCTTTCAGAAGGGTCCATTTTAAAAAATTCGAAGGGCACTTGCAAAGTTCCGAAGGGCACCTAAAGAATTCCGAAGGGCACTTGGAAGGAGTTCGAGGAGATATTGCCGCAGATAAATTCTCTGAAGGAAAGTGCCCAAGTTCAAAAAGAAAGGGACCTTTTTTATTTTTCCGAAGGGTATGTTCCTTCCGAAAAGGTCCATTGTCAAGAAGCCGAGCAATGAGAAGCCCGAAGGAATGAGTAAAATGGAAAGTTTCGGAAGGAAAATCGTAGAAAAGAGTCCGAAGTGGCAAAATTAAGTAGCCTGAAGAAATAAGCAGGTAAGTAATAAGCAGTAAGGAGAACAAATAAAGAGGCAAAACTTGTCAGGGTCACGCGGACCTAGATCGACAGAGCGAAATAAGTCAAATGGTCAGGGGATTCCAGGATTTGACATGTGGCAAGAAATGGAACGTGTCAACAAGTCAGGCGAAGGATCCAAGGGCTTGCGATTGATCATGCTTTCAAATCCAACGAAGCGAATACACAAGTGGGGTCAGTAAAACCAAGCAAATTGATGACATAAAAGACCAAATGACTAAGGCAAACGCAACAGAAGTAAAGACGACTCAAACTAAACCAAGACGACAACAAGAACCAGACCCCATCATTAAAGCTCCTGAAGGAAACAAAAGAGTTGTTCGCACCCACTTGTACAAAGTGGGTGAGTGACTTGAATGAAGACGTAAAGCCATGCTTCCGGTCATACCATCGACAAAAAGCCACCTAGAATAGGTTCGATCATGACGCTGCCAAGTACACAAGCATGGAGTTTTCGTCCTCACAAAAAGAGAATTAACGCATTCAAGCGCTTGAAAAGGAAAAGGATTTTCAGTCATTAAGACCCCCCCCCTCTCCGTCCTTTCAAAAAGTCCCTCTTCTTTCATCCCTTTTCTGCTATATATACAAGCTTCTGGGCCTAGAAATGGATCCCTTGACTGGTGATAGAGGCACTCTGTCAAAATTTCCTTGTAACACTCTCTTGAATCAATACAAGACAACTTTCTGATTTCCGCTGAAGTCAAGTGTGCATTATTGAAGTTTAACTTGCAGAATGTATGTTTTTCCTCGTCATCTATCATTTCTCTACGCACCTCGTTTTAGTTTTCTTGGTTTCTTGCAGGTCGTGTGATGTGTTAGCCTTTGGTGCCTTTCTAAAGCGTTGAGTCATAGTGTCTCTCTTGCAGACCTATTTCTTCAAAGTGCATCTTCCCCTTTGACCTCCACACAGTGACAATGTTTGCAGCTCTGAAATAGGATCAGCTAGACTTGTCTTGTTTAAGTCCAGTAGTAGTCACTAAGATTCCTAGTTTGAATGTGGATCAGTCTCTTTTGGTGCATTACCACCCTTAGCTTAGATTTTCCTTTTTATGTTATCCTCCTATCCCTTTTCCTTAGTCAGCAGTAGATTTTACCGTGGGAAATGAGAGCTAAAGTGAAGCATCTAAGGAACTAGCCTCATTAAAAAGCCTAGATGTTCAACCTCATGACAGGGTACCCACAACCTAAGGTTGTCCCAACGCTTGTAGCTAGGAGTGAGACCCTGAGAAACTCTCCCACAAAGGGTGCAATTCTCGCCTACAACAGGAATATCAGAGGCCTTGATGTGCCCACTCAACACTAATGAATAGGATTTATTTCAAATGCATGGTAGGTTCTTTGGTTTTTATAGATTTTCTTGTGGATTTGCTCCAACTTGGAATTTGAAATATGTTTTGTAAATCATATAAATTTAAATCTAGGCATCACTATTGTTGATTTTTAGATTTTGATGTTGTAATTTTTCAAAATATTTTTCATAGAAGAGTTTTGAACTTTATGAAGAAAAAATAGAAGCATTAAAATCACAAATATGCATGCACTAGAGGAAATCCCTAAAACATCTATCTCAATAACCAAAACTAAATGCCAATATAAAAGATGCAAGTCGAGACTATGGTTGCATTTCATTCTTATGCCAAACTTGTCTATTATAAGTTCACAAAGTAGAAAAGACTTTTTAAGGTACATATGGGCATCTGCAGCCCTGAAAAGAAATATCGACATGTCTAAAAAGTATGCATTAGCAAAATGGCATCGAATATTTGTAAATGAATATATACTAACATTTTAATAAGTCATGAGACTTAAAATTCATATTTTCCTGAGTTTTTCAAGCACTACAATCAGCTACTCACTCCTTTTGGCATAACCCAAAAGTTTTAAATGGAAAAACCCTTACCTTCTGCAAAACAAAAAAGTACAATTGACAGTACCTTTGCATCTATAACTTCATTATTCACAAAGAATATAGCCTTACATTTTGAATGACCTAAGCTCAAATTTAAAAAATGTTGCCATGCTTTGATAGGTTAGGGCCTGGCCCTAGCTTCTGGGGAGACACTTTCTTCTCCAAATCCCTCAACGATGATGAGCATAACAAAGTGTCAGGTATTGGTTTTGACATGTGTAGGGAATCTAGCTCCTCCTCCCTTGTTTGGCAAAAGAAACAGACAAAATCGTTGGATGGCGGCTGGCCCACTAGATCTTGTGATCTGTCTTATTGTACTGCAACAGCTCTTCCTTCAAGATTTTTGCTTCAACCATGGTAAACACTCTAGCATCTACTGCAGTCAGCACCCTTCCGAAGTCCTCCTAATGCTTCTTCCAACATTGTCAATCATCGCACTTCTATTTTGGGGCCTAATCCTCATGCATCCATTCTAGGCCCTAACACAATCCCTATTTCCCAAGCAAACGCAGCGCTTCCCAAGTTTCTCTCAAAAGCTAATCAGATTGTCTTAGCTTCACGTTCAAACATTATTGGCCCACCGTCTCAATGTTTTCTCCGTTGTTCACATCAAGTAAGCCTTCTCTTTTGCCATTCAAAGCTAGATCTTCTCTCCCTATGCCTTGGTCTCGAAAAGTTGACTTATGGTTAGATGATAATATCATTTTGCTTGAACCATTAGTTTTGAAAAAGACCTCCCTCTTTTGTTGCTTCATTGGTATTTGGCCTTCTATTTATGCCCTCCTTAAATGGATTAAATCCACCTAGAATCCTTTTGGCAACCAATGTGCTACGACACCTTCAAGAGCTCCCTTGTTTCTCCAAAATGTCCGTCCCATCCTATGACCCTGGTGCTCAAATTTTGATCCCTTGCACACACTCTCTCTTCACTACTATTCATGCCCGTCTGACTGATCTTTTGTCGTCGTATTGTCAGCTCCACATTCTTGGTTCCATTGAATCCTAACTTGGCAAGCTCATCTCTGTTGACCCGACAATACCTTATCACTTCAACCGCTCCTCGTCCACATTCCCATTTCTCACCCCCTTCCCTCCTCCATTCGCCTTCGCTCCTCCCTAGGTCATTGGCATCAACCCATTTCTTTTGAACCATCCAGTCGTCCCCTAACCTAAACCCCTCATTCTCTCCTTCCCCCTTTGTCTCGACCTCTCTCCCTCCCTTGCCATCTTCCCCAAGACTAGGTCTTGGCAACCCTTCCTCCCCTTTGGCCTCTCCTTGCCTCCTCTCTGCCCCTTCCTCCCACCTTCCCCCACACTTATTCTCCTCCCCTACCTCCTCCTTCTCCCCCCCACAATCGTCCTTCTCCCTCCACCCTAGTGCCCTCCTCCCTTTCCCCCTAGTAGTAGTGACTCCTCACCCACTCTTACCCCTTCCACTTTGGGAATCTCTCAAGCTCCTTGCACTATCTCTTCCTATCATCCAGAGAAGCAACAAGGGTAGGAAATCCCACCTCACTCTTCACAAAGATAAGTTGGGGATTACAAGATTGCATAACCAAAAAATTCTAAGATATTATTTCCTATGTCGAAGGGCAAAGAGCCCTCCATTGTTTAAATAAAGTGCCTCTTCTAGAATGTCAGGGGCCTTAACGCTCCTAACAAACGGAAGTTGGTCAAGCGCTAGTTGCAGCTCCATCATCCTGATATAGTCTTCTTCCAAGAAACTAAGATTCTACCAAAGGATTTTGCTGCTCTATCAAGAAATATTGGCCCTACTAGGATGCCCTGGGAATTGATGCAGATGGATCCTCTGGTGGGTTTGTATCCTCTGGAATCCTTGTTCTCTCAAATGCTCGCAGGTTGTAGCAAACAAAAATTGGATCTGTTGTGATGTTTGTGGCTTTGGAAAGGATATTCAAACCCAGATGATCAATCTTTTTGGGCCGAATGTTATCAGGCTGAAGTAGAATACTTGAGATGAAATCCAGGGTTTTCTAAACCCTGAATTTGCATCACAAAATCATCTTGGGGGAAGACTTTAATGTTGTTCTCTCTTCAAAAGAGAAAAGGGGTGACTGCAAGTGGGAGACTCAATCCCAAAAGGAATTTCTAACTTTTGTAGTGCTGCAATCTTATTGATCTCCCCCCCAAAAGAAGCCTCTTACCATTGGACCAACAAAAAGACGAGGTTTTGCAACATTGTTGAGCGAATTGACCGCTTCCTTGTTTCTGAGTCTTGGTTGGAGGCCCCCTGGATTTCATATTCTTGTATCCTAAAGGTCTCCAAATAGGATCATTCCCCCATTTGAATGGATATTGCTACTAACAATGCCCCCTTTGTTGCCCCTTCAAATTTGAACAAAGGTGGCTTTAGGATGAACCTACATTTGGTTAAGCGTTGGTGGAAGACCTCCCAACCTCACCATGGCTCAAAAGCCTACTAATTCATGATGAAACTTAAGATTCTAAGAAGCTGCCATGAGGAAAATAACCACAATCAATTAAAGAACATCTTCATTCAAAAGCCATAGCTAGAAGACTCTTTGTCTCTCCTCAATGATAGTAATCAATCCAAGGCCTCATTGATCTTTTCTCTTGGAACAAGAAAAGTCTCTTCTTTGCTCCCTAGAGGAAATCTACATGCTAGAAGCCTTCTAGAAGCAGAAATCCCAATAGAGTTGGCTTGTTGTTGGCGACAAAAATTAAAAAAAAATCCACAGCGCCACAGTCTCACATAGGCAAGGTAATAGGTTGCGTAAAATTCACTCCCCAAATAAATCCCGTATAGACTCTTTGATGGCCATCCAAACAAGGATTGTCTCCTTCCAAGAACCACTTTCACAAGATTATCTTGTTTCGCTTGCCTCAATGGATTATTTTGTACTCTGCAATCCCTTTGACCTACTTTGGTGTTCATTTGTCGAACATTAATATATTTATCTTATCTTATCTACAATAGAATGAGGAGTTACTAGCTCCCTTTTCCCTAGAGGAAATCAAAGCCATTTTTTCGCAATGAGCGGAAATAAAACCTCGGGCCTGAATGGTTTCCCAGCAATCTTCTATCAACATTTTTGGCACTTGTGGGTCGAGAGGTCATTGTCATGGTAAACGAGACCTAAAGGTCTCAAAAAATTCTCAGGGACCTAAATTGTACCTTCATTGTCTCATTCCTAAACAGCCAATAGTCTCCACCTTCTCCGCTCTAAGACCTATCTCTCTTTGCAACACCCTATATAAAATCCTTAGTAAGGCTCTGGTGAAAAGGTTGAAGGTAGTCCTACCTAGTCTTGTCTCCTCAAAGCAAGGCGGCTTCATTCAAGCCAAGCAAATTTTTGATGGTGTGGTTTTGGCTCATGAATCTCTCCACACCCACTCGATCTCTAGCTCCAAAGGTATGGCAATTATATTGGATATTAATAAAGCTTTTAAATAGAGTAAGATGCCTGTTCCTTTGATCAATCTAAATAAAAATTGGCTTCTTACCTATGTGTTGTGATCTTATCGAGTGTTGTTTATCCTTGCCCAACTTTTCAATCTAGTCAATGGCAATGCAGCAAGTTTCTTTCGCAACTCCCGAGGCTTTCATCAAGGAGATCCCATCTCCTCTTATCACTTCATCCTAACGACATAGGCTCTCAGTTGGGCCCTCCAATCAGCGCTCTTCTCTAGTAGAATTCAAGGCCTTAAGCTAGCTTTGGGTGCCCCTCTTGTCTCCCACTATAGATACTAAAATCTGGTATTAAGTACTTGAAAATGACAAACTTGACATACATTTACCATGCATGACTTGCAAGCACAAATATGGTCCTAACCCGCCATTCTCTCACACCTAGATACCACCTTTATGAGTTTGATCTCTTTGTTTTGATGTCGCACACCTACAGAAACCTCAATGTTTGTTTCAAACCTGCTTACTATCTTGCATAAACATCTCTAGACCTTCAATGCAATCCTCCTATTCACAAGTTAGTAACGTCAAATTGGGCTAGTATCGCCAGTCGATACTGACCTAAGCTTGGCAACACCGACCCTCTCCCAACAATGGCTACTTTCTAAAAACAAATCTTTCCTTAGAGTTGGCCCATCTACCTAGCATGTCGATGGCGTGAGAAATTATTCAATTAGACTCATATATATACAAATCAAGGTCCCACTTGATAGGAGACTAGGTACTTATCTGGTACACATCTATACACTATTGCATATTGAGCAAATCTGCCCTATTCTTTCCAAATTGTGAATCACTCACTAAGAGCAGTCACAAGCCAAGTCTGAAGCACACTAAAGCCAAGTCAAAACAAACATTGTCAAGTATCAAAGCCAAATCATTAGATGTATTCATATAGCGAACGAGCACAATTTCACAATCACACTGGATGGGAGAACTATGTGTGGCTTGATTTCCCTTCTTGGAGTATTGAATACGTAGGCAACTATCAATCATCCAACAGGTGTGATTGGAGTCAACGTAGCGCATTACACTTCCCTGGTTTTCACAAGTCTCTACCCCTCACAAGTACACCTAGGTTTTCAAGGTGGAGACTAGTTTCTTGAGTTACACGCATCATTAGAAATTAGCATCGCACATATAGAGATTCTAGAGACAAGCGAAGGTGACTATACGGTCAGAGGAGCATCTTTCAGCACAAGTCACTACCAACCACTCAGTTCACTATCAATAGTCAATACTGACCCAAACCTGACAGAACCAACCCTACATAAACAAAAACCCAATTCTTGAACAAGACAAATCACAGGCCTGCTTCAGTCTGTTGCTCACTGTTAAAATACATTCCCACTCAAACAGTCAACAAGAAAAGCTAAGTACTCCCTTTATTTTACTGACTATATTTAGCATATGCCACTTGTCAAATCATTGCAATAAATTTCAATATATTACATTCAAATGTATGGTTGAATGCCATATTTATCAATTTAAATTATTCTAATAGTTTCTATCCTATTAGGGTTTTTAAACCAAATTAGGGTAAAACACCCACCTCTTTGATGATGACACTTTCCTCCTAGGTTGTGTAACTGGAGAGGAAGCTTCAGACCTCAAGGCTTTGTTGGATGATTACACAAATATTTAGGCAAATTATATTAATGCAAATAAGTCTTAAGGTATATTTCTTCAACACCCCTCCTCACCTACAACAGGTTCTGGCAGCGCTTCTTGGTTTCCAGATTGGCACCCTCCCTAGCAAATATCTAGGGATCTCCCTATTCACTAGAATGGGTAGGAAGCTCCTTTGGAATTACATGCTAGTAAAAGTGGATATGAGGCTTCAATCATGGAAAGGGAAATAGCTCAATTTTGTTGCTCGTATTTTAATCCTAAAACCAATCCTTCAAGCCCTCCCAACCCATTCTCTTTGTCCTCAAAATCCTTGCTAATGTTTTGACAACATTGATTCAAAAGCTTAAAGCTTTCTTTGGCAAGGCTAGGAGAAGACAAAAAGATTCCTCTGATCGGTTGGAAGGTGTGCATCCCAAAAACTCTTGGGGTTGTTAATTTGATAATAACCCCGATGCAAAATTCAGCCTTGGAAGCAAAGCTTGTTTAGCATCCATTCTCTAATGTAGATCAACTCTGGAGTAAGGCCATCAAGGCCAAATATCTAGACTCGCCCACCCAAAAGCACATCTTCACCACCTCAATTTTGTCCAGAGGATCCCACATTTGGAACTTCATGTGTTCTTGCAAAGGCATGATTTCTGACTAGCTCACTTGGGAATTTGGCTCAGGGGTTTGTATCAATTTCTAGAATGACTCATGGTTTGGTTACCCTCCTCTAAATAATTTGATTTTCCTGTCAGAGATTGAGCTCATTTCTATGTAGCTCGGGGACATGCCCTCAACAATTACACCATCCCTCATGACATCACTTTGGGCTCCTCCCTCCCCTAACAGAGCTAGAAAGATTTCAATGCTCATGTTGATCAGGGAAGATTTTAATGCCCCTACTATTCAAGTGGTGCTTATCACATCAATTTTAGAAGGTAGATCTCTAGCACCTAGTTATGGGGTGGATACTCTTTGTTATACTGGTTTTACAAAGTCAACCTTGGCTACAAGCTTGCAGTTAGCAAGGAAACCTCTTGTGTTGGCCCCGACTAGCCCAACCACAAATTTTGGTCAAGATGAGCTCTCTTGAAAACTAGGGCCTTTACTTAGCTAGTTGCCCAAAATAAAATGCTTACTTGTGACAAACTTCACAGACGAAGCTTTCAAGGGTCGAGCAAATGTATCCTATGCAAAGCAAATCCGTAATCAATTGATCACCTTCTCCTTTTTTGCCCATTCACAAATCTGTTTTGGCTCCTCTAGAAGCTCTTTGTTAGTTGGGTCTTTCTCCCTTCTCTGGAAGGCCTCATCAAACTATGGTTGTGCTTACCTTCAAACTTCCTAAAGGTGCTTTGGGCTACTTACCCAGCTCTAGTTATGTGGAATATTTGGTTAGAATGTAATCAGAGGATCTTCAAAGATGAGGCCCTTTCCTGGGAAAGAGTCATCCATAGAATTGAAGCTGCAATTTCAGAATGGGCTTCAACTCACCTCAAACTTTGTAATTGTCCCCGAAAACCAAGTGACTTCTTCCTCCTTCAAAATTGCCCTCTTATCTCCACTTCCTCTCTCAAAATCAATAGCTAAGCAGCTTGTAAGAGGCTTGTTGCTCACTAGAATCCTCTAGAGCTTGGATGGCTTAAAGCAACTTTGATGGAGCCTCTTAAGGCAATCCTGAAGTTACAGGTTTTGGATGCATTCCACAATCAACATTTGGGGGCTTTGTTGTAGTGTCCTCTTTTTTGCCCTTTGAAACAAACAATGAAGTTGAAGTTCAAGTCTTGGTTGAAGACCTCAGCCTTGCCAAGGCTTACGAGGCAGTGAACCTTGAGTGATGGGGATTTGATACTAGTGATAAACATCCTAAAAAGGGCAACACTACTAATTGGAAACTCAATTCCCTTCTTCCCACTAATTACAATATTCAATATTTTTTATCATCTTTCCTTCTCTCACTATTACAGAGAAGCAAGTTGTTGATCTCTTGGCGAATACAGGGGTTGGATCTTGGTTTCTTCTCAAAATTTGAAAGCCTCTTGCCTTCGAACTAGGACAGTCTTGCAAATATCCTTGCCAAGGACGATTTCCCCCTGTGGTAACAAAACCAAAAAAAATCAATGATAAAGATCTTTCAATTGGAATTGGCAAAAAATTACTAAAAAAACCATCCCATCATGAATTTGTATTGGAAATCTCTATTTTGGAAATGTTGCATCAGAACCATAGGTCACTTTCCCATCTACCCATCCTTGAAGGTACAACCAAGATTTCATTATTTTTGTTTGGCTTCGCTCCTCTCAAGCAGGGGTAAGCTTTGCTTTTATTGTCGCATCACTCTGTTCTCCCATCTTTGTCTCCTCAAATGTCATTTCAAACCGTCTCCCCTCATGCCACCTCTTTTTGCTTCAATGGCCTCCATGGTAGCACTCATCTCACACATGCCATCTCTTCTAGCCTCTCCCCACCATTACTCCTTTGACTTGTATGCAACACTACCTGATCCTTTTTAATCCCTGGCCAAATCAGCCCCTCCTCTTCTCCATTTCCTTCAATATCCTTTGCGTTCTCTTCCATGGCGTTTGTCCCTTCCGCCTCAAATCCCCCACTAGGCTTACCCTCTCTCCTTCTTTGCTCCAACTTTGTCCTAGACAATGAGTTAGAGGATGATTTTGTCTGGCACAATCTCTACAATGTTGGATATGACAATTTGACCCAGGTGGAAAGAAATCTAAATGCAAATAGAGACAATTTCCTCAGGCATTTAGCTACAATCATGCTTGTTGTTTATTCTTTCCAACTTCTAGTTCAATGTTTATCCCCCCCAATGCTCTTTGTATTTTGGAGGAATTAAAGGTTGTTTGGCTAATCCACAAGCCTACATTGGTGATTCCACCTGGGGATCAGGACTTGAAATATCTCTCTACCTACCCTCCAAGAGGAACTTTTGGATTAGCATCCTCCACCACGCTCAGGTGGTCCTACAAGTCTGAAAGGGGTGTTATCAAAAATGAAGAAGTGTTTGTTCAAATGTCAGCATCAGTTGGATGTTGCAATTCGAGGTGATGGTTCTCAAAGTGATGGTTCTCAGAGTGGTGGCTCTTAGGCCCATGGGCATCCTTGACAACGCAATCGTCTTCAACTTCATTGACCCTCTCCCCCCAGGTCTTCTCCTGCTAAACCTAGAAACACGCACAAAACACCAAGGGTTGGATGGTAGAAGAGTGACTTATGGATGGGAAGGGTTGATGATCAACGTCCTCTTCCGCAGGCCTCCCCGCTCCTTCACAAAGCTCCAAGACATGAATGAGTCTGGACTTTGCCCATTGTGTTGCTTTCAACATTGGTGCCTTGAAAAATTGGACAAAAGTTTATGATGCAAGAACAATTCTTTGCAAATTTTAAACTGAAGAAAATCACTCGTGTGGATTTCTCTACTTTGAAGTTTCAATGTGCCAAGTGCCTTGTTGCAGTTTCTGCCTCTGCCTCTTCACTCCCCTCCAATTGATGGGCTTATTTTTGTTTGGTTTTAGCTTCTGGTTAGGCTTGGTTTCTTTCTAGCTTTCTTCACTATTTTTGTAGTTGGTGTTGGTTTTTGATCTATGCACATGTTAACCTTTTTGTACAAGCTTCTCTCGTTGGCCCTTCTTTCTCCATTGGCATATATATATAGCAATTTAATTTTGGCTTTTGCATGGGTGATAGCCCCAAATACAAACCCCTCATTTACCCAATCAAAAAAAAACATTTCAAATGACTTATCCAAAAAAAACCATTTTAACAAATTATAAATTGAGTTTCTAATATCACTTGCAAGAGTTCCTAATCTTGGAAAGCATTTTAGCAAATCAACATTTAATTGTTGCACATTTCAATTATGTTTCTACTTATGTAATATTTTTCAAATTTGGGTGAAACAAGTTACTGGAAGTCCAATTAAACCAAGAATGCTTGACAAACATTTAATTTTCAAATTAAATTAAACATTCAAAGGAAATCTTCAGAAATATACACAAACAACATTGTTACGAAGCCTAAGCAAAAGAGTAAATTCCATGAACTCTTCAAAATTGGTGACAGCTTCAAATTTGAAAAACTAAGGCTTTGTCCCTTGAGAAGGTATAGAAATAGAACACGCTTACTATGCTTTAAAATTGAGTCTAGTGAAGGATAAAGCTTAATCATCATTCTTGCAAGACATTGACTAGAAATAGAAAAAAAATGCTCTTCCCTACTTATCTCATATAAACACATATCCCTTTGTCCTTTGTCAAATGCAAGTACTTAACGCGGTTACTTCGAATCAACTAGGAAGCATAGTGTCTTGTTATGTTAGAAATTGTTTTATTCAAATATTCTGATTGGAGGATTTCACATTATATGTGTGTGTGTTTGTACATATACAAATGTATATTGTAGCATGGAATAGTTAAAGATATAATCCTAGAAGCAGAATGTGGGCCAATCGTTAATTAAAGTTGTGATTTAAGATTCCCAAAATTGTTAACTTGTAAAAAACATATGACAGCTATAGATACCTAATTTTAGTACATGCTTTGTTATTACAATGTTTTTAATACTTATTTGTACATATGGGTCATCACCTTGATTTAGGGGTTAATTGGTGCTTGCCCGTGTGTCTTTTCCTCTTTATGTGTTCTTGTGATCCTTCATATTCTACTATTTTTCATTTTCTCACTTCATCCTTGGCCTATGGGCCTGTTTCTCTCCCCTCATTCTTTCTTCTTGGGCAGACCCATAGAGCCGACTCAGTGGCTCTACAAATTTGCATTGGGTAGACTCATACGACCTACAGGTTTGTTTCTTTTGCTTTTGCGGGCCCTTCTACTTGTCTTTGCATCTTTTTTATGTTTGGATCTATTTGTTGGTCGTTCACCATTTGTTTCGTCAACTTTCAAATATAAGGGTATCATATTGAATATCCTATGATTCAACTTCATTTCAAGTCTAGGCAGACCTAAGACGGATCTATCTCTACTCAAAAGGACCCTTGTCATCATTGCACCTTGTACCAAAAGAAGGCCTACGTGAAATCTAGTTGCATCTTCACCTAAGGAGAGGAGGTGGAAGCCCCACCTCAAACACATCATCTACACACTGCATGAACTACAGGGGGTCTAATTCCGACATGCGGGATATGTAGCTTACAACTCCACTTTGGTGGTTGCCCAACCCAACTACTTCTCCCTTCTCTCTTTTGGATTGACATCTCATTGTGCCAAGCCAGTTCAAGAAGGAAACCAGCAAATTCTGCAAATCAGCCCAGTGAAACAGAAAAGCGAACATACAGGAAGGTGCAAAACAGAACAACAAAGCAGCCCTAAAGAGCACCGGTCCTAAAACCTTGTGCATGTTAGACTCAGTGGCCACATTCTGCCCAGCGACAAGTCTGTCCAGGTCAAACTCGTAGCAGGCAACAAGTCTGCCTAGGAGACTTAGATTGCACACACAAAAGGCAGACAGTTTGCACAGTCATATTGCAGGTTTAGATTTCCATAAACAATCAAGGTGTGATCATTCCAACTCATTTACTTTTATCTGCATTATGTTTATCATTGTTATGCTGCACTTGAAGTAGATCTGATTTCTGTACTTTACTACTGTATATGCTTATATCTATTCATTAGTGTAATTGTTTTTCTTTATTTTGCATAAAACCAAAATTCGAGTAAACAATAACAAGGCTAAATGTTTCTGGAATAGAGGTTTTCCTGCAATCATCTTAGGCCAATGAAACTTGCATTGAATCTATTTATCTTGAACATTAAAAATATACTTAAAAAACTAAAAATTACCTCAACCTTCCACGGCTTATTTTCCACCTTCACCTGCACAGCGTTAAAGAATACACATTAGTCCTAAGGAAACTCCATGTCCATAATGTTCATATAGCTTAAGCAACAAAAAAAAAGAAATAAAATGTTGCCTTCTCAGCCCCTGGACCAAACATTTGCTTAAGCAGAGCCATGATTAAAGTTTTTTTCCCCGCTCCTGGTGGCCCATAAAATAGTAGATGAGGGCAGTCGTGCTCACGAACCTAACAAAACAAACATAATACTTAAATCCAAGAAATAACCTTGAATATATGTAATAAAAAATGCAATTAAATTTATTCCAGCATGTTGCGTTATGCGTTTATCTATTTATGAAAAAATAAATAAAAAATAAGGAAATACAAAATATAATCAACACAAATTTTAAAACCATCGACATGTTACTCTAACGGACCATAATTTCCAAAAACAATGACAATACAAGAAATCTACATGTCCATTTCAAACAAAAATAAGAAATTGTTTTCAACGGGACGACTATAGGATAGCTGAAGAGCAAATGATCAAGCAATCACACAAATCAAAAGAATATAGTATGAGTGTTTAATTCCATTTCTTTCCAACGCCCTCCAAAATACCAACCATGCAGAAATTGCAAAAGGCATTCATATAAAAGTTGGAGAAAATCCTACCCAACTTATTAACAAGTAACAAAAAAGGAGGATTCGACAGATATTTATATTGTCATTATGGTTGTAGAGGAGATATAATCACCGAGGAATGGAAAAATCCAAATTAGCATATGCAGTCCATCAATTATGTTCATGTAGTAGACAACGGTAGTCCCTATTTGATATATCCTTTCTATTCTTACTACGGAAAACTAAATAAGGAAAGCAGAACAGCAGCGAGAATAAAGGAGATATCCTGCCAAAATTGATGTCAATACACTCTTCATTAGGTGCGTTATATAGAATTACAAAGATGAGGATGAGTGACACCTGGATAAGGCCAAGCACATGCAAACTGCCCAGAACTGGAAATGCAACTACACCTCATTTAGTCTAACCATTAAAAGAAAGGAACTAATTACAAGAAATATTCTCACATCTGGACCCTCCCTGTTGAGAGGAAGTTGCCCACAACTTTTACATGAGATGAGGAAACTTTTCTTTTCTAGAAACCACTTGGCCTGTCGGTAGAGAACCTTGACTTGTGTATCTCAAGCTGGCTCACATTGACAACATCATGGATAACAAGCTGAATTTGAAGACCAGAGCAAGGAGCATTAGGCCCAACTTCTTGGTTTAGAGCATAAGACCCATATATGATGCGTTTTAGCTTTTGATGCTGTTTGTTTGGAAACCTTCGTGCAAAGGAAGAAGCTTTATCATGTTCATTCTACTAGTGGGACATATTTAGAGCTGGAAGAGCCATCAGAATCTCATTAGGCGACAATGGTTGGAAGCTATAATTGAACTGGCTTGTGACAAGGCCCCTACATGATAAGCCACTCAACATCCAAAGAGCTTAAGTATAACATCTACAGCAAATTGAGAAGCATAAAGCATCAGTCTCAACGTCAATTTTTTGTTGTTAATTGGGGACAACAAGCACTAGAGTAGAGCAAGGAGCTTCAACAAAAGATTTGATAGCTTGGAGTGGGATCATGTAAGCATTATCTTCCTTACTTTCCCAAATACACCAACAGTCAAAAATATATGTAAATTGACATGTTTAACTGCTGACCTACCAGAGAACATAGTACTAATAGAAGTGAATTTATACACTTATACATCTTTGTGCAATCCATAGGTATTATGGAAGCCCTTAAAAATAGCCTTGTGCTCATACTAATAAGAGCCTCCAAGTATCAGACTGCAGCAATCAAGTGTTTGCGTCATGGAATGGCGGAATGGCAAACATGACAAAACACTCGAGGGTGGAATGCCCATGCTGATTGACCCTGTCCCAAATGGTATGGGTGTGGATGTGCTCTAGCTGTCAAGTGATGATTGTCCACCAACATCTACAAATTCAATTTCTTGGGGCCGCCATTGTCAAGGATAAGCTCCACTAATTTGGCTTTGACTTGACAATTATGAGCGAAAGAGCTCCTCTATTCTTGGATAAATCATCATTGAGCATGAGGATCAGCTAAGGATATGTAGTGAGACTAATATAGGTCACCTTTGAATCACTATATTATTATTTTTTGTTTTCCTTGGACTTATATATTTTACTGTCACTAGGAGGTACAGTGACTTATGTCACCCTGGATATATGGCAACATGTATGTTTTGTCATTAGACATGTTTATGGGCTTCAAGATACTTTGTGCATTAATATATTGTTTGGATGTGTATTGATGTGGCACTTACTAGACACATACATTTTAATTACTCCATGGTGAATGATGATCTAATTTATTATTGTCAATTAAATGTTAAGATTTATTATACTGTGTCATACCATAGAGGTAGCGTGATGTATCTGGTTTATGTGTAGGCAACTGGGTCCATACCAAGGATTGAGCTAAGGATTAGAAGGGAGAAGATTACATAAAGATGTCGTGCAAGGGTTAAGACACTAATTCGAGAGGATTCAGGAAGGAACAGACGTATGGTGAGGTCCAGGGGGAAAATGTGTTGCAAATTTTAACAGAAAGGGTTCCACCAAAGTAGTCCCAAGGATGGTGGTTTAATCTCAGTACCTAAATACTTTTTAGACTCTTCAAGCTATCTTAACAACATTGCATTTGGTTAAAAATATATTAAATTTAGCAGAATGACTTTGAGTTTTATTATCAGTCATTCGGCATGCACTTCAATCTATAGGATATATACAAGTTTACACCTCTTTCAATGTACATTGACTAGATTCTCATCTACATTTATAATGTAGCATCGCCTAAAAGTGTATCAATCGCTCTGATATATGATGGTTCCCATTGAATGTTGGAGGAGACAGGGTCTGGGTCTTAGTTTACAGAGGCGAAAGATTCTTTAACACCCGTATTTATTCATTGGAAATTCTACTTATTCCAAAATATTTTTTAAAAGAAAACACACGGGGAATCGACAGTTACGAAAAACTGGAACATAAAACAATGGAAGAAACAAATAGTACCAAGTTTTTCAAATTGTCCGCAATTTCTCGATGCACCATAATCTTGTCTAGTGACCTGGGCCGGTACTTGTCCACCCACAACATCTTCACTCTTAGGTTCAACTACGCTTTAGTGCAACCACGCCCTGCACTTAAAAGGACTTTCCCTTTTATTCCTCCCACAATACCAGAGCACATTGTTAACGTAAAGCCCTACCAGTGTTTTGGCGGGAGCGCGTATGCAATCACAATATTTATAGGAAAATCGATGTTAGGGCGCATTTATGCACATACGTTTATATATATGCCTATATATATATATTTAATAATTTATTTATTATTTATTTATTTATTGGGTAATTTGAGGGAATAGAGGGTGACAAGGTACCCGAAGCTCACTTTGTTAATATAGGATGGGGCAATGTGAAGTGGTTGCTCACTCCATTCTAATTTAAGTTGAGGATCGAATTTATGATTAGGATTAGATGAAGATTTTTATTTATTTATTTATTTTAATAATTTGAGGGAATTGAGGTTGATTTAGTGCTTAAAATTGATTGTTTTAATATAGGGTGGGATTTTTTATAAACCTTGGGGTGTTGTGAAGTGAGCTCTCACTTCATTGTAATTTAAATCAAAGATCGAACCCACAATTATAGTTATTTTTATAGACTACAAAGATTATATGAATTATACCTTGGGGCCTATATATTATTTTATTTAAAAAAAAATACTAGAAAATAAAACTAAGAAAAATTGGACAAAAATAAAGCTAGTGTACATGCACAGCAACTTAAAAATTAAAGGTTTAAAGAATGAATTGGTGTAAAATAAAGATAAAAAGGGATGCAAAATGTGATCCATCATGATGCTAAATTTTATGGCTTTTTTTTCTCGTAAAATATAATCAATTTTTTTTTTTGGAAGTGTATCAAATGCAAGGTGAAATTTTTAGGAGACCATCAAAAATTGTAAATGATTGTAATAAATATATATATATATTATTTAATATTTTCTTTTACAATGAATTATATGAACATTTCAAAGGCAATGTTGATTAAATAATCATTATTAATTAAAAAATTCATGATAAGTAGGGTCAATTTTCAAATCTAGTCCCTAATTAACACATAAGTTATTAAATATTGACCCTTGATTTTGTATGCATTAGGCAACTCCAATAAAGGCTAAGTATGAATTTTTGCATGTCAGACACACATAATTCATGTTAGTCAAACTTGCAATGCATTAAAGAAGATGATGTGCAGAAAGGTGAATGACATGTAGGAATAATGACACGTGTTACACGATTTAGAGAAAGCACACTTTTTGGATGTAATGATAGGTTGGATATAAACACAAAATGGATCAACAAATAAGACAAATCTAATGTATGACAAACACCAAGAACACAATCACATGGATGGTCAAGGATCAACCCTAGATAAAAAGGATATTTCATGGAATGTGTTGGCGAGTGCTTTAACGCTCCAACATGTAGGTTAGGTGTGAACTCGCTCCACCTCTCCTGAAAGGAGGTTCTAGGAACCTCTCCAAGGTCTTTGTCTACTGAGTCTCAGCATACTGATCTCACTTGGTTGTTGCAGTCTATTTCTGATCAAAGGGCAGTTGTTAGTTAACACTCATAAGAAGGAAGTTTAGACTAAAAGGGGGTCAACTCACTCAGATTTTATAAGAAGCCCACAACTAACTATCACTCATCATTCTTCAACTAAATTTGAGAATGCGTCAATGATGACAAATGAAATAAAGATCATGCAATCTAGATAAGACCTTGACAACTGATTTCAAATCAAGTTACTTCTAAAACTGATCTAACAATGGTCATAAAAAGATCAAAAGAAAGAGGGGGTGGGGAGAAAGAATAAATAAACATGCTCTGTAGAATAAATAGTTTTGCTTTTGTTAAGTGAACAAATCTTTTGACAAAACCAATCTCTGCTTGCCCAATGGATCACAGCCAGAAGGCATAGATGATGCAAGAGTCTAAGGACAATCGTTAGCTACACCAATGAGAAGAGCAAGATCACCATATTCTTGTACAGACCAAGAATATCGAAGGACAACTTTTAGATTTTATAAAAAAGGTGGTTTAAGAAGCACATATAAGATCCATCTTACACTCAGGATGACTACAAAACTAAACCTCAACAGTCTCAGCTTATCCAAAGGAGAAAGCATTACCTAAAAAGTAGAAAATTACATAAAAGGGAGAGGCAAAGCTCGTTGATCACCTACCTAGTTACTCTATTATATTAATTGATCAATTAACCAACCCTTATTTAATCAAATAGTTGGTCTTTTATAAATAATGTAAACCCATTGGATCATTAATTCACCCACTAACTAGTGGTTGCGAGAATTGAAGAGATCAAACCATTCAAAATTTGAATTCTTGAAGATCTTGCCCAATCCTAAGAAATTAAAACTAGGGGCACACCAACTAATCTAGAATTCAATTATGGATGGCTAAAATATGCCTAAAACTCATTAGGCACTTTAGTTAGTCGCAATCTAGGCAATAAGGGCCACCTTTGATCATCCTTGAATTGAATTTGGGTGGCTAAAAGTCTCTGAGATCTATCTAAATATTCAGTTAACCATACTCAACACTGTGATGATCATGCCTATTTAAGACATTTTTTTCTCTTTTTTGTGGTCTTCTATGTGATCCAACATGCATGCCATTTCTTTCGATTAAATGCCCCTATCTAATTTGCATTGGATCATGCATCTTCTGATCACATTTCCATTTAAGAGGCTCCCTCTATAATTTGGTGCCATAGGTGAGATTGGACACATAGTTTGTGAGCCACAATGATCTGGAAGGGCCAAGAGGGCCATCAATTTCAAGCACTTATCCTTTTTGTGGAGGTCCCACATCTTCATTGGGGAAGATGCACTGCGTGGTTGTTTCTCAATGCTTATAGAATCTAGTGTATCCTTCAACGTCAAGGTCATTGCTATGTGGCATTCTTTCACCATTCCACCTCTCATTCGAGGGCCCCATTCCCCTTTGACTTTTCCTTAACCTAGATGTAGTGAGATCTTGATAAGTGTCATGATATCACTCACCCAAAGCCTGCTAGTCTTGGCTCAATATTCGATGTGTCCAAACTACCCAGGGTGCAACATCTCTCCTTGAGGTCTACCTACAAATACATGTAATTTTTTTAATTAAACACATACCAAAAATAAATTACACCATGAAAATCTAATAGAGATCATATGAAATACTCAATGCGTGATAATAGCAAACAAAACATATTACATCATATATCACTAATCTCTAATATCATGAGAGCACATCATAATACAAATTTATAAATTAAGTATATTAACTCAGTCACAATTGATACAAGTCTACAACCATCAATGTCAATGTATAATAATAAGTAATTACAACTCTTCATGACAATATTCAATAATAAGTATAATACGATGTACATATAAGATACATGGCTCCCCAGAGCATGAGTTCTTCAGACTCTCCAGTATCTATGGCAATCTTAAATATCATCTCAAAAGTAGTACTATTATGGGGAGGGAGAGCATCATCAAAGCGCTTTTCCACACCAACCATGGACCAATGATCCTCCACACTAATCCCATCAAGAAATGGCCCTCTCTTCACGAATGAGTATATAGTGATGGTACAAGAATCTAGAGAGACAGGCAAGTACCTGTGTGTTGTATGATTTCTAAAACTAAACATGCAATGTATCATTGAAAACCATTTTATTAAAAGATATCACCAAATATGTAAATCATACTCATGAAATGATAATGTCTCACTAAACATATTTTATGTCAAAGTTTTATGAATAATAAATAATAACAATCTATAGATCAGTCAAATTCATACACACCACTTGATCAAATTGCTTTCATCTGGTATTGTGATGCTAGTAAGCCAGTGAAATCCATCTCACTCCTTACTCAGTATCATCAATACAAATTTATCAAAAATAATTTAACCACAAGATTCATATAATTTACATCATATTAGCAAAAACATCACATAACATGTTGTACATAAGAGTAACCAAAACATACATTTATTCCATCAAATGTATGAATGAATCTCACATTATTTTCTATCTCATACTAAAAATAATGACTATATTTTATACCACCTGGATAAAATACACATTTAACTACATATTCCAACTATCACATTTAGTTTTCAAACATACTACACCCTATGATAACCCATATTACTATAGTATAGTAATCTGAGATATAACTATTAGTTTTCCATAATCAATCATATAAAGTAGTTGTAAATATATAGAAACATAAGCTTCTATTCAAGCAACTAGACATAACAAAGCAAGTCATTGTTTCCATGAAACACATAATATTCTATCTTAGTCCACACTACACTCTCAAAAGTTGTATGCATGCATACACAAAGTCCTACCAATTGTCACAAAACACATTATTCATAGTAATAACCAACATTCATACATTAAATCATTCCAATGTAGGTGAGAGTCTAAATATATCAATTATAGTAGGTACCATCCGAGTTTAACATATATTTACACTATATTACTCTATGATATCTCATACTATCATAGTTCACAACTACATAAATACACATAGCCAAACATATTATTTCAATAATCAAATGACCCACATACATAATAACAATCAATTAAGTACAGAATTATACCACTCGAGTGTACCATAAGTTGAAACTACATACTAGCATTCAAAAAAATACAACTTACAAGCACACATCACAATGTATCATTTTATGTTAAATATAACCAACCATTTATACATATTAACATTATCATAATATGAACTGTACACAAGTAATCAATATTAAATACACATATAACTAACAATCAATCAATCATTTGCAAAGAAACAAAAAACTCATAAACTTGTTAAAACATTCATTTAGACATCTTGTTCTATTTTCTAGAAGACTCTTTCAATATGTTTATAGTTTCGGTCCCTCAAACACCTAATGACTAGATAAAATCATACTTCTAGATATAAGCTTAGGCATATCACCCAACATAGCCATTTACATTATGTACTTTTGATACATACAAAAATCTATGTGTATGTATAGCAAAATAAAACTCAACACACATGAAACATAGGATAATCCAAACAAGCATTTGTTGTACATTTTAGGGGTTTGAATGCACGCATTCATTAACTTAATTATATGTAATTATTAAACATAGTTTATAATCCACCAATGAAATTATAACCATAAGAATACACCCCTATGAATATATATATATACACTCATATTTTTTATTAAACATTATGTAACTTGGTTTAATATTACATTTACATACATTATTTTGTTTCACAAATTATATGATAAGAAACTCTTTATATTAAAATGAGTACTATTTTGGGTTCTCTATTTATCCCATGCCTCATTAAACCCTCTAAGGATAAATTAACCACGCATAACACATACAATTATCGATATTTCCAAAGAGGTTTTCGTGAGATTATTCAACCATTTAATATCGAAAAGGTTGACTATGTTTTATAAGCTAACAATTGTGCTTAGTCAATTTAAAGCTTTCATACGAGTTCCTATGTATTTAAGTTATATACAAATTCTTTAGAGATGAGTAGGTAGTGATATGTATGTCCATGCTAAGACATATTAGATTAGAGATATTTCCATATTGTTTCATTAGGAGTATGCTATATGAAAATATTAATAAAATATATTTATATTTTGATGGGAATGTCCATATAGCATATTATTTGTTTAAAATTCACACGTTGTGTATTTTGACCATATATGTAAAATTTAAATGGCATACATCTACATAGTGCATTATTTCTAGTTGACTATTCCATCAAAAAATTTAGTCCTCATATATGGATAATATATTCTCTAATCAAAATATTTTCCCCTATACGACCACATGTAACGTTAATGTATTTGATATATATATTTAAGTTATGTATTGGATGTACTCAAAAGGCGTAAACTAGACAATGCTAATTCCTTATACCAAAATATAACTATGCTAAAAACACATAGCCAAAATATTTAATTTTAACGACCCAAATAATATTAATATTTTATTTTAAACATTATGGCGACATCCCTGTAGAAATAAAACTAGAATAGTGGTATTGCCTTCAACTAGCATAGCTAGCATTGTTAATTATAACACTCAATTGGGTCTTATCCTACGAGCCTGTGTTTTTTGTTACAGGGCTTGCACTTTGCAAGGTATCATGTTTAGTTTCATGCATACTAGCATTGATAATCACAACTCCCAATAGAGCCATTAGAATAATTATAACTCCCATAAAATCTCTTCCACAATTTTCTTATGTGAGTCATAAA
The DNA here is from genome assembly GCA_037957365.1 of Torreya grandis. NCBI lineage: Eukaryota > Viridiplantae > Streptophyta > Pinopsida > Cupressales > Taxaceae > Torreya > Torreya grandis. The sequence continues at coordinate 416,577 of JARHVA010006613.1, read as the reverse complement.
ACATCAAGAATTTCCAACGTGATACAACCTCACCAGAGAGCCAAGATTTTGTGGCATCAGAAAATGATGTTACGAGCAAGAATTTTCTACATATATCAAAATGCAAATGCAATTACTCCATATCAAAATATGAAAATATCTCAAGGAAATTATTTCAATTTGTGTTAGAAATTATTTTTATTTATTTATTTTTGTTCGAGTACACTAGCTTTACCTACTAATCCTCCAATTTTATAAGACCTTTTTCACTTTAAATTCATCGATGGCCTTATTGTTTCACATTTTCTCTTAATGAGTCTAAATACTTTCTTGTAGCCAAAACATGGAAAATAGATAAATCTAAAGGAAAATATTTTTATTGGATGTACCCATTTCATCCTAGGAAACATCATAACAAGAAAACAATCAAGTTTAAATGGTGAAGTTAAGGAAGAAAGGATAATCACATACTCGATCTTATGGGTAATATGAAGGTGTCTAATTTTTCATGTTCTAAGTTGAACAATTATGACAATGTCGAGCAGCTAGAGGTGATATGTAAATAAGGGTAGATTTTTCTACAACGTCGATGTCTTCTAAAAATGTGATTCTATACATGCCCCTGTAATCTTTGACAATCAATTTGACATTGCATCCCCTACTATGCATACTTTCTTTTATAGATTTAAGTTTTTGATTTGTAATACAATCATTATAATTTCCAGCTGAAGTTTTGATCATTATTCCATTTGTTTGGTTCTCTATAGTGATGCCTAAGGTATTTTAAGCTAACCAAACTTATTATTAAATCCAATGACTTTGTTACTCACTTAAACATGTTAAGAATTAATATCATTATATCCCAAAACAATCACACACAAAAATAAATAATACTAATCCTGTAAACATATAAATAAAATCACAATTATAATGACATGGCCTACCTAGCAGCCTATACGGGTCTTAATCTCGCTGCATGCACTTTCACTCAGTGAAGTTCAATAAAATCACTGACAATTTAGAAGGACACATCCTTTGTACCACCTTCTCTTCCATGTGTTATGACCTCCATCTACTCTCCTCTTCCCTTCCTCTCATCTTCTTCCCTTTTTCAAGATATAAGGCGTAACCCTTCCTTATTTTTAGATTTTTTAGATTTTTATTGTTTTGTTTTTCTTTATTTTTTAAAATTTTAAAATAGCCTTCTCTTTTTCTTTTTTTATGTTTTTTTTTACATGACTTTTCCTAAATATACAATTATCTTTATTTTTGCTTTATTCACTTTATAAGGTTTTTACACATTTTAATTTTTTAATCATTTAATAATAAATAATTACTTAGCACAATTAATCTATCATAATAATTCTACTGATGTAAGCCACTAACATTTTAAACAAGTAATGAATCAATTAATAAATCACATGAGATTTATTTTACACATGAGATTAACTCCACACTAGGCATAAATCGTAACTGACACACAATTATTATGCAAAAATATTTATCCAAATGCAAATAACATTTAAAAACATGCTTATTAACCTTTTTATTATGCATCTAACATGTGTTATCTACTGTGGTGTGTAGGGTTATCACTAGTTCTCTATCATCTTTTGACATCTCCATTTACATCACTATCTCTGATTATGCTCTCCCTTCGTCATGCTCTGAAGGATGAGTTATTTTGTTCGACCTCACAACAAGTAGGTAGTTAGATCATATCATCATGATAACCATATAACATAAAATATAATTGAAATAACACATCCATATGTTTGTAATGTAAACACACACTATGACTAACTCACAATAATGCAAACATGTACCCAAGCAATATCTTATTGTCCCATAACAACATATATCTCAAAGCTTAGTTAAAAATAGTCAAATCCAAATTTATCATCTATAGATATCCACAAATAATATATTAAGTTTGTTTGGCAAGGAATCGAGATGTAACATCCTTCCCCCTAAATCTAGTCATCGTCCTGGATGACTCTTATCAAATATAAATTATAAATTAAAAATATTATTTAATAGAGAAATAACACATTATAAAGTATTAAATCAAGCAAATAAATATGAAATTATGTATAAAACTCATCGAAGTTCCCTCAAATTGCATTATTCTTAGAGTATTGATCCTATAAGACCTTGGTCTGTGACATCTCCCAATTATACAAACATGTTCTGTGAGTATTACTTAACTTGATTGATTCCATCATGACCACCCCAAGGCCTAAAACCATCAAGACAAGCCTATATACTATAGGACTGACCACTTTTGTTACCTTGAAGGGTTTCACATATCTTAGTGAAAGTTTCATTGACTTTCCAAGAGTGCATAAGATCATCATATAAGCTAAAATAAATGACTAGGGAGAGTTCCACAAAATCTTTCAGCTCCTTTGTACATCTCTCTAACCTAGGGAGTGTTTTTCTCATCTTGGATAAAAGTAATTAGGGAATCTGACAAGAATGATATATATAAATTAATACTATTCCCACCCCACGTAGCTCCTGATAAGCATAACATGTTGATACTGTCATTATTCTACAAAGCTCCTGACAAGTATGATGATGAATAGGAACTAAAAATACTACATTTCCAATGTATACAAAATTAATAAATAAACATTCCACCATATATATGTGTATGGTCATATGACTGAATTTGAAAAGTTCATCTGTCAATCTTGGATTTGACAAGTTTGTATGTCAGATCCAAACTTAATAACTATCGATTCAATGTGAGACTAAGTAGGATCCACTCCTATTGCTTAGTACTCATGTTCCTTATTCACCACTCATCCCCTAGGTTTTCATGACCTACTGATCTCTAAAAAGTGCATAGGATTCAATGAATCACAATTCTATACTAACAGATCATAGAAAGCAATGTTATATGCTAAATAATTCTAGATGTATCAACATACATACAAGAGAAATCACACAATCAGTCCATAATTGTATTAAGTTGCCAATAGCCAACATAACTAGTATCATATTTCACATCTTAACCAAGAGTGTTATATTCATAGTTAAGAGGAAATAATGTTAAAATTAACATAACATATAAAGGCCAAGGATCACACCATCCTTACAACCTTATAAGGATAACAAACGAGACAATATCTCCTTACTTGATTGACTAGAATGCAATAAATTAAAAGTTTATCTCAACCCCTAGATCGACAAGATGTTCCACACATCCTTTACCCTATTCACTTCTAGTGAAAGGTACAAAAATAACTCTTTAAAACAACATGCTTTAAGCAAAAAATGAATAATATCAATCTAATCGAGGGTGTATAATATAATACTAATTATAATCAACTTATAGTTCTTAATATATAATTAATATAAATTCAAGGTTTGCCACTCCACATGGTATAAGTTCACAAGTTAGATAAAGTAGTGACATAAAGAGTCACAAGTGAAAAGTAGAGAACTATCAGCAAAAACTCCTACATACCCTCACAAGGTAAAAAAAACACCATAACTCAATGTTGTCAAATCACTACCTACTTACCAGATTTGTAAGTATGGTATCACAATCTATTTCTAAAACTAAGAGAAAAAAAATACTAACCACAAAGATGTATCAATTCATCTATTCCTATAAATTCTCTCACAACAAAAAGTAGAGGACATTTTTTCCTTGAACTCCAAGGAATATGGTCAAAACAACATTTCAAAAATAAGATTCAACATCAAGAAAATATGAATCCTCTTGGTAGCTCATAATAATGTCAAAGGAGAATGAGATAATAATAACTCACCTCTAAGCTAAGTAAGAGAGATGACACTTCTTCCTAATTGACATAACTTAAGGGAGCCAATCCTTAAACAAACTCTTAACACATAGGAATTCTGAACCAAAACATCTAAACTATAGTACAAGAAATTCCCCACCACCCTAGGTGGTTCTAACTAAAAATGGTCTTATAATATTTTCCCACTCCTAAGATTAGTGAATATAAGACACAAAAATTAAAGCATGTATATTTAAGTGAGAAGCATCCCGTGCTTACTAAACACTCACAACACAACACAAATGGAGAAAGTGACTTGATTACCAAGAAGGATGTAATCATACTCGAGGTGTTTGATCTAAGTGATCAAACTATGTTATAAATCTCTTGTTCATAACTCATGAACTATATTATCTACTCACCTACCCAAACCTCATATACAACCATCACCATTGGGACACTCGATAAACCAACCCCTAAACAATTCAAAAGGGTACGAGTGCTCCTAAAGGTACACACTCAATATTAACCACACACATATCATGAATGTCTCATACTTACAATAGTCACCAAGCCATATAGGGGGATCTACTGAGTCTCAAAACTTCAATCATGTTGTAATATGGTTTTACACTGAGGCACTATAAATCCAAAACACCAATACAATACTTCATGTCACTAGATTCACACTGGTGAACAAAAAGACATGAAAATGCTAATGGATTCATTATGTCCTACAGTTCGAGCCACAACTCTAATACCACATGTAGCATCCCCCATGGGGTCTACCTAGAAATACATGTAATTTTTTTTAATTAAACACATACCAAAAATAGATTACACCATGAGAATCTGATAGAGATCATATGAAATACTCAAAGCAGGATAATAGAAAACAAATCATATTACATCATATATCACTGATCTTTAACATCATGAGATCACATCATAATACAAATATAGAAAGTAATTATATTAACTCAGCCACAACTGATACAAGTCTACAGCCACCACTATCAATGTATAATAATAAGTAATTACAAATCTTCATGTGTAAGGAAATTACTTAGATGTTCACACAAAATTAAGATAAGAGATCACATAATAATAATTGACAATAAAGCAGAATACTGAATAGTATAGCAGAGCCACTTTGAGGGAACAACCTCCACAATAATGCAATAAAAGCATAATACTTAATATGATGATCAAAGACTAACCACTACCTCTTATATATAGTCTACTTAGCCATGGTTATTCCATAGACTAACCTGACTAAGAACATAAATATATGTAACAAGAATATAAAAAGGGTATGTAAGCCACAAGTCAACCACACATATCCGTAGACATGCCAAAGGTTAATGGTGTAGCATGCCCATCCCCTTCAAAACAACATTGTCCTAAACATTGATCGACTCTAGATGTTGTTGTATAAAGGATTCATCCTCCCAGATGGAATCTTCACATGATAAATTCTTCCATTTGATCAGGTACTCCTTAATCATTGTAGACCATAGCTACGTAGTTGGTATTTGAAGGATCACCTTAGGATCAAGAATAACTCTCCCTTCCACATCTAATTATGGTAAATCAGTTTGAGTAGCAACTGTGTGTCCAATGACTTTCTTTAGGCATGATACATGAAATACTTGATGCATGTGAGTGTATGAAGGAAACTCTAACTTGTAGGCCACACTAGTAATTTTCTACAAGATCTAATAAGGCTAACTTGTTAATACTTAGGCAATAACTTGTTATCCTTTTTATGTTACTATTGATGCTTTGGATTGCACCCTTGACAGAAGGCTGAGCTTCTCTCTTCCACGTAGCATAATGGAGACTCCTCTCTTGCCTGTGAGTCTAGAAAAACTAAGGGGAGAATCTCTAGATAAGGGCTAGCTCCTTTTGATGTATCTCTGTGGTCCTGGGTTTCCTACTGCTAACAATGGGGGGGGGTTGAAAAGAGAGAAGGATGCTGAAAATAGAACCTAAACGAAACGGTGATACACCAAAAATGGTTGACCTACTTAGCTTAAACATACACTTTCCACCAAGAACAAGCTGGTATACACTTCATTTGATTTGAGAAACCCTTATGCATTAGTGAGATAGGGGTCCTCTTAAAGATACAGGGAGGAAGAACTACCAGAGGTGTTCTAAGACACACTAGCATGTTCACATGCGCCTATAATCTGCTATGGACACTTCTTGCTGACCTGCAAAAGAAGAACTCACAATACACTAGACATGCTAGAATCATTCTTTGAAAGCATAAAATAAAATGACTTAACACAAAACAGAGCCATAGATATATGCAAAAGTGTAAGCTCAAATGGAGGCAAAAATGCTTCTTTTTTATTCAAGGTAAATTCCGACAGAGCTCCGCCTTACAAGTCGAGAGATAGATCCTTCTCAAAATGAGAGTTTACAATATATATAGAGAGAGAAGATGCAATGGTGCCCTTTTGGGAAAGACTTTGGTACCCTTTTACAAGTGGCTCATGTGCATTGAGAGCATTGGGAAGAGGAAGCTGCTGAAAGAGAATACTGTGTCAGCTCTAATTTTGACTTTAGGCATTTAAAATATAGTAAACATCATGTGTGAAAACATGGGCCATGTCATTTGTTTGCAAACAAGACCCCTTTTTCAAGACATTCACATGGTTGTCTAACCATTAATGCAAAATGAAAAAAAAAAGTCACGTTGTTCACTATTTATGCTCCTTGATGACCACTTGGCAGAGACTGTTTCAACCGCTAGAATAACTCCTTGTGTCGACACCTTCTTTTGCCACTTGGACTATTTTGTCTATTTCTATGCTTGGCTCTTTGGGCTCCTTTCTTGGTGGGTCACTGAGTTCACTCTTGACTCTTGTCTTTTTTCAACTTTGCCTTTTCCTGGTTTTATCTTTTGTCATTTCTTGGCTCTTTCTGGAAATCTGAGCCCCCTAGGGCTACTTCTATCAATCCTTGGCTAGCTCCTTAAGCTCTTTTTTCAGCGGGCTCTTCCTTTTGGCCCTAATGCCTCTAAATTTCTTCAGGTTCACGCTCAAGCATCTAAAGATCAATGGCTATTTCATTGTTGTAAAGTTGACGTTCGTGCGCCCATCACCATTTGAAAGCCAATGGCTATTCTATTGCCCTAAATTTGACGTCTGCGAGGATGTCACCAGATGTTTGAACCTGAACGGCTAGTTCACTATGCTAGATTTTGACATTTTTAGGCCCGTCACCCCTTGGTCAATTCCTTTGACTTTCCTTCCTTTGGCCTTTTCCTTTTGTCTGGGCCTTTGTCTTTTAACCCTCCCAAAGGGAAGGTGTCCCTTCGGGCTTTGAGAAAGTTCCCTTTCACGGTCACCGAGATCCCCCCGTAAGGGCACTTGCCCTTCGGGGTACTTCAAGAGGCCTTGGTCCTCAAATCCTTCAGACCAAATGTCTGAAGGAATTCCTTCAAACATTTATCTGAAAGAAATGTTCTCTTCAATGCTTGGCCCTTGTTTCGGGTGAATTCTTTCGAGCAAAAAGTCTGAAGGAATTCCTTTAGACTTTTTGTTTGAAAGAATTTGCCTTGTTCATTTTTCCATAGGATTTTCTTCTGAAAGAATTCCTTATTTGGCCCCTTGCCTTGTGAATTTCTTCGAATAAAATGTCTAAAGGAATTCCTTTGGGCATTTTGCCCGAAGAAATTCAACCTTTGTCTTATCTTTTGCCTTAACATTTTCAAAGGAAAACTCACCCTTTTTGACTTGTCTTTTGATTCCTCTTCAAGGGTTCCTTTCCCTCTGCAAGGGTACTTAGAACCCATTAAATAGCCCCATTCAACACCTTCCTGCCCTCTGCAAGGGCATTTGCCCTTTGGAGCTCTGTAAGAGACTTGTATTCCTACTGGTCCATCCCCTTGCCGAAAGCTTGTCTAAGGCATTTGCACAAAGCAAAAAGCTCCATACTAAATTGAAACCTGTAGGTCTTTAGATCTTTCAATGTTTTATAGAATAGGTCTTATTTCAAAGAAAAAAGAGATTTTGCAGAAGGTGGGTACATGACTAGATTGAGGGTTCAGAATGGTAGGGAAGGAAGGAGACCGATTTCGGCCTGTAGGGCCAAAATGGGCAACAATTACTTCAAGGGAATCTACTTATATGGATGCAAGAGAACAAAGACTCAATCACCAATGTCAAAATTCCTCTCACTCCTATGTTGATCTACCTATTGCTTCAATGATTCTGGGCTATGGCTAAATTTTCATGCAAACTTGCAAGGACCTCCTATGGATGGTGAATATGTTCCTCAACTGCATGAACCTTAGGATGGACCTTCAAGGTGGAATTGATGGGTGGAGGGTGCTATCCATACAAGGCCATAAAGGGAGACATTTTGGAAGAATTATGAACAAAAGTATTATACGACCATTTGGCAACCAATGAACCCATTTATATTGTTTATCAAAAACAAAACAATAGATATATCCTTACAAATATTTATTGACTACCTCAATTTGTCCATTTGATTGAGGATGATAGGATGAACTATGAGTCAACTTGGTACCCAAACATGCAAATAATTTAGTCAAAAAATTACTAGTGAAAATGGGATCTCTATTACTAATAATGATCTTAAGAGTACCATGTAGTTTTTCAATTATATTGAGAGAAATAGAAGCTATTGTACTAACAACAAATGGTTGTGATAAAAAACAAAAATGAGCATACTTACTGAGATGATCCATAACAACCATGATAACATTTTGATCATGAGATCTTGGTAACCCTATAATGAAATTCATAGACACCTTTTCCAAATGTGTAGATACCAAAATTACATCACACACATGCATAACTCCTTGTGTCGAAACCTCCCTTGAGCCTTTTTTAATAATTAGCCTTCCTAACCCATGTTTTTACCCCTCACACATTTAATTAATTTAAAATATTTAATTAAGTTAATTAAAAATTACTTATGCCATCTTACCTGGCCACCTCATCCTAAGACTAATTCTTACCCTCTAAGTCACCTCAAGACTTAGTCCCCTAATCCTAACTACACATGACTTGTTCTCATCCCACACATAAATTTCTAACTAACTATGTCCTTCTTAACCTCGTATTTCTACCATTTCCTAATAGATACCACACTTGGTAGGAGAAAGAATAAAAAATAGGTTAAAAATATCCCTTTTACCTATTCTCATGCTATTGATGTTGATCAACCCATGGCCGACATCGGTGGGATCACTGACATCAATTAGTTAAGCTAAATTCCAACCTAGTATTCAGGTCAATTAAAATAGAAAAAAATCAATCATTCACATATAGGCTTTAGCATTCAACTTTTTACATCTAGGCTTACCGTGACTCTATACAAATCAGTCCAAATTAAGAATTAATATACTACATAAAGCTTAGATTCTTCTAAACTGGCAGCACATGCTTGTCTTTCTGTTCACATATTACTTCAACACACCTCACCAGAGCCATCTATTTGGTACTCACGGTTCATCTATTTCACCAGCTAAGTATATCTATGTGTTTTGTAATTCCTTTAGACAACGATTTTATGATTACTTTACATTATATTATTTATCATTTTATGAACATTCTCTCCCTATGGAGGAGTTGTAAAACTCTTTCACCTATTTCCCTCAACTTCAAACATACTAACTCCTGTCTAGACCCACTTGAGTCTCACCTACTCTCTTATGACTCTTCTCAACCTCATAAACCTGAACAACCAACCTTCCAGCTCATAAAAGTCTCCTGTAACCTCCCTAAGAACTTATTCCCCCTATCAACATCGATCACATAACTGACGTCAGCCATATACCCTTATCGACATTGACAACCTAACTGACATTGATGACTATGTATTTCCACTAACCTCCCTAAGCCTCCCAAACAACCTCTAAAAGCACCAATAACTCATGTTACTTGCACTGTGTCACTCTCTACTACACTTAGGCTGCAAGAATGGTACAAACATCTCTCTTACTCTCTCTTTCATTTTGTTATTCATTACCATTTTGTTTCAAAAAGTGGGATGTCATCCCTAAGGAAGTTTGACACTTCCAAGAACAAGCACGTAGTTTGACAGCCCACTCATATATCTACTAACAAATATTTTGGTGGTAGTGCTTTCTTATTCACAGGTAGTCCTGCCTAGCCAAAGAGGAGAGCTCAACATCACTTGGATACAGTGTGTGACTAATCTAGGTTCTCTCTAATCTCTAATCCCTACCCTTCATTTCTATTTCTCCTTAAACACCAAATAAATTCAAAATTTAGTGAAACATTTATGGCACGTCCAGTGGGACCCTAGAGTTTTCTTTGGGTTTATTGCTTGTTTTAAGCATTCATATAGGTGCATTATTGTGAAATTTTCATTCTTTGTACTTTCTCCCTCTCTTTTTCCTCAAAATGAAATATTAAACATTTTATTTTCTATTTAAAGGCAATAAACTAAAATTTCTTCTTCCTTGCCACTCTTCTCTTTCTTTCGCCTCTAAAAGAAATTTATCATTTTTCTTGCAAGTTAAAAAGAATCTCTCCTTTATCTCTTTCTTGCATGCACATTAGGATAGTGAATTTCATTCTCTTTTCCTATTTCATCATTATTTTCATTCGAATCAAAACACTTCAAATTTGGGTTTAAAACTTACAATATTTCATTGTTTGCTTGTTGCATATTAGTTCACCTAGTTAATTACAAGCATTATGAATAAATCATAGTACATCCATGTTACACAACTTAATCACACTCACAAAAACAAATAGCTAAACTCACTTGAGGCAAGGCCCATCTAGATTTCATCACCTAGTGGATCACCTTACCCTACTTGGCTAACCTACTTGGATTTCACCACCAAGGGGAGAACCCACTCCGTTATATGGTAGAGTATAAACTCTAGACAGAGGGTATATTCTAGTTAAGTGGCCTAGCTTGGTTTTTGGTCCATAAAGTGTGGGGATCGAGCTCATATAACAAGCCACATACCTGGTCTAACATATATTTCCTCTTGAGTACCAAAACTAACCTGAAATCAACTCTATATTACTTTCTAGTACCTTCAGTAACCAAACTCTCATCTCACAATTTGATTAAGGCATAAGCCAACATGAGACTAAAATTAATCTCTAAGAGTTAATAATTAGTGGTTGTATGTTCTTTTTTTGCTTTTCTATTGCCTTCTATATTTTGGAGTTGGTAAGGACATTTTTTTATTGATTTATAAAATCAACAACATTTATAATACTTAGGTTGTATAACCTGTTATATCAGGTTTTATGAGTGTTTATCCTCCTTATACAGACCTCTTGCATCCTCTATTTTACCTAGATTTTGCTTATAGATTTCTAAAACATTGGATTTTTCATCTCTCGGGACTCCATAGTGATCGACATCTATTAAACCCACCAATGTCAGTAAACTTTTACCTATTGACATCAGTCAAGTGACTGACATTGGTGACTATGTAATTTTAGTTTGTTCAAAACAATAAGCTAAAACAACCTACTTACCTACACCCGAACCTGGTCTTTCCTCACTCTCACTAATACAGAGTTTTAAGACTATTTATACTTCTTCTTACATGGTATTGACATGAAGTCAAGCTAAAATTCTTATCGATTATGTAAGTTGGCAACCACTTCCACCTTCCCCTCTTGTTGATTCTGTCATGGAACATACTTCAAATATAGATCATACTCTCAACCCCAACCAAATTCCCATTGTGCCTGAAGGAGATCAATATTTTTCTAAATTTCTTGATCGTAATGTGGCAACCCTTTAGCATTACCTTACCATGAGCCAAACCCATAATGTTTTGGGTGACCCACTATATGGTATGCCAACTTCTTTGATGAAAATAGCTTTAGTTTCAGCTATCTCCCCTATATTCCCCATGGTTACTCAAACCACCACTTCAACAAGTAACCCAACCATAAATAATGTCTAGAGTTTAGCATGACCAACCGCCTAGTCTCACCTAGATCCTGTCGTGATTTCCCTGTCTTCATAACCATAAGCAGTTTAGTCAAGGTTAACCCCATTTTAGAATTTAGTGGTACCCATCACATCTACTTCCATACCTATAATTACATGAGTTACAACTCACCCTTCACCTAGTATGACCATGGCAACAACCCAACCTACAATAAAAACACTCAACCAAAGCATTGTCTCAAACCCAACAGGACAAGCCCCTTTCATTTCCGCCTCCCAGCCTATGACTCACTACCCCTATGTTACGTACACATAACCACATTAGGCTATATCATACGCTCCCTCTACCTCTTATCAGGTTCCCTGTAGTTTAGGGGGTATCTCCCAAACCAATCATCCTTTAGACCTCACTAACGTGCCGATGGATAAGATGTCTAATCTAGATACATCCATGTCAGGTTCAAAGAATGTGTTATCTTATGATCAGATATGCAATGAGCCCATCCATCCTTTTGTGCCTATTCATCCTTATCCAAGCCAATGGGAACTCCCCAAATTTACTCATTTCTAGAGTAAAGAGGACCCACAACAACATTTGAGAGCATTTAGACATGCTTATTATTTAATAGGGCATGATGATGCATTACTACTTCGTACCTTCCCTATGTCTCTTTCGAGGGCTACCCTAGATTGGTATATCTCTATAACTCAACATTCCATTTTATCATTTACCCAACTTGCATAATTATTCCTAGACCATTTCTCTATTAACATTTCTAAAAAGTTTTCTATTATGGACCTTTATTCTATTAGATAATTTGATGACGAGTCTATTACAGATTTTGTCGCTCACTGGAGAGGCTTAATCAATCAACTCTCCTTCTCTTTACCCCATCCTGAGCTTATTGAGCTCTTCTCGAAGGCATGTGCTAAACACATTTCATCCACACTTTGAGTACAAACTTTTTGCACATTTGATGAAGCCTTTACAATGGCACAGAAACTCAAGATTCAGGGTATAGATGAAGACAGAGTCAAGTTGAACAGTAAGAACACCAATTCCAAATCAAATGACTCCTCTTCTTCTAAAGCTTCTCCTTCTAACCAAAAATCTAAAGGCTTTGCCAATATGGTGGTCATTAAATCAAATTATTTCACAATCATAGACCAACGTAATTCCTCAACGTCCCAAAATCTGACCAAGCAATTCCAACAATAGTATGAACAAAGACAGCACACTCCCATTGGGGAATCATATACTTTCATTTTGGAAAAACTATTGCAACAAGGAGCCATAACCCTTATTCGAATCAAACTTCTTATATAGTTTGATCCCTCCCATCCTATTCCAACTTGGTACAAGGAGGATGAGTTTTGCAGCTACCATCGAGTCAAAGGCCACAATTCTAATAACTATAAAACATTCAAGAACATTATTCAAGACATGTTTGACAGGGGTGATCTCGTCTTGGATAACCTTAATGCACCTGATAATCAAAATATGGATGTGTTCAAATAGCCTTTTCCTAACCATTCACCCAATTAAAATTGCATTTAGACCATGACTATTAAATCATGTGATAATAATATCTATACAATCAATATGGTCTTTCCTTTAATTCTAGTCCAACCTATCCCATAATAGGAGGCACCCATTTTACTTACTCTTCCCTCATAATCGATGGAATTTATTTTTCCCATTCTTCCTACTTAGGTAGAAGAGCCTAATTTACCCATTCCACTCCCATGTGAGGAAGAGCCTCCTTTACCACTCCTTTTACCATAAGAAGAGCTTGTATTGCTAGTTCCTTTTATACCAATGTTACCTATCCTCTTATTACTTGAGGACCATGCCTTACCCGTTCCTCAACTACATGTTGAGGGGAACATCATTCTTGTGTTATACCCTCTTGAGGAATCCTCTTCGCCTGCCTCTCCTTCACCAATAGAAGGTAGTACCCCATCCACTCCTCCTTTGCACCTAGAAGAGCTAGTGTTATCTACTCTTATATTAGATGAGAGATCTATAGTGCCTACTCCAATTCAACCAATTTTACCATGTCTTTTACCTATGGAAGATCACACTTTACCTATTCCTCACCCACATGTTGAGGGAACAATTATACCTATTCTCTACCCCCTTGAGGAGCCTTCTTCGCCTACCTCTCCTCCACTCGTAAAAGACCATGCCTCTTCTCCTGTCTCTATAAAAGAAGACCCTATTGTGGCTCTTTCTCATCTTTGACTTGAGGTAGTAGAGGCCAATAATTTCCCTCTTTCTTAATCACATAAGCCTTCTAAAGAAGCAATTGTAAGGCCTATGTCAACTCTATCTAAACCCTTCTCATAGTTAGTGGAAAGTCTAGAATTTCTTGACTCTATGAAGCTAGATCATGTGACATTTTGGGATCGACTTAAAACTCCTTATCCTACACAATGAGTTTCAACCTTTACTGCCAACCCTCTCACTACCCTTTACCCTAAGGTCTTTAACAAAGTAAGAGCTTCTTCACCAAAATCACTAGAAGCTCATCTTTCTATGTCAGAGCCCTCACCCTTGCATGTGTCTACCACATTAAAGTAGATCAAGTCTTTAGGCATACATCCGGTCTCTCATCTAATTCATTTACAAGTGAAATTAGATCTGACTCTCCAACTACAAGTTGGAGTTCCATGGCCTGAACTAAAGAGGAATGTTAAGCTTCTTAGACCTCGCCAATACTTTCCTCTTCTACCCTCAACTTTTCTATTAATTTTAGGACCACATCCCTCTACTTTAATTAGAGTTCACTGATCCAAGTGAAACAAAAGGTTAAGTTACCTCCACTACTGCCTCGATCACCTAGTAGGCCTTTCACATCTAACACCTACCACCAAGAAAGTGTCAGCAAAACACATGGCTCCACCACCACCTAAAAATGTGCCATGCAAAATCACCCCCATGACTCCTAAGCCAAAGAGGGTATCCACTATTATTATAATAACAAGTGTAAGCCCACTCGCAGGCTCTTATATATTTTTTCTATGATAGTTGTTGTAATCCTCCATATTAACTCTTCCTACCATTAAGCCTTATAGCCCTCTTAGACCAAATCGATCTTGGTTTGATGATACACAAGTGTGTATATATCATCATTCACTTAGACATGATACTGAGAGTTGTAAAGCTCTCATGGTAATCATTCGACAACACTTTGATGTTGACACTCTCTTTGTTGATACTCCCATTAACCTTCTTGTTATTCCACCCCTGGTATCCATAATGCCTCCTACTGTTCCACCTGAATTCAAACCTAAAGATGTTGTCATACCTCCTTTGCCACCTCCATCACCTATGTTTCAGATTAACACAGTTAATGTGGCCACGTGGTCACAAAATCAAAAAGATAAAGGTAAGAAAAAGGTCACTGCCTCTTGGGTTCATCCCTTCTCAAAAGACACTCCTCTTTTGAATCCCAAGCTTTCCATATTAGGTGTCCCAAAGCCAACATCTTCAGAAGTTATTCAAAACTCGATGGTGAAACAACTTCACCAAACCTCTGTGAAAATGTCCTTATATGAGTTAATCCAAAACTCACCCCAACACCGTCAAGCTTTGATTAGTTCCTTGCAAGCAGTTGAGGTACAACTTGATGATCCCCAACCTCTTATAGATCTGGTTATCTCTCTTAACATCATCTTCATGATTTCCTTCAGTGATTCAAAAATTCCACTTCAACACCCTAAATATCAAGATTTTGCCCTTTTTTACCACCACATATATCGAACAAACTCATGTCAATCACCATATATATCAAACAAACTCATGTCAAAAGAGTTATGATCAATGGGGAAGCTAGTATTAATATTATCTCCACCCATACCTATAAATAGCTAGCCCTTCCTGATAATTGCATGTCTCAAACTGACGCAGTGCTTTACTCCTTTAATAATACCATAGCTACTACGATAAGCACTATTATCTTACATATCCATGTGGGCCCCTGCATAATAATCAAGCTCTTCTATGTTGTAGAAGGAGAGTTCTAATATAATATATTATTTGGATGACCTTGGATACGTGCTATGGCATGTGCTTTCAACTTTACACTACTGCATCAATTTTGAGTACAATGGGCAAGTGCATGTTATTCTCACCAACCCACCTCCTTTCAAAACATGCAACATGATTTATAGCCCTCATGATGTTCTCATTCCATTAAAGACATCATCTTATCTACATGATACTTTTGAATCTTCCACAAGCTCCATTACCCTAGTTACACAAATATCGACAACACAAATTCCTGACAAAGACCCCATAGAAGAACTGTTCAAGCATTTGTCACTAAAAGAATATCATTTATTGGCACTCGACATGTTCTATACTCCAAAAGAGTGTAGAAAGCTTCATATGTATCCTAATTATGATCTTCGTATTAGGATGGCCATCCAGTATGGTCCCCCTAACCTTCAAACTAATTTCACATATGGGGGAATTGATCGAGCTCTCACTATCGGCAATCCATCCTCTTTGCCACAATGATTTACTTGTGACTTCTCTTTCCTGAGCAAGCCTAATTTTGCTCACACCTATCTTTATAGGTGTACCTAGAAAGGATTTGGTTTGGGTCATTACAAGTAGGGTGTTTATACGCCCATTGAATATCCCATCAATAAAATCATTGAAAATGCCAAAAAATGGCATGGAGTGGGTTATGATGAACTAACTAAACTCACCAAAATTTCTCATATACCAATTATCAAAGAGCCAATCTCTCCTTCTCCATCCTCTCCTCTACCATCACCTACCGAATCGAAGGTATCTATACCTCCTAATTTTTTTTCAATAAATGCCATTTATTTGGGTCCCGTCACTTATCACTGGGGTAAGGAAACAAGGTTTATTCCTCTCATTCATCTTGAAATGATTGATGAAGACTCTCCCACTATCAACACTATCCAATGTCAAGATGATGATGCTATTCTCACATACATAGGTGCAGATGATTCCTATATCTAATGATAATTCCCATCCAAAACATAAGCTATGTTAAATGAATCAACCATTGACATCAATTTGCCCTCTCATGATAACCCCCACATTCTTATTATTGGCCAATCTTTAGACTCCTTTGAGCAAGCAAATTATGTCACATTTCTTAATGACCATAACAAAACCTTCACTTGGTCTTATAATGACATGCCCAATATCGACCCTTCTATTGTCACCCATAACATTGTCACCAATCGAGATGCTAAACCTATTAAGTAGAAGCTTCATAAAATGCATCCTCGTATTGCTCTCCTTGTCAAAGAAGAGCTCCAACGTCTCCTTTCTGTTAACTTTATCCAACCCATTGACTACCCACAATGGGTTTCCAATATTGTTCTTATCACAAAAGTGATAGGTGGAATCTGCATCTGCATCAACTACCATATCCTAAACTATGCTTATCTAAAAGATGACTTCACTTTAACAAGTATTGACTAACTTGTTGATCTAATAGCTGGCCATGAGATGCTATCATTTATGGATGGGTTCTCAGGTTACAATCAAATCTTGATTGCTCTCGAGGATCAACACAAGAAAATTTTCATTACCCCATGGGGGACTTTATGTTATCAGGTCATGCCCTTTGGTCTGAAGAACATTGGTGCCACCTACTAATACACCATGACTTACATCTTCCATGATCTCCCACATAAAATTATGGAAGACTATGTGGATGACTTACTTGGAAAGTCTAAACTTTGCCAAGATCACTTAATGATTCTCAAAATCATATCCACTCATCTCTTCTAATATAATGTTTGACTAAACCCAAAGAAATACATCTTTGGTGTCCTTTTTTAAAAGCTCTTAAGCTTTATCATTTCTCTTCGTGGTGTTGATGTCAACCCTGCTAAAGTTTGAGCAATACTAGACATGCCTCCACCTACTAATATCAAACAAATTTGTAGCCTACAAGGTAAGCTCCAGTCCATCTACCACTTCATCTCCCAGTTTTTAGATCATTTCTAACCCTTTCACCATCTCAAAAAATATGTCTCCTTCATTTGGAATGCAGATTGTCAAGAAGCCTTTGACACACTCAAACGGTATCTCCTTTCTCCATTGGTTCTTATTCCACCTAAGGAAAACCAACCTTTCTACCTTTACATCTCTGCAATAGACCATTCTTTGGGTGCTATGATTGCACATCGAGATGATCACCATTAAGAACAAGCAGTTTACTATATAAGCTACACACTTATTAATTATGAAACTTGATATACCCATACTGAAAAGCTTTATCTCACATTGGTCTTTGTAGCTTCCAAGCTTTGTCATTACCTCTTAAATCACAAAACCTACATCATCACCCATACTGATCCCCTCAAATACATGCATTCCAAGCCATATCACAACCAACGTGTAGCTCGATGGCTCATGTTCCTTATTGAATTTGACTTAGAATTTATTCAATAAAAGTCTATCAAGGGGTAAATAATCACTGACTAGTTAGCTACCACTGCTTTACCTGATAACCAACCTTCAAACTATTGAGTTGTGGAGCTAAAAGCTTCACTGAATGTGCAAATGTGGAGGTTGTTGGGTTACACAGTAATTGACATCGGTTAGGCCAACTGATATCAGTTATCTCCAGCTACATAGTAACCGGCATCGATTAGGTATCAGCTGACATCGGTCACCTTTAGACTGACATCAGTCGTTTGTGCATTTCCAGAACTGTTCTAATTTTAGATGAATAGTTAAGTTTGCATGTAAAGATTAATTTTAGTCTTGAGTCTGCGTTTCTAATTATTGTTTGTTTTGGGATCTATTTAAGAGACCCATGGGGCTGTATTGTAATGTAAGCAAGATTAATTAGATCTACAAGGTGCAAGATCAAGAAGGTCTGTGGTCAAGGAGGCGACAACGGTTGAGTTGATTGTCACTTGGAAGTAGGCAACAACAACCATTGGGTTGATTGTCACTGGAGGGAACAACTCAGTGTTGAGTTGGTTATAATTAAGAGAGAGAGAAATCTTGAGGAAGAATTACTGTACATCTACGAGGTGTGAGAAGAAAGAGGTTTCTTCATTGTATTTCCTTCTGGAAGAGTTTAATACAGATTGTATTGTTTCTATTATCTCTTATTCTTTGTTGTTTCTGATTTCTAGTTACTTATTACTTCTAGTTTAATTTCGTGTTTAGTTGCTTATATAAAGGTAATCAATTGTACTCTAAGGAGGATCCTAACACAAACCTCAAATTCCCTAATGAATCTATCACAATGCTCTCCATCGATGACATCTCCTTTCAAATGATGATGTTCTTTAACAGGTCTAAATGTCAACACGGTGGGGGTGCAGGGGTCATCCTCATCCCTTTTAATGGTGAACCTATGTCTTTGTCATTTAAACTAGATTTTAAATGTACTAACAATATGGTTGGATATGAAGCTTTGATGTTAGGGCTTCAAATGGCTATTTTCTTGGGTGTCAAATCACTAACCATTTTTGGTGACTCCCTGCTAGTGGTTAATCAGGTTAATGGTTCTTACTTATGCAAAAATGAAATTCTATAATGATATAAACATCGTGTAGATATGTTATTAGAATCATTAGACTCCTAGTTCTTACAAACTATTCCTCAATCTACAAACAAGTTTGCTAACATAATGGCTTCTCTTGTTTCACACATACCCTCTTCACCCTCTTCCTCAAAAATCTATCTCACTGTATATTGCTTAACATTGCCCTCCTATGTATCAACTAACATTATTTTTTTAGGCAATATAACACACAACCCACATGCCTTATGGTACAAGCATTTCATATATTACCTTTCCTTTTCTATTACCCCTTCTGACCTTTCCAATAAAGGAAGACATGCTTTCATGAACTGTGTCACTCGTTACAGTGTGCTAGGGGGACTTCTCTACAAGTGAGGTTTTGATGTTCTCCTCCTTAGATGCCTCACTAGAACTGAGATACCCTTCGCCATTAAATAATTCTGTGATGGGATTTGTGGTGGGCATTTCAATGGTAATGAAGTTGCCAAATGTATCATTTGACTTGGTTACTATTGGCCCATACTCCATCAAGATTGTAGTGATTACATTTGGCATTGTCAAATGTCAACAACATGCTAACCTCCTTCATGTTTCAAGCCATGCATTACAAGTTGCCAAAGACTTATGGCCCTTCTCCTAAAGGGGTTGAGATCTAGTCAGCGAGGTTAACCCTAATTCATCTCTCCATCACCATTCCATCATCACTACTACTGAATACTTCACCGAGTGGGTCGAGGCCATTCCTCTCATCTCCACTAAGGATAAAAAAATTGTTGACTTTATCAACCATCACATCATCTATTATTTTGGTGTCCCTCCTAAAATTATAACAGACAACAATAAATCTTTCAAAAACAAGATTGTCTAAAATCTTTGTGACACTTTTGGAATCAAATTAAGCTTCTCATCATTGTACTATCCACAAGCAAATAGACAATAGAAGATTTTAACAAAACCTTAACCAAAATCCTCATGAAGGTAATCAATGATACTAGTAAGGATTGAGACACACACATTCCCTTTATTTTATGGGCTTACCATACTAACATTCAAACCTCTACAGGTGCTACACCTTTTTCCTTGGTCCATGGGATGGAAGCTGTTTTGCCTCTTAAGGTCCAAATTTCTTCTCTTTGCATTTATCTACAAGACATACTTACTAAAGATGACTTTCACCAAACACATTTGGCTCAACTTGAGTTGCTTGATGCACCTCATCTCATAGATCTCAACCACCTCCAGATCTATCAAGAGCATATCAAACGTGCTTACAATAAAAACCTAAAAGAGCAAGATTTCAATATCAAAGATCTCATCTTAAAGGAAAATCAACATGTGACAAACATGGAAAAAAGCAAATAGGGTAAGTTTGCTCCTAATTAGCTTGGATCCTACATCATAACTCACAAGTATGGCTCAAGAACTTATCGCTTGTCTTCTCTCAAAGGAAACCTAGAACCCAAGCCTTTAAATGCTTTGCACCTACAACCATTCTTTTGTTAATCAAGTGATGCTTCACCTCGTGTTTAACTTGAGCTCATCCCTTGAGCAATACTATTGCATTCATCTCCCTTCTTCTTAACCCTTATTCCTACACACTTAGTTAACCTATAAAGTGCTATGGTTTTATCCTCAAAGTGGAAAACCTCTAAACCTTTATAGTCCTATCCATGACTAACGTTAAAAAAATGGGATACATAGATAAATTATAATCTCTCAGGTCATGATTCTCAACTTAGACTGCTCCTTTGAAGGATAACTACGTAACTTCTCCTTGATACTATAAATAGATAGCTCCCTTAAAGGACATCTATTAAAAATCAAAAATAAAAACTTAGACCACTCCCTTGAAGGATGGCTGAACCAAGCTTTGTTATCAAGAAACATAATGACTTAGAAGCTTCTTGTATTGATCAACTTCATATGACCTCAACATAAATAAAATCCTATTGTAGGCTTCCCGTATTGATCAGCTTACACAACAACAAAAAAACTTTAAGTCATGGACTTACTTATAGTAACTCTCGAGTCACCCACACAAGGGGCATACCATCCCCACTAAGAAGGTTATGCTACCTAAACACTCTCATTTCTTTTAACTTTTTCCCCATATTCTTTCAAGGGACTTTGAGCTCACTTGACACAAGGTGAGTACAAGGCTTCTCTAACAGATAAATGGTCAAATGACGCAAAGCATGAAAAAGGTTCATATTCCTAAGCCTATTTATGTTGTGATTATGGTCTTTACCAATTCATGAGCATCGTGCCTCTTTCTTTCCCATCCCAATCACATGTCAATTTCTCTTCTGAGATCACATCTCACAAAAAATTTCAATCACCTTCTCACCTTTCTACCAATTTTTATTGATTCTTAGTGTTATGTGTTTAACACATATCCTTATCACACAAAGATACTCCAATAACTACCCAAAACCATACTAAAACTAACAAACCATTGCTCATGAGAAATCTACCAAACATGCAACCATAGTGTCTCTAAACAACAATAAATAGGAAAATTATCAAGCCTATGCCATTTATTTTAAGCATACACCATCACAAATATGGAAAAATGCTAAAGATGAAGCTAACCAATCAACTATACATATACCATCACATCTATGGAAAATGCTAGTCTAACTCAACTAACATGCTCAAAATTAACATAACATAAACATCTACATCATAATACTAACTTCAACATCATCACCATCGCATACATAAACACATCTCAAAATAACAAACTCTCATATATATACACGTCGAATATGAATGTACATCAATGGTTCATATCAGTATCATCTCTCTCTCAAAAAGTACATCTCTCATCTTCAACTCGTAGGTCAATGTATATACAACATATATAACAACATCAAAAATATCATCTGGTACTCAAAATATGCAAGGCTATAATTGTGGTCATGAGGAAGCAGTATCGTCACTACTCTCTACTTATCTACGTCTACATGACCTAGAAGCCATGGAATGTGTCACTGATCTCTCTTGATATCTAACCTGATAATACCTCTGAATCTATGGGAACTCCTTGATGGCTCTCTCATAGTATGCAATCTCATCTAGAGTAGTGTTGTACCTCACTAGAGATATAATTTGTGGTGGACCCATCCAACCTAATGTAGGACCCTATATTGGTCCCTATGGTGGAGGTTGAGTACCCTATCCTATTACTCTCAAACTATCCCTCTCTACTATCAATGTAGTAACCTAGCCCTGTAATGCCCTAACTTACCCCTATAATATCATAACCTACCCCTGTAAGACTAAAACCAGTGTCTATGTTGAATCTCAGGTCTGCACTACTGCTCTCAAACCTATACTACTATATCTTGAGCTTGCACAACTGCATCTCTCTCTCTCATCACTCCCTATGCATCTGATGGTGGCCTCTTGACTTGCATTCTGGGATGTATACCTGTCCACCATGCAAGATAAACTACTATGCATCCAGGATCTACCACACTTGAGCTTGCTAACAACTCTTTAAAATCTAGCCCATTTGTCTCATGAGGTAAAGGTAGGGATGCCTTTATATCATCCCTCCTATATCAAGGAAAGGCAGGAGGCACATCCTGTAATAAGCAAAACTATCTCCTAACATGTGCCATGGGTATCATCTCTAGCTCTCCAGCTTATCTCCCTCTAACCCATAATGTGCTCTACCTATAGATAAGTTGCTTTGTCTGTCCTCTAAATGCAGGGTATGTTAGGTAGGGCCTCTAAACAATATTTGTAGGAATTAATCCATCTATCATATACCTATAATAACCAATGTCTTGCATTATGCCATCTACTCGTGTCTAGGCCATAGTCTCTCTACACCATCTGAACTCGACCCTAAAACTAGCTATAATCATGGTGGGTAGCCCCAATGGCCATGTCACCATGATGTGCTCATATGCGCAATAATGGATTAAATTCCCAATGCATAAACTATACCATCGTCACAACCTCAAACACCATAACTCTCTATATAACTATGTCAAAAATGTTGGTCCCTATGTATACATGGTCTGTTACTCAACCATCTATGCCAACACACCTATCAATGTAATAAAAAATCCCCCCTTGTCTGTATCTGGTAGTATATATATATTACAATCCCTATCATTATCAAGATACTCAATCGATGCTACTCCTCATCAATAGTGTACAATGGCTCACATGCAAAGCTCACTGAGTGATAGGTCACCTCGCTAACATGCTCTCCAAACAATGTAACCATGTGAATATTATGTTCCTCTCTTGAACAAGGGAAGAGTTCCTTACCCTGGAGCAATAACCATAAAATCTTGTACACATCCTCCTATGTCACTATCAACTCTCTGGTAGGCAAATGGAAGGTGTTGGTGGTGTAATCCCACCTCTCTATCAAGCTAACATCATGTGAAACTCTATAATATCATCACACTCCTCCTAACCTTATAGCTGCCATATGTTCCCACTCATCTATGATGACATCCCTCCTCATCCTTGTCAGCAACATAGGAAGTCGATCCTGTAATGTCAACTCTTGGCTAGCCTACATCCACACATAAACCTCAAGTCATATACTTTCTAATATAAATATTCACCCTTTTTTTCCTTCTCTATGGGAGAACTACATTGGCCTGAGGCCCTCACTTGGGCTATGTAGGTAGCACTCAGTTGACATGGGGTCTTCTGAGATTAGCTCAACCGTATACCAAGCTAACTATCTAACCTATTGACCCACCTAAACCCTAGGCCTAACTGCCTATCCATAAACCCTAGGCCCAACTACCTATCTTTCAACTTTAGGTCTTATAGCCTATATGTTAAATTCTAGGCCCCATGGCCTATATCTCACACCCTCGACCCCATGACCTATTTTTTGAGCCCTAAGTCCCATGACCTATTTGAATCTACCTTTTTCTAACCACTTCCCTTAACAAAATTTTAACCATATCTCACCCTTTTTCCATACACAATGAGAGAACTACATTGGCCTAAGGCCCTCAACTGGGCTATGTAGGTAACACTTAGTCGACACAGGGTCTTCTAAGGCTAGCTTAACTATTAGGCTTGATGACTAACTCAACTAGGGATCCAAATTGGGCCTTTTCTTCTTATTTGAGGTTTTTGCCTATGATCGATGTCGATTAAGGCTATCAACATTAGCGTCAGATGTTAGTCAACATTGGTACCTTGTCGACTAACATTGGTGAACCCCATTGAAATTAGCGATTGGTTTGGCCCTAGTGTCAAAAAACCCATGTCCCAACTTTAGGTTTTTCCCTAACAACTACACCCAAACCCCTCTCAACTTCACCTAACCTATCCTCACCCCATTTACCATCCCTCTACTTTCCCTCTCTCTCCTCAAACCTAACAAATTCACCCAAATGACACATTAACTACTTTAAATTAAAATTCCACTTGAAGAGCAACTTACCTCATCTCTATGTCTCCTTCGAGTTGGAATAGCTAGCACTTGTGGTGGCACGCATCCAGCTGGGTCGCCTCTTACTTCTGCCATCTCTACCCACGTAAACCTAGAGCTTTTTTCTCCAATCAACTATCATAAATGAGTTTTATTGGGCTACCAAGCCCCTTATTTTTAGGTTTGGTCACCCACTAATGTCGATAGCTTGCCCTAAGGCACCGATGTTGGCAATACTTCTTACTGACATCGATGGCATAACCAACATTGACAAACTTAACATTAGAGATTTTAACCCCAACCACCACTCTTTGGACTACACCCTCCATTTGGGGTACCTTGGAGATCACATATATCTCCCCAATAATGACAACCAACCTTAGAAATCACTTAAATCTCCACTCATGATGGCTTTGATCAGAGATCACTAATATCTCCTTGACCATTGACCCTTTTGAACCAACCTTATATTGCTTGTCTTGACCGCTTATGCTACCTCGCTATAGTTGGATATTATATACATGCATGTATATCATGTGTTTTGGATCATGGCCAAGATAGTCCTATCACTTGCAACCTTTTATGTTTATCAAGAGCACTTCCTACCTCAGATACCTAGAACACATAGACCATTAGATCTACAACTTTGATCATTTTAACCTTATCAGCTATCACTTACAAACTGTGATTTGGTTATTTCTATCTAAGTCCTACTTACCTTTACCTGTTATTAATTGTGTCAACTATAACTCATAGTAGTATACCCATAAGCAATAATCTTACCATGCTCTCACTCAATATCCACCCACCCAATTAACTCCTTATCAAACTGGTATTCGATTCCAAATTCTCCTTTATCGATTCCTATTTTGAGGGGGGTGCCTCATCCAATACCTAGAGCATCCAATTCCTATTTTTGTCTTGTAACTTGTCAGCATAAATTACAAGACAAAAATAGGCAAATGTAGACACCAAAATGATGTCACACACATGCATAACTCCTTATGTCAAAACCCCCCTTGAGCCCCTTTTAATAATTAGCCTTACTAACCCATGTTTTTACCCCTCACACATTTAATTAATATAAAATATTTAATTAAGTTGATTAAAAACTACTTATGCCACCTTACCTGGCCACTTCATCCTAAGAATAATTCTTAACCTCTAAGTCACCTCAAGACTTAGTCCCCTAATCCTAACTAGCCATGACTTGTTCCCACCCCAAACATAAATTCTTAACTAACTACATCCTTCTTAACCTCACATTTCTACCATTTTCTAATGGATACCACACTTGGTAGGAGAAAGAACAAAAAATAGGCTAAAAATAGCCCTTTTACCTGTTCTCATGCTATCAACATTAGTCAACCCATGACTGACATTGATGGGATTGTTGACATCTATTACTTAAGCCAAATTCTAACCTAGTATTAAGGTCAACAAAAATTAGAAAAACTCAATCATTTGCATACAGGCTTTAGCATTAAACTTTCTACATCCAAGCTTACCATTACTCTACACAAATCAGTCTAGATTAGGAATTGATATACTACACAGAGCTTAGATTCTTTTGAACTAACAATACACACTTGTCTTTCTATTCATGTATTACTTTAACATGCCTCACCAGAGCCATCTATCTGATACCTATGTTTCATCTATTTCACTAGCTAAGTATATCTCTATGTTTTGTAATTCTTTTAAATAATCCTTTTATAATTACTTTACATTATATTATTTATCATTTTATGAATGTGTCAACTCTCCCTGTGAAGGAGTTATAAAACTCCTCTTGTTTCCCTCTACTTCAAACATACTAACCCTTTGTCTAAATCCACTTGAGTCTTACCCACTCCCTTACAACTCTTCCCAACCTCATAAACCTAACCAACATCCACCTCCCAGCTTATAAAAGTCTCCTACAACCTTGTTGAGAACTTATTGCCCCTATCAACATCGATCATATAACCAAATTCGATCATATAGCCTTACCAACATCGGTAACCTAATTGTTGTTAGTGACTATGTATTTCTAGTAACCTCCCTGAGCCTGCCCAAACAACCTCCAAAAACACCAATAACTCACATTGCCTGCACTATGTCACTCTCTACTACACTTAGACTGCAAGAACAGTATGAACATCTCTCTCTTACTCTCTCTTTCATTTTGTTATTCATTACCATTTTGTTTCAAAAAGTGGACTATCATCCCTAAGGAAGTTTGACACTTTCAAGAACAAGTGTGTAGGTTGGTAGCCCACTCATATATCTACTAACAAATATTTTGGTGGTAGTGCTTTCTTATTCTCAGGTAGTCCTCCCTAGCCAAAGAAGAGTGCTCAACATCATCTAGATATGACATGCAACCAATCTGGGTTCTTTCTGATCTCTAATCCCTACCCTTCATTTTTATTTCTCCTTAAACACCAAATAGATTCAAAATTTAGTGAAACACAATATTGGCTAGGGATGGATAAAGGCTATAGAATACCTGAGGTTTTAATGGTTTCACTTTTATTTTGTTGACAAATCATATATTCAGCCACATATTTTTGGACATCCCCCTTGAGTCCTTCCTAAAAAAGAATCTTACTTGATTTTATGATAGGTTTTTTAAAATCTTGAATGACCTGTAAGTGGAGTTGCATGAAGTTCCTAAAGGATTTTTTATTTGAGAAGAAAATTCTTACATAAGTATAATCTATCTTTATACCATAATGCATTACCCTTCCATGTGAGTTTTTCAAATCCACCCAACCCTTGCTGAAGATTCTGAATCAAATCATGAGTAACACTATCATTTCCCATTTTGATCTTGCTTCCTCTAACCAATCTGTCTGCCAAATGGTCATGGCACATGGAAATGCCTCAACTAATTCATCCCTCTTAGATAGTATATCTTCCACCATATTTTTCTTATATTTATTGTAGACTATTTCAAAATCATATCTTAACATCTTAGTAACCCATTTATATTGTTCTTCTAATGACAACCATTGTTCTAAAAAAATATTTTTTCTATCATGATCAGACTTTACCTAAAAGTGACGACCCATCAAATAAGGTCTCCATTATTTAACTACATGTAGAATGGCCATAATTTCCTTCTCATAGATGGGCTTTAGCTAATTTTTACCCTTTGATTGGTGATTTTCAAATGCAAGTGGTCTGACTTCTTGCATGAGCACAACACCCATACCATATCTAGATTGATCTGTAATCATAATCAAACAAGTGTCATAGTAGTAGAAAACACACTTGCAATGGATTGAAACCTTAATATAATGATTTACTTAAAATCAACATTTTGAATGATTATAAAATTTAAAATCAATTTTTAAATATCCAAAATAGACAAAATTTAAGAGTGTAATAAAATAAGAGACTAATTCAACAGAAAATACCACATGATTTGATAACAGAGTTCGGCTATAAAGCCTACATCTCTAAATCTACTCTAATGGGGGATCACTCCTTATTAATTATAGCAAAAATCACTTTACAATAATAATAAGTCTTCAAACATCATCTTACAACCTTTAATTCTATCCTAGAGATTCTCTTGAAACAATATTATTTCGTTTAAGTCACAAATACTATCTCCGTTTCTCTCCACACTCTTTACATGCCTTGGAATTAATCTCCGTGACTAAAAGTTTGTTTCAAATATCACTTTGAGCTCCTTATATGATATTTGAGCTCTGTGGTACATCGGTGGGTTCCTTATCCTTTTACTTGATAGGCTTTGGGTTTGAAACCTACTCCAATGCATTCAGTGGTTGTGTAAATCCTTTATCCCACATTGGGAAGGTGGGAGGTTCAAAGGATATTAATATACCATGGAATCCATGGTCTATAATGCCAAGTAGTTGGCATTACCACGTATTGCATGGGAAATCTGGTGGAGTATGTAGAGTGTGTGGGGATCGTGGGAAAATATGTGGATGTTTGTAGCATGACATATGGGGTGTATGGGAACCGTGAGTTATTTGATGGGGCATGAACATTTGATAATTTATGACATGATATGATAATTAATTATAATATATAAAATTGGATCATAAAAAATGGTGGCAAGCCATGTGTTAGCTTGATAACCCACCACGTGGTTTAATATGCATTCACCTTTTGTCGACATTCATCGATTGTTGACCTCTCACCACTTGTCAACATCCAAAACCTAATTTTTTTTACTTGCTCAAAATGATCTTCTAGGTGCCATAACTCATGCATACAGGATCCATTTTGCAAACCAAAAAATGCATCAAAAATCTCACAATGAGCCCTTTGCCATGGTAATGATAAACCTACAATTTTTAGACTTTATTTTTGGAGCAAAATTTAGATCCTCCTAGATTAATCCTCCCCACTATGAGATTTTAGACCTCCAAAAGTCAATTAATTGGTAAAGAGGTGAGGGTATTGCTCCCTCACTCTTTCAGCTTCCATACATTTGGCCTTGTTCAAGTGCATCCCTTTGAGAACAACATGAATATATTCAACATTTCTCCTTCGTGATGTTCAAACCTTCTTATCAAGTATTGTATCTTCCTACAATTCGATTAGATATTCAGGAGCAAAATCATCAACAAAATGAATAGATACACTCTTATCATGATCTACAATCATCAGTGGCTCATACAGTTTTAGATTTTCCACATTCACAACTAAAAAAATCTACATATAAGATGGCAAATCCAACCAGAAAGCATTTTTTTACCAATATTTTCCATAATCTAGAAAGGACCATACTGGATTGGTTTCAACTTTTTATCTTCACCTATCAGTCTTTCCTTATTGATGTGAAGCCATACCAAATCACCTACAACAAACTGGTGATCAACACGATGTTTGTCATGTCTTACTTTATACTTTGCCTGACGTTTCTCCAATTGATCTCGAATAGTTTGGTGTACCTACTGTATATTTTTAATGAAATTCTTGGATTTAATAATATCTTGGCTTTAATAATATCTTTACATTCATCAACAGTTGAATCCTACCCATAAAAAACATCTAGAGGTGATTTAGGCAAATATCCATAACAAAATTCAAAAAGAAATTTCATAGTAGAAGAATGAAGTGCATGGTTGTAATCATGTTATATATAACATAAATGCTCATCCTATAACTTGGGATGTTTACTGAAATAACCCCTAAGTAAATGTACCACTACGTGGTTTACAACCTCTGTCTGCCCATTGTTTTGTGGATGAAATGCAATGCTCTTATTCAACTTAGTGTCCATCAATTCCCGCATTGTTGACCAAAATTCCCAAAGAAATTGAGAATCTCAATCAAAAATAATAGAAGTAGGCAAACCAAAATGAAACCATACATGCTAAAAGAATAATTATGCCATACCTTCCCCTATAATCTACTTAGTACAGGGAATCAAAACACACATCTTGCTAAATCTATCCTATACTATGTACAATTAATCATGTTTTATCAGTGACATAGGCAAAACTCCTACAAAATCCATGGAAATACTTTCCTAGGGATGAGTAGGAACATGTAAGGGAGTGTAAAGTCCTAGTTTCATGTTACTAGGTTTGCTTGTGGCACAAAGAACACACCCCTTGATATATTTGGCAACATTTTCCTGCATACGGGGCCAATAACAATACATTCTCAAATGTGTAACCATTTTACCAACTCAAAAATGACTAGAAATAAGAGAAGTATGTGCTTCCCTAATTATGAGCACCCTTTCATTTTGAAGAATGCAAAGTTTACCCAAATGATACAAAAGTCCATTATGTACATGATAGTCTGACTCTTCTACCTATTTACCACTCATCAAGTCTTTATACACATCTTTAAAGTCAACATCATCAACATATTGTTCTTTATAACTTTCATTAGTCAAGGAACTATGCTATAAAAGAATAGATGCAACTACCATAAGAGGCCTAGAAAGCATGTCAACAACTTTATTCTGAATACCTTTCTTATACCGGATCACAAGATGAAATTGCTGCAGGAAACCCATCCAATAAAAATGCTAAGGTTGTTTTTAGATTGGCCTACAATTAAAGATACTAGAGGGGCTAATGATTTGTATGTATCATTGTCTCCTTTCCCATCAAGTAATGTTTCCATTTCTTAACAGTCTGAACCAATGCATATAATTCCTTATCATAAGTCAAATAGTTTCTTACCGCACCTATGAAGGTCTCAGAATGATAACATACTAGCTTCTTTCCCTGCATCAGAACAACTCCCATAGCATAGTCACTTGCATCTATCTCAATCTCAAATGGTTGCTACAAATCAAGAAGTGCCAAGACAGGAACAATACTAGTCATTGTTTTCAAAGTGTTGAAGGCCCTTTGCTACTTACCTCCCCACTGAAAAACCTATTTTTTACTAGTCAAAGAATGCAAGGGTGATGTAATAAGTGAGAAATTATCAATGAATTTTCTCCAATATTATACTACACCAAGAAAAATTCTAACCTCAATTACATTATTGGGTTTAGACCATTTAACTATAACCTCCACCTTTGCAGGATTAATTTTCAATTCACCATGTCTTACAATATAACCTAAGTAAACCAAAGAGGTCTTGCCAAATTCACATTTAGACAATTTCAAATAAAGTTTCTCCCTTATCAATGCATCCATGAATTTCCTAATATAAATCATATGATCTTCCCAAGACTGATTGAAGATCAAAATATCATCTAATTAGACTATAACAAATTCATCAAGGAATGGCCTCAAAACATCACTCATCAATCACATGAATGTAGCTGGTGCATTGAACAACTTAAAAGGCATGACAAGCCACTCAAATATTCCATGTTGTGTCTTAATAGAAGTTTTCCTAATATCACCAGCATTAATCCTAACTTGATGATAACTGTAGACACCTAAATCTAGCCACCAATAACTTCTAATTAGGGTTTTGGCCAATTTCCACCCAAAATGTACAATTTGGCCAAAAAACACTAAAACATGCTAAATGATGTGAAAATGACATATTCAAGTGCTGATTTTGGCCAGGGTATCCCTAAATGGGGCAATGCAATTTATGGGCCAACTAACTTTGATCAAATCATTTCGAGTTAAAATGCCAATTTTACACCTAGGTGCTTTGGATTGCTCTTTCCTATCAAATATCTTGCACAAGAAGCGTGCCTTTATTATTTGTTGTTAGTAAGATCCTAAATGGGATAAAAGATCCAATGCATCTGACATTGACTTCTAATTACAATCCAGTCCAATTTTAGACCAATAATAAGGCATTCTAGTCAATATGAGTACTTTATACACAAAGTGCTTAAGCATACTTATGAGCTAATTAATCCAAATCAAGGCCTAATTAAGAATTCCATGGAAACTCGTTAAATAATTTGTTTTGGAAATGAATATTGAATATCTACATCATTAGGTGACCTCATTTCTTGGGAAAATATCCCTAGGCCATAAATGCCACAAATATCAAGATTCATGCCTCCCATGCCTCATCAAAGCTCTCTATGCTTCTTAATTGTTCCTCTATGACAAATATTGATGAGCCTATTTATAAATTTTAATTGCAAAATTGGATTAATCTTTAGCCACACATCTCAATCCTGAGATGGATGGTTCAAGTTGATTATGATCAATCTAAAAAATCTATAAATAGGAGGCCTTACCACATCATTTATAAGCTATTTTGGTGTAAAGTTATAATGCACAAATATCTTCAAGAAGCCATTGCAACTAGTGTTACCATGCCAAATTGATTCCAAGTCAATCCAAGCCATAAGCCAAAGGTGCCAAGGAATGATGGAGGTAGCCAAACTTCCATTTCCAAGGACTTCATGAGCACAAACCAATCATTCCACTACAATAAGCATTTATAGCATCCAAAGAAGGTAAGAGAGGGTTTCTTTTGCATTTTAGTTGTGTGTTTTATTCATGTTTGTTAACTAAGCTATCTGTAGTGTTTATGCCTAGAGATGTTATGCTAGTTAGTGTGTTTCTTTCCTTTTGTTTTCATTTTGAAACTAACACCATCCTAACCATTCTCTCTTGAGTAAAATTCTTAGATCACATATGGCATGCCTAATGGGACCAAACGCATCCCACACATGAATAAGATCATTATGCAACTTTAAAATCTTCATTTAGATCATTAAAACTCTTGAAAATTGATTTTCTAACTTTGTTTTGCCATTTTTCTTTACCATGGGTTTACAAAATAATTGACATCAATTACTAAAACTGACATCAATTGGATAACTATCGTCAATCACTATTGGTATAATTGATGTCGGGTAAATAACCTGTTAGGACCCGAAAGCACCATTGATTACCAAGCAACTAAACATACAGAATTAAACCAGAATCACAAGTAACTGGAATTCAAAAATAACACAGAATATGAGAGACAATACCCAATTGTATTAATACTCTTCCAAAAATGAATTACAAATGAAGAGACACCACACTCTTCCCACCTTACAGGCTTCCCATACCAAGTGTTCACTAATTCACCTTCAAGAGCTCACTCTCTCAATTACGGTCCCAACACACAACTCAAACACAGAGTTGGTGTTCACCTCCACCAGCCAGTAACAACACCGCCAGTCAACCAGTCAGTAACAATACTGCCAGTACACTGAGTATATAAACATACTCAACTGAGTACACAACGCACTCCAAGTAGATCTCCCATGAACTTGTAACAACCTGCAACTCAAATGATTTTACTTTGGAAGGAACTACCTTGCCTTCCTCTTTGCTCTCCAAATGAGTACACACCATACTCCAAGTAGATCCTGCCTGATCTTGCTCCCTGTTGTGTTGCTGTCACCTTGATCCTGCTGCCACTTGCATATCAACCTAGTTCTGCACACCTGCAAACCTAGACCTTGCACACACATACACCTGCAGATCAATGATCTTACTTACCATGTAGATCTCCAAACGTGGCCTTGCACACCTGCTGACCGAGATCCTACATACATGAAGAATCCTTCTGATTCTCCAAACCAGCACCCATACTTGGCACTGTGGCACTAGGAGGAACACACCTTGCTCTCTTCACTCTGAAGGAGCTAATATTTGCTCTCTTACTCTCTAGCACAAATTACAATACAACCCATGAGTCTATTATATAGATCTCATGAAAACAATAATTATACATCTAATTACAATAATTAGATCCACAACTCAAGTCTAAAATTGGTCTCTTACATGCAAACAACCGATTCGTTAACTAACTGTCCGTGAACTGGCAATTTTGGAACCGCACAGGCGACCGACGTCGGTCCTTGTCTTTTTGGAGGTGACCGACGCTAGCCGATATCTGATCGATGTCAGTTGCTCTTCTCACTATATATGATCGACATCGACTGATCAGACTGATGTCAATTGCTCTGCAACTTAGCAACCTGTAACCTCCTCCATGTTTGCATTAGTGAAGCTTTTAGCTCCACAACCTAACAATCTCCCACTTGGAGATAAATAGCTGCACTGTACCTATACTTGTACACTGTCTGATTTGTTTCCTAGCTTGTATCCCTCTTCAAGATCAATCCTGAAGACCAACCACCACACAACCTGTGGTGTACCTCCTCTCATCCAAGTAACCTATCGCATCTGCATCTACAAACCCATATAGAAAAGAACTTGACCCTGCATAGCATGTTAACCTGTTACTGGTCCCTCTTAGACACCTGAGAATCCACTGAACTGCCCTCTAGTGCTTCTTTCCCAAATTGGCTCCAAACTTTCTGACAGCTCCCACTGCATGGGCAACCTAGGTCTAGTACGCATGTACTTAACCTCATCATGTGAATCAAGACCCTATTCTATGAACTGTCCAACCATCGACGTGCTAATCGGTATCACAAAATCATCTGGAGACAAAATCAACCTATGATCTCCATGTCTCTAGAACACACTTATGCCAAAGAATTTTGCTCCTTCAAATTCTTCATGACACACCTCTAAACTAACTTTACCTTTAGCTCAAAAAAACCCTGTATGTGTAACCCTGCATCAAAGCAAACACATAACATACATTAACAGGATGATGTCGCGACTCATCATCCACCTGGTAAAGTAACCACAGTAGTTACAATGACATTAACTAAAGCCATGCTTTGTCATCCACCTGTCAAACCTGTACCACTGTCCTGGAGCTTCCACAAGACCATATGACCTGGCCTTCCATCTCATGTATCCATTCTCTCTATTCTTTAACCAAGGAATCCATTCGTCTCTCAGTGCTTTCTTTCGGCTGGCAACCCTACCAAATCTCCCGTTTGGTTCTTCATCCTAATCATGCCATGCTCCCACTATTTCCTGGATCCTTCCTGCTCTGCAGTGAGTAACGAGTATAAAGAAGAGGAACAACAAATTTGAGGCTTAATTACCCTTTCAGTCCTCCATATGGGCGTTTGAGACTCCTTGACAGCTCGCTGTCCACCCAAAATTTGTCTCAGTGACCGACCTCGGTCACCACACAATTTGCATCTGATCGACGTTAGTTCCATGCAATTCTCTTTTTTGTCAATGCCAATTTTTTGACCGACATCAGTCTTACCTAGTCATCGACGTCGGTTCCTTGACCGACACCGGTAGCCACCCTGCCCGACACCACCAGCTCTGGTCTATACATGACTGACATCGGCACCTATCTGTTTGACGTCGTTTACCCTTGATTGATGCCGGTACCTATGTTCACTTGTGAGTGATGACTTTTTACCCGTGAGCTTTCTTTGAATTATACCCATGTCTAAATTGCCCTGCTCAGAAGTATCTAGCCCCATCCACTGATCTCTGTCCGTCATCTCCTTCAAGAACACCAAGGCTTTCCAGTTTTTAAGTCTGTCAAACACATCTGTCTTCCGCTTAAGAACATGCATCTCCTTCTTGCTCATGTGACCAAGCCTATAAAGCCACGTCTTCACAATAGAAAAAGAATCAGTAATACAAGCAAGTAGATAAAGAGTACCTACTTTCTTACCACACGCTAATTCAAGTGTATCTGCTGTGAGAGTTCTTGTGCATCTCTCATCACCCAACTTTCTTGAAGAAATTAGATGCATCTTCAAGACCGGAACCTGCATGACCTCCTTCAACACCCATGTGTTGGCTGCCTGCAATTTTAGCTTCACTTCCCCTTTGCCAATTCTTTGGCAAGGCACACCAGCCCCTAAATAAATCTTTCCAAAGTCTCCAAAGACCTTAACATGGAAAAATACTCTATTTTGGACTACATGGAAAGAGGCAATAGAATCTATAAAACAAGATTCTACTTTATCCAAGGAACATCCCAGAGCATCCTATGAAACAACCCCTGCAACATCTGCTTCTTCAATTCCTTCATGCTGATCTCCCACCAACCAACAATATTTCTTTACCTACTCTTTCTTTCCATAACACCGTAATTGACCATTCGTGCTTTTTAGTTTCTCCATTCTTAGCTTACTTTCTTCTGCCATTGCTATACTCCCACTCAATCAGAAACTCCTGAGAATGACCTATAATCAAACACAAACCTGCTCCCTGCAACCTTAGCTCTGATACCAACTGTTAGGACCCAAAAGCACCATTGATTACCAAACAACTAAACATGCAGAATTAAACCAGAATCACAAGTAACTAGAATTCAGAAATAACATAGAATATGAGAGATAATACCCAACTATATTAATACTCTTTCATAAAAGAATTACAAATGAAGAGACTCCACACTCTTCCCACCTTACAGGCTTCCCACTCCAAGTGTTCAGTAATTCACCTTCAAGAGCTCACTCTCTCAATTACGGTCCCAACACACAACTAAAACAAAGAGTTGGTGTTCACCTCCACTAGCTAGTAACAACACCGCCAGTCAACCAATCAGTAATAATACTGCCAGTACACCGAGTATACAAACATACTCAACCGAGTACACAACACACTCCAAGTAGATCTCCCATGAACTTACAACAACCTGCAACTCAAATGATCTTACTTTGGAAGGAACTACCTTGCCTTCCTCTTTGCTCTCCAACTGAGTACACACCGTACTCTAAGTAGATCCCCCCTGATCTTGCTCCCTGTTGTGTTGCTGTCACCTTGATCCTGCTGCCACCTGTAGATGAACCTAGTTCTGGACACCTACAAACCTAGACCTTGCACACACATACACCTGTAGATCAATGATCTTACTTACCATGCAGATCTCCAAATGTGGCCTTGCACACCTACTGACCGAGATCCTACATACATGAAGAATCCTTCTGATTCTCCAAACCAACACCCATACTTGGCACTGTGGCACTAGGAGGAACACACCTTGTTCCATTCACTCTGAAGGAGCTAATATTTGCTCTCTTACTCTCTAGCACAAATTACAATATAGCCCGTGAGTCTATTATATATATCTCATGCAAATAATAATTAGACATCTAATTATAATAATTAGATCCGCAGCTCAAGTCTAAAATTGGCCTTTTACATGCAAATAATTGGTTTGTTAACTAACTATCTGTGAATTGGCAGTTCTGAAACTGCACAGGCGATCGACGTCGGTCCTTGTCTGCTTGGAGGTGACCGACGCCGGCTGATATTTGACCGACGTCGGTTGGTCTTCTCACTGTATATGACTGACGTTGGCTGATCAGACCGACATCGGTTGCTTTACAACTCAACAAGCTCTTAGCAACCTCCTCCATGTCTACATTAGTGAAGCTTTTAGCTCCACAACCTAACATAACCGTCATTGGTTAGCAAGTGTAACCATCATTGGTTATATAACCTACGTCGATCACTGTGTTTTTCTTAAAACATAAATTTGAGAGCTCTTTTTTAGAAGTTCATCATTTCAAACCCAAAAGAGCTTTAGGGCTAAAGGATATGCTAACATTTTTGTTGCAGGACCAAGATTGACATTTGATAAAAACATCTTTAGATCACCTTTTGCATGCTTAAAATGAATTAGGAACATTATTTTAGTTCTTAAAGTAACATTTAGGTGCTTAAGTGAGTTTTTAGCATTAGTTTTCAAAGTTACAACTAAGACTAAGGGGTCAAATAAACACCATCTCATTTTCATTTGTTCTTAAAAATGAATGCATATTTCCAAGATTTTTGTCTTCAATAGTTGCTTGATCTAATTTTTGTTTGGCAAAAAAAGGGGTGTTATGTGTATGCTCTTCCATTTATCCCCTTTAGGGAACCCTTGGAATCAAAAGTGCCATTCCTATTGCAAGTAGCTTAGTCCAAGGCTTAGAAAGAAAGTCATCTAAAGCACTCCCCAAAAATTCATCAAAGTTTGGGTGACCTTGAAAATGACCCTAAAGTCTTTCTATTTTCATGTTTTCTTTATTGTTATGCAAACTTGGCATGCAAGGGGGACTTCATCACCTCCTACGAGTTCTTTAGGGAAGCTTTGACCTAGGGTTTCACCTCCTAACATTGACTTTACTTGGATCCTTATTGGAGTTACACACGAGATGTAGTGGCACTTTGGACATCGCACTACACTGAGTGAACAATAGGATGTAGTGGTTGCAAAAAGGACTAGACATTTTTGCAATAAGCCAAGTGATACAGACTCAAAATTAATTTTTTTTTCATTGTTTTGCATGAAAGTCATCGTACAATTGATTCCCCTAGAATGTTTGAAAACTTGTTAGATTTTAGACAAATCCCCACTTGCTGCAGAAGTATTGTTGGTGGAAGGTGCGTTTCAAGGTCCATATCACCATACTATTATTTGAGAGAAGGGGGGTGTAAAAACCCTTCTATATAATGCACATTTACTTTTGGATGAACACTTAAAATCCTTTCAAATGACATATATAGATGTATTCTAACAATACCAATCAGCCTTGTCAAGTTAGAGTCTAAGAGTGATTAATTACTGGAGTTTTGTCCTAAATTAAAGTCTTATTTGAAGTCAAAACTTGGTGTAAACAAGCAATTCAAACCAAAACATATGGTCCTCATTTTCCTTTGAACAAAGAGGCATTATGCTGCCCGTATAAGATCATCAATTTTCCTTTTTCAAAGTTTATCAAAAGCTTGGGAATTATATCATCCACTTTGGTGTAATTATGTTGCCCAATTGAGTCTAGACCTCTACCAAAGTTGTTTAAGTCCTTCACTTATAATCTAAATTCAAAATTGCACCCTTATAAGTTCATAGGGTTGATGTGTTAAGTGGGT
Organism: Torreya grandis; assembly: GCA_037957365.1. Taxonomy (NCBI): domain Eukaryota; kingdom Viridiplantae; phylum Streptophyta; class Pinopsida; order Cupressales; family Taxaceae; genus Torreya; species Torreya grandis. The sequence goes on along the minus strand of JARHVA010006613.1, from coordinate 377,786 downwards.
TTGCCATTTGTACTAAACTTGAGGGAACTTAGGTTTAATTTCCAATTTGGGTTGAAGGTCGTTCAAGACTCAATCATTATCATCACTTGATAGACTTAAGCTATTTTGTGCTAAACACTTGTACTTCGAGTCTATGCATCACAACATTTGGAGTCAAGAAAATTAGTGTTATGCTGTCAAAATTGTGAGAAACTATCTTTGCCTTAGAGTGTTTTTGAAACAAACTTTTTTGTCAAATTTTTTTGGTAGTGTAGCGTCAGTACGCTGCCCAAAATATTTCAAATATTATTTCATAGACCCTCATGCATAGAGTTTAAATTTATTCCTATGTTTTCAGACCAATATGAATGTACTTTTGTGTTCCTTTGTCTATCATAGGTATACCATTTACTTTTGTCTAGCCTATTTGTTAAAAGAGCCAAGTTTGATACATTATTTGTGAGAAAATAAACTATCTCTAAAAGTGCCGTTTGTTTCATACCTTATACCTAGTTGATCGAGTTCATGTCCAAAAACCAATTTCCTAGTGTTTGTTAGAAGTGTTTCAAAGTCTAGCTTTTGACGTCATTTAGCTAAGAGTCCTAACACATGCCTTGTTTGAGTCTAGTTTGTGACGCCGTGTTTGGCCAAAAGACCTAACAACTTTTAAATTCTTAGATTAGATTGATTTGAAACACTTCGACCTTAGAGTTTGGCATTTTGATTTTTGGTCCATTTACTTGCTTATCTTTGTGTGAACAGTGAAAGATTAGATACTTCATGTTAGCTTGTCTCCTCACAAATATTTGCATAAACCTTTTGATCCTTTTAACGAATCTAGACTAAGTTGGAGCATCATTTGTTTTTGATTTTGTCCTTTTTAGATTTTGTATAACTCTTTGACCTTTTATCACAAAGTATTGACTATGGATCCCAACATGTATTCCTACATTCATAGTGGACTCATGTACACTCTAAGGACTAGTAATATAGTTGTGCAAGAAGGAATGGTGCAAGACCCCTATGTAGATAATATTGCTTATGAGATGGATTCTTATCCCTCTTATAATCCTCAATTAGGGATAGAAAGCCAAGATCCCTTAGCTAATTATTTGGTTAACACACCACCTTATTTAGAATAAGACCAAGAACAGACCGCATAATACCTAGCTACAATACCCATAGTGGATGAGCCAGTTCTTAAACAATCATATTCAACTAATACAGCTTCCACGTATGATCCATTTTTATTTGAGCGACATTTGTTAGATAACAAATATGAGATTTTGGTTAGAGCCATAGAGGCACGGGCCAAGTTTTTAGGAAACTTCCCCATGAAAATTTACCAAGCCTAGTAAGAGTGCCCCATAATATCATTTATGATCAACAAGCTTCTTCTAGCAATCCTATGGCTCTAGTCCAAACAACATGTCAAGACCCTAATATATCTAATCGAGGCAAAAACATCATGGAAAACCACTTTAACCAAATTCGAACAACATATCAAACCTAAATGAATCCAGCTAATAATTTCAATCAAATATACATGATGAGCAAACCTCTTATTGACTTAGTTCCTTCAATAGGAGTGTTGATAGAGTTAACTAGACAAGAGAATATGAGTTCAGACCCATTCATGCAAACTACTTCGGTAGATAACTTGATGCATATGCCCATTATTAAAAGAATTGTCTTTAACCTCTACACAAAATAATGACAAAATTATAGTGAACAATGTGTAAACAACATCCAATCTCAATCAAAGTGGTACTAACACACAAATAACTAGCCAACAATATGTGCCTATAGTTAATTCCATGAGAGGATCATCATACTAGGGAGTAGGAGTTTTTACATCCCAACCTCAACTTATTTCTTCCCCAAGTGTACAACCTACAGGATTAGGTAGTCAAATAATAGTCAATGTCATGCCTTAATGATAGAATGTGATGAATCCTACTCCTCAATAGGTAATGAGTAGTATTCCATAATAACAAGCACAATATAGTGTACCAATGCAGTAGAGGACAAATACATTGCCACCTCAATCAGGGGCAACTAATATTCCACCTCACCAGGTAATGACAAACATACCTCTTCAGTTACAGACTAATATGCTAATCCAAAACCAAGCAATGACTAGTCAACAACATGCAAATATTGGTCAGTGACATATTCCAAATCTGCAACCTATTTTCACTTCCCCATAGGGATTCATTCAACAAGGAGGTTCCCATGTTTCTCAAGTACCTACTAGATAACCATTGGTTTAAAATGTGCCATAAATTCAGAGACAAGGTCTTGGTCCACAAGTTCCCACTCCACAACAAGGTTTGATTAGTCGACAATATGTCCCTTTTCAACCACAACAGGTATAGTATAGTTATATCCCTCTATCCCAACCACAAAATCCTCCAAGTCAAACCTTTATCACCAACCCAAACTAGAATATCATACAACCAAATGTGAAATGTCAAGTACATCCTAATCCATGTATAGATATTCCTAGTCCATTCCCCAACCAAACCAATATACCCCAACAATTATTTCCATCATACCTTGGTCAAAGTGTCTCACTTGTGACCTCGCAACCATCTACCCAAACCTATATTCTCCCTCAAACCAATGTTCCTTCCAGTTTCCTATCCCAAGAATTACAATAGATGAAGGATGTAATTGATGCCATTCAGGTTGGGAAATAGACTAAAAAGTTCAAATTGGATGACGTGTGTTCCTATCCATTCAACATGGAGTATTTTTAGATACCAATTCCTCTAGGATACAAACCATTGAAATTCGATAATTATAAAGGGAAAGGTTACCCTAAGGCCCATTTAACTAAATTCTTTGTTGCATGTCAACCAATGGCATATAACGACATATACCTTTTGCTGTTGTTTCCAAGGAGCTTGGCTGGACAAGCCTTGGAGTGGTTTTTAAAGTTGCCCAAGAATTCAATAACAAATTTTGATGATCTTTTTGATAAGTTTGTGTAACGCTTTTCCTATAACCTCAAACATGAGATTTCATTTGTGGACTTAACGTAAGAAAAACAAAAAGATGGTGAGAGTTTTGCAAGTTATCTACAGTGATGGAGAACCCTTGTAAGCTGTTTCACCCATAGTTTACCAGATAAATAATTAGCCATTGTGTTTACTAAAAATTTGCATAGTGAGATAGCTTATCATCTGGAACTATAATGTGCACATACTTTTAAAGAGATTATTGATAAAGGTTTGTTAATTAAGCGAGCACTCATCAATAAAGGAATCATCAAGCTTAATTCAACTAATCAAAATCAAGGTACCAATCAAGAAAATGGCCAACATCAACATCCCATTCAAGCACAAGCATCACAACTGGCATAGGCTTATAACCAAAAAATACTGAAGCAATTCAACCACAATAGGAATGTTATGGGAAATGGAGTAACCGAATCACGTCGTGTCCAAATAGTGTAAATGTCATCTACATGACATTTTTAGCTTACTCCTACCCAACAACCTGTCCAACCAATGCCACAAGCACAATAACCAAGACCTACACAAAAAATATATTAGCCTTTACCATTGCAAACCTCTCCTCCTAAGAGAACCATGCCTTCACGTCATGTCTTTAGTGACCTAGGAGAACCTATTGAGTCTATATTTTGCAAGCTTGTTGCCACCAATCTGATTAGTTGGCCTATACCAAAGTATTATCTGCAAGGCATTCCTTATCCTAATTGGTACCATGAAAATGAATTTTATGAATATCATCGAGTCAATAGGCATAATCTATGAAGATGTGTCCAGATCAAGTATTTAATTGAGAATATATTAAAGAATGGGGAGATAACATTAGATAATGGTGCTTCCACTTCCAATCAAACTCTTGGGATTTATCAAAACCCCTTTCCTTGACATAATAATTAGTAGCAACAAAATAATTAGTAATAACAATAACAACGGCTAGTGTAGCAACAAGATCAATAGTATAAAAATCAAAGGCCAAACCAATAGAATCAGTAAAATCAATAACAGAACCCACAATGATAAAATAATAGACAAAACCAAGATTAGAATGGTAACAACTAACAAACCTACCATGCAGTTACACATGAATATAATAGGGTTGTAGATCATATTATAGGGGGTAGTGTTAATACCATCCATTTATCCTAGACTAAGCACTAATAAATCTATATGGTTGCTAAACAACAACATTCAACCAAATTACATGGATAATCCTTCTTTGACTTGGGAGTGCATACAGACAAACCAACAAACTCAGACTTCCCCTTTCAGACCTTATATCAATAACTCATCCTTGCCACATGACCACATATGAGTGCACCAATAATTAAAACTTATTCTATCCAATCTCTCACCTTTCCCAACATTCGTTAGCAATAATGATCTAGTATTTAATCCTAATTATGCAATCACAACTTCGAGGTCAAAGATTACTATCTGAAGCCCATAGCCATCCACCACTTTACCTGTTATCCAATTGATCATTCAGCCTCAAAATAAACCATTCAATACTGACCAAGACAAGAAGTTTGATATTGTGGAACAATTATAGACGACACAAACACAAATTTCTATTTTAGATTTGTTGCAAATGTCATTATTCTACAAGAATATCTTGAATGAGTTTTTAACCCATTCCACTGTTGCTAGTTACATATCTCCTGATAAATTTTATGCTTTGGTTGGACACATAACTCCAGTCTAATAAGTCACATTCAACCAAAGTGATATGTCTTCCCTTGGCCTGCTCCATAATAACCCATTGTACATAGAAGTTTATATAAAGTGGCATAAAGTGAAACGTGTCCTTATAGACAATGGATCAGGCCTCAACATATTGTCTCTAAAGCTCATCAAGCTTCTTGGGTACACAATGGAAAATCTCCAACCAGAAATGATAACCATCAAAGCCTATGATAATCAAGAAAAAGAATCATAAGGAACCATTAGTTTGCCAGTTATCATTGGGCCTTTGACCCATGATACACTTTTCCATGTGCTTGATCTTGAGTTATCATACAATTTGCTTTTAGGTAGTATTTGGTTACATGATATTCATGTAGTCCCATCAATGCTACACTAATGTATCAATTTTTCCCACTTAGGGATGGAAGTGAATATTTTAGGAGATTTACACCCATATGAACACTGCAAACATATTGAGGCCTAATTTCAAAGCTACAATTATCAGTATGACATGAATCTAAGTGCCAAGTAGGATAAGGAAATGCTATACTTATTGATCCTTCACCTGATAATTGCATAGATCCTAATACCTTGGATTCCATTTCACACATACCGCCCCCTAAAGCTTCTAATCATTTCACCATTTCAGATAATAGACTGAGAGAGTATGTGACCCATGATACATTTCATATTGCCAATCTTCCTCAAAATCCAAAAACCTTTGGGTGACCTAAAGTCACCCCACATATGCATTAGCAACAAAATAATAAAGATAAGGGACCTGTCACATTTGTACCAGCATTTGGCCTAGAACCTGACCCTCTTGAAGGGGATGAATCATGGTTATACAATGAAAACCAAGCTAATTGTTATAAAAGTGCAAAGTATCTTATTCCCAATAGGATCACGGAGCATCACAATTATGAAGGAAGAGGCCTTAGATTGAATCAACAAAGAACCATCGAGCCAATTTTTTTGACTAAGTATGAAAGACCGTATGGACTTGGATTTAAAACTCCTGTGGGTGACCTCACATATCTTATTCAAACTCCATCACCAACAACTAGTGATGATGATGCCAACAAAGAAGTAGAGTCTGATCATAGCCTCATCTTTGATGACCTAGATGAAGCCAACCTGTTTGATAACAATGCCATTTATACCCTTGTCTTGGTCATTCATTGTAACCCATTGCCATTATATTATCTCCAATTGATAGATTGGGACCAAAAAGAATCTAATATGCCGATTGATGAGTTCTAGAATGATGAGGCATTCTATGATTTCTTAAGCCTTAGAGACAATGTTTCACTAGGAAATCACAAGTTAGGATTCTCAATTACATTGGATCCTGCAGCCTATTTTAGAGTTTTGGTGAACACCCTTAGCCAAAAACAAATAAGTAAAACATTAAGGTCCCAAAGTGAAAACCTCTTTGAGGCACTTTCCGACAAGGGAAATAGTAAAGATAAAGGCCAATCTAATGGTGAAAACTTGGTTCAGGTGCCATTATATGGGGGTGTTCATTCTTCTTCAAATTTAGACCAAGAGATCACCAATGATGAACTTGCCTATGGATCTGAGTTCAATTTTAAGCAAGAACAAGTATTTGATCAAATTCTTCAAGAATTTCTAATTGTTTTTATCACATGGCTAGATCTCCCATTAGGGGACTTAGATTCATCATGCCTAAGAGAAGTTGAAGAGCAAGTCCTAGTAGAAGACCCTGAGATAGTCCAATAGTTCAAGTCATTGCCTACTATCTTAAAAGATGGTTTGACCCTTCTAGATGAAGATACAATATAGGTAAACATTAAGACTCCATCAAATCTAAAATGGATAAAATTAGGTATGTCCATCACTAAGGAGGAACATGAAGTCTTTACAAATTTATTAAGAGAATTTGTAGATATCTTTGTATGGGCCTATTCAAACATGCCAGGTTTGGACCCCACCTTGGTTCTACACCACCTTGTGGTTAATCCTGATGCCAAATCGATAAAACAAAAGCTACGTAAGATGCATCCTTGCATTGTTGTATTGGTAAATAAAGAGTTGGAAAAACTCTTAGAAGCAGGATGTATCTGATCCATTGACTACTTAAAAAGGATCTCTAATGTGGTACCTGCTAGTAAAAAGCTTGAAGTGATCAGAATCTATATTGATTTTTGAGACATCAACAAAGCTTATCCTAAAGATGGTTTTTCATTGCCTAATATTGACATGATCATCAACTCTATGGCAAGTTATGAAATGCTTTCACTCATGGATGGCTTTTCAGGATACAACCAAATCAGAATAACACCAGAATACCAACATAAAATAACATTCACCACTCCATGGGGAGCATTTTGTTATTAGGTAATACCATTTGGCCTTAAGAATGATAGAGCTACATATCAAAGGGCCATGCCTGTCATATTTCATGATATGATGCATGATATTATTGAAAACTATGTCGATGACATATTAGGAAAATCCAAAACCAGGGCCAACCATCCAATAGTGCTATGTAAGATATTTGAAAGATTATAAGAGTATAAAGTTAGACTCAATACAAATAAATGTGTGTTTGGCATAACCTTAGGTAAATTTCTTAGATTCATCATGTCTCGTAGAGGTATTGAAGTTGATCTGACTAAAGTCCATGATATAACTGAGATGTTACCACCAACTAATTTAAAGTAACTCTATAGTTTACAGGGTAAGATCTAATCAATATGATGTTTCATCTCTCAGTTAGTAGACAAGTGTCATCCATTTACACATCTTCTGAAGAAGGCAGTTGTATTTCACTGGGATGATCATTGCCAAACAAATTTTCAATAACTCAAAGACTATTTTGTTAATCTGCCTATTTTATTACCTATTATGCTTGGAAAGTTATTCTTATTGTACCTATCAGCTACCAACAATGTTTCGGAGGCACTCTTTGCTCAACATGATGACAATGGAAAAGAGCATGTCGTATACTACCTAAGCCATACCTTGGTCACATATGAACATAACTATACACCTATTAAAAAAGCTTATCTGGCCATGATCTTCATAGCTCAAAAGTTGTGCCATTACATGTTGAATAATAAGATCATGGTCATTTCAAAAGTAGATCTGCTAAAGTATTTACTATTTAAAACAACTTTACAAGGTAGAATGGCCAAATGGATCATGCTTCTTAATGAGTATGACATAGATTATGTCAATCAAAAGGCAATCAAAGGACAAGTTCTAGCAAATCAACTTACTAAAGCACCTCTTACAGACACAAAGCCACTCACATTTCATTTTCCTGATGAAGCCATAATGATCATCATTGACACACCTCTCGAGGAGTAGCACTGGAAGCTATATTTTAATAATTCATTTACTACACATGGATTGGGGGCATGCCTATTATTTTTTACACCACAAGGAGATATAATCATTAAATCATCAGAATTAGCTTTCCTTGTACAAACAACATGGCCAAGTATGAAACACTTGTTATAGGAATTTGATAGGTAGTGCATTGAACATATCTCATCTCCAAGTTTATGGTGATTCTCAGTTAACCATAAATTTGGTCACAGATCATTTTCAGACCAAAGATGACAAGTTGGTTCCATATAAAGCCATGGTCGATACTCTTAAGCAATAAATTGTCAACATTCAGTTTGAGCACACACCAAGGACTAGTAATAAAACTGTAGATGCCATGGCTACTATTGGCTCTCTAATTCAACAAATAGATAAAGCTAGAGAGTATATGTTCCTCATCGAGAATTTGTTAGCACCAACTCATGAACCTTCATCCATTGTAAAGATTTGTGATATTGTTGGTCCTAATTCTATCTAGTACTTAGACCTTTATAACTACCTTCATGACCAAGTTCTACCACCTAACCTATCTCAAAAACAAACCAAAACCTTCATTCATCATTTCACTCATTATATTCTACTTGGATCCACCCTTTATCATCACAATTTTGTTAGAATTCTGATTCATTGTTTAATTTTGATAGAATCTACACTAGAATTAAGAGAAGTACATAAAGGGATATGTGGAGCTCATTCTACTGAGGCAATCCTTTCCAAAAAGCTCTTATGTACTAGTTATTATTGGCCCATGATGGACACAAATGCCACTACATATGTAAAGAAGTGTGATAAATGTCAATGTCAACGCCATGCTAATTTGATTCATGCCCTAGCTAAAACTCTAAAACCAATGTTGACACCATGGCCATTTTCTACATGGGGACTTGACCTCATTGGGAAGATCAACCCCACTTCATCTAATGACCATAAACATATCCTTACCACCATCGAGTATTTCACTAAGTGGGTTAAATCTATACCTCTCACTTATGTGACTGAAAAACAAATTTCCAAATTCATCTTCAGCCATCTCATTTGTCACTACGGTATCTCCTTTGACATTATATCTAATAATGGAGGATCATTAAAAAATAAGGATGTAGACTAGCTATGTATTGAATATAACATCACACAACATTTTTTTACAACATATTACCATCAAGGTAATGGCCAAGCCAAAGAATCAAATAAAACCATTGTCAATATTCTCAAAAAGATTGTTAATGATGTCAGTCATGATTGACATATGTAGATATTCCCGACTCTTTGGGCATACCGTACCAATCATCATAACCTCATAAGAGCCACTCCATACTCACTTGTTTATGGTACTAAATCCATCCTTCGCTTTGGGGTTGAATTGCCTTCACTACTTATCTCTTTCAAGCATGTCTTGGATGATCATGACTATCGAGTAGTTTGCATGTAAGAGATAGACCTATTTGATGAGGAATGCATAACTATGCTCAATAATCTCCAAGCATATCAAAACCGAATCAAAGGCCACTATAATTAGTGTGTTAAGTATAGAATATTTAAGCTTGGTGATCTTGATCTTAAAGAAAAACAAAAGAATACCATGGCTGAGAAGAAGCATAAAGGAAAATTCAAACCAAACTAGATAGGGCCTTTCATCATTACTACACATTATGGATTAGGAGCATATAGGCTTGCCACACTAGATGGAGATGAACTTCTTGAGCTGATGAATATTATTCATCTCAAGTGGTACTATGTTTGAGCACTAAGGTGTATTGTCTATAAAGACCATTTCAGTTGTCATTTTATCACTATTCTTCTTTATACAAATATCATCCTTATCCATCATCTTAGCTGTATTCACTTTCCACTTCTGACCTATCAACCCAATGTGTTCTAAAGCTTAGCCTATTTGACCTTGGTTTTTACCTTTTGTCATGCATTTTCAGCATCAAGGTATCTGATCAATTTCATCAGTTAGTTCACATACTTTAGATAGAGATCATATTTTAGAGTAGTGTGATAGAAGTTTTGGTAGTTGCATTCTTCATTTGTTCTTTCTTTCTTATCACCAGTCTTGTTACTAATTATAACCACCTTTGGGCAAATTATTACCATTGATCCATGTCATTATGTCTTAGGTATAACTGCTTATGGGAAAACTAGGGCCAACATTTTTTTATTAAGCCTTGATGTACCAACTTGCCACTTCTTATATCATACTATGCCTTTTTACCAACTATGCCTATTTTTTTTGAATTGACTGCTACACTAGTTGAATTCCTCTGTTATAAGGGTGGAACTACAGTGACTTAAGGTCCTTCTCTGGGACTATGTCAGCATTACTTGATACTTATTGAGGTTAGCTCAGTCACTCTAAGCCACTCTTTGACCATTTTATGAGCAACCTAAGTTTAAACACACTCACCAATTTATGAGCAACCTAAGTTTGAATGCTCTTGCTATGTTACAAGCAACCTAAGTTTGAATGCTCTCACTATTTTGTGAGTAACCTTAGATTAAACACTCTCACTATGTTATGAGCCTAAACCATTTAGTGTCTCATCATTCTCGATTGAGTTGAGATATTCCAAATACATTTGAAAAATCATTAGAAAGGAATAAAAAATTGACCACTTCTTTGCCTTAAGGATTCTAGGAACCCTTACCAAGTTACAAGCAAATCGCTTATCATTTAGTTTCCCCATCCTTTTTGGTCTTTTCTCTCATGTGCTTGCTATTTTGCAAGACAATTCCTATTATTCTATCACATCCATTCTATTTAATTTCATTGATTATCATTTTCTTCCCATTCCCTAGGAGAACTACATTTAGCTTGAAGTTTTTTATTGGATGTTACATCCATGGAACTATGTAGGTAGCGTTCACTTGCCTAGTGCATATAGAGACAGCTTGACCACCCCCTTATTTTTCTTTTATTCCCCCATTTTGTTCATTTGTTTAGTTGTCACCTATTTTCTAGGGGCAATGTTCATATGGGTTCTATTACATTGCATTATTTGTTTATTTTTGCTTATTTTGTTTATTTGTCTGCCTGTTTGTTTGCTTTTATCACTATTGCCTTGATTCAATTTATGTGTGTTCATTAGGTGATTCCTTGCCCACACTTATATTTGAATCTATCCATATTCATATGTTTACATTATTATCACGGTTTCTATCATTGGTGCATTATTTTTTATTGAGTAATGGATTATGGGAGTCAGTCCTCATGGATATTTTGGCGAAGTCCTCATGATGTTATACCATGATGCCTATCGATACATGCTACAACAAACCTCAGATTCAAGAAGTCTATTCAGCAATGTTGGTATCTCTTCGGCATTGACATCCTGATCCCATCTTAATCATATCCCAAATAGAGTAATTAAACATGAAAGAATTTCAAATTTTATTAGTTTAGATGAGCATTTCCCTGCTAGTAGGTTGCTCTAATTCATTATTACTCTCTGTGTTAATTTATCATCATCTTCAACCAATTTTATCATGTTTACCATAATCGAGGTCCAATGATTATAACCGCCTATGGGAAAATCATTGCACACTGTTCCACCTGCATTTCTCAATGATTATAACCACCTTTGGGCAAATCATTGTATTGTCACCACTTTATTTTTTTTGCCCATACAGGGGCATGTTGTTATCTTGTTTATCTATCCTAACTGATGTAGCTCCATATTCTCAATGATTATAACCATCTTTGGGGAAATCATTGTGTTATCATACCACATTGCCACTATCGAGATACAATGCTTATAACCATCTTTGGGCAAACCATTATACACTATCCCACTTGCATTCTCAATGACTTTGGCTACTTTTTCAATATCATTGTGTTTTTAGCCCATCATATTTTATTTCTTTGGTCCCCTCATTTTGCTTCTTATCGAGGGACCGTTTGCCGACCTACTTGTGCCAACTATTCCCTCGAGGGGGCATCATATAGTTAGTTTATCATCATTGCAGTTATAGGCATACATGACCTTTTCATTCTTTGAGAAGATGTTACTATACTTATATCTTGAAATGCCTTCCCAAATAGGGGCAAACTATAGACACCTAAATCTGACCACCAATAATCTCTAATTAGGATTTTGGCCAATTCTACCCAAAATGCATAATTTGGCCTAAAAATACTAAAACATGATAAATGATGTGAAACTGACATATTTAAGAGCTAATTTTGGCTAGGGTATCCCTAAATGAGGCAATGAAATTTATGGGCCAACTAACTTTGATTAGATCATTTTGAGTCAAAATGCCAATTTTGCACCTGGGTGCTCTGGATTGCTCTTTCATATCAAATATATTGTACAAGATGCGTGCCTTTGTTATTTGTTGTTGGTAACATCCTAAATGGGATAACATATCCAATGCATCTAACATTGAATTCTAATTCTAATTTAGTCAAATTTTGGACCAATAACAAGGCATTCTGATTAATTTGAGTAATTTATGCACAAAGTGCTTAAGCATGCTTATGAACTAATTAACCCAGATTAAGGCCTAATTAGGAATTCAATTGAAACTTGTTAAATAATTTGTTTTTGAAATGAATATTGAATATTTGCATCATCAGGTGATCTCATTTCTTGAGAAGACATCCCTAGGCCATAAATGCCATAAATATCGGGATTCATGCCTCCCATGCCTCATCAAAGCTCTCCATGCCTCTTAATTGCTCCTCTATCCCAAATATTGATAAGCCTATTTATCAATTTTAATTGTAAAATTGGATTAATTCTTAGCCATACATCTCAATCCTGAGATGGATAGTTCAGGTTGATTCTGATTAATCTTAAGAATATATAAATAGAAGTCCTTACCACATCATTTCTACGCTATTTTGGTGTAAAGTTATAATGCATAAATATCTTCAAAAAGCCATTGTAACTAGTGTTACCATGCCAAATTGATTCCAATCCAAACCACACCATGCCACAAGCCAAAGGTGCCAATGAGAGATAGAGGTAGCCAAGCTTCCATTACCAAGGACTTCATGAGCACAAGCCAAGCAAACCAATACAACAAGCATTTTGGAGCATCTAAGGTAAGTAAAAGAGGGTTTTTTTTGCATTTTAGTTGTGTGTTTTATTCATGTTTATTAACTAATCTATCCCTAGTGTCTAGGCCTAGAAATGTTATTCTAGTTAGTGTGTTTCTTTCCTTTTGTTTTCATTTTGAAACTAACACCATCCTAACCATCCTCTCTTGAGTTAAATTATTAGATCACAATAACCACTTTTCAAGTCTAACTTAGTGAAATAGATAGAATTTCTTAACTGATCTAGAAAATCATCAATATGAGGAAGAGGGTAATGATTATTAATAGTAATTTTGTTGAAATCATCAAAATTATCACACATTTGCTATGTGTCATCTTTCTTTGACACCATAATGATAGGCGAACCAATATGAGATGTACTAGGATGAATAACACCCTTTTTCAAAAGTTCCATTACCTACTTTTTTATTTCCTCATTTTCCACCACTGATAACTTGTACATGCCAATGTTAGGGAGAGGAGAATCCTGTAACAACTAGATTTCATGTTGAACTCCCCTTTTAGAGGGTAATCCTTTGGGATCCTGAAACACATCATCATAACTAGAAATTATTTCAACCAATTTTTTCTTATGTTTAGGATCATAATTTTCCATAGACTGGGAATATTATTTTTCCTTAGATTTAATCGATATGAGATAAAAATTCTTGCTTGAATTGACTAGTCTTTTCATTTGTCCTACTGTAACCAAGAAAAAACTTGTCTTAACTTGATGTGCTCTTACTATATATTTAATGCCATCTTTAACAAATAAGTACTTAGTCTCCTCCCTATAAAACATTACTTTTCTATCATAAAGATAAGGACTTCCTAAAATAATCCCACATATGTCTATAGGGACCACATCCATATCAACTTCATCTATGAATTTGGATGTGATGACAAATTTCAATCAGCAAGTTTTGGTTACTTGTAGTTTTGCATCATCACTTACCCAACCAAGTGGATAGGGTTTCAGATGGGGAGTTGTTTGTAGGCCTAACTTTTTAACAATCTCTTCAAAAATAAAATTTTCTTGTGATACACTATCAAATAGAGTGTCAATCTTAGTATGTTTTGCAACAACCTTAATGTGGAACAACTGATTTTTTTTCTTATTATCATGCACAAATTTTTGTTTTAAAGAGAATTTTTTTTAGCTAACTTAGTGCTAGAAGGAGAACAATTCTACATACTCATAGCTGTGATCTTAGTTTCATCCCTAGAATCTAAACCCAAATCCTGAACTACAATATTAGTTTTCTTATCTTTATTCTTAATCCTATTGAAAGAACTTAACTTAGGATGTAATTTCCAATACTTGGACTCATCATGATTTTTATTGCAATGATTGCAAAATGACTTATCCTTTTTTTATGAAGATTAACAGTGGAATTTTGTTTACCCTTTCCAGAACTTTGCCCTTTAAAATGCTTAACTTCAGATTGCTTACTTTTAACTTTAAGAAAAAATCATTTTGTCTATTTTCCTCTAGCCTCTAAATGAATGGCTTTAACACATGCTTCATCTAAACTAGTGGGATTGAGAATCAGAATCATGTGTTTTAAGTAACTATGCAACCCACCTATATATTTAAGCAATATTTTCTATGTATAAAGAGAAATATTCAAAAGTAAAGCCTTTTTCCTAAATTCCTATGTATAATCTTGAACACTTTGGCCTTTAGTTTGTCTGAAAGACTGTCAATCCATCATGACTTACTGCATATAGCTTAAAGGATAAAATTTCTTTCTGAGTGCATCAACAAATTCACTCTAAATAGAAGTTGAGTTACCTATGTTAATATCATTTTCCTTCAACTTACTCTCCCACCAGATGAGAGTTGTGCCTCCCATTCGAAGAGTAGTTAGGTGAATTTCAGCCTCTTCATCTGTAATCTTTTGGACCCTAAAATATAATTCAATTTACTTTATCTAGTTATCCAACTTTTCTGCATTAATCTCAGCATCAAACATTGGCAATTCAAACTTAATATCTAGCTTTAGTGAATGAAGAGATTCAACATATTTTTAATGTTTACCATCACTTGAAGAGGAGGAAGGTTTCTCATAATTTTTACCACCTCCATCATGCTCCATCTTAATTCATCATTCCTCATAAATTTCATTGATGATGTCCTTCATTTCCAAGAAGGATTGTCAAAAATCTCATTCAGACTCAAAGTTATCTCCTATTTTTTGCAGTATGTGTTGATCCAATCTCTAGATTGTATTCTACTAATTCTCCTTCACCCTACCTAGATCTTGACCTTGTCAACATACACTAGCAATCCACATGGTTAAATACGAATTTTGCTCTAATACCAAAAATTTGATATGTAATTGTAATCAAACAAGTGTCGTAGCAGTAAAAAACACACTTACAATAGATCAAAACCTTAATAAAATGATTTACTTAAAATCAACATTTTAAATGATTGTGGAATTTAAAATCAGTTTTTAAATATCCAAAATAGACAAAATTTAAGAGTGTAATAAAATAAGAGACCAATTCGATAGAAAATATCACATGATTTGATAATGATGTTTGGCTATAAAGCCTACGCCTTTAGATATGCTCCAGTAGGGTATTACTCCTTATTAATTATAGCAAAAATCATTTTACAATAATAATAATTCTTCAAAAATCATCTTATAGCCTTTAATTTTGTCTAAGAGATTCTCTCGAAATAATATTATTTCATTTGAGTCACAAATACTATCTCCGTTTCTCTCCACACTCTTTACATGCCTTGGAATTAATCTCCACAACCAAAAGTTGGCTTCAAATATCACTTTGAGAACTGTATATACTATTTGAGCTTTGTGGTATATTAGTGGGTTCCTTATCCTTTTACTTGATGGGTTTTGGGTTTGAAACCTACTCCAATGCATTCTGTGGTCGTATAAATCCTTTATCCCACATAGGGAAGGTGGGAGGTTCAAAATATATTAATATACCATGGAATTCATGGTCTATAATGCCAAGTAGTTGGCATTACCATGTATTGCATGGAAAATCTGATAGAGTATGTAGAGTGTGTGAGGACCATGGGAAAATACATGGATGTTTGTGGTGTGGCATGTGGGGTGTGTGGGAACCATGAATTGTTTGATGTGGCATGAACATTCGATAAGTTGTAACGTGGCATGATATTTAATTACAATATATAAAATTAGATCATAACAAATGGTGGCAAGCCATGTGGCAGCTTGAGGACCCACCATCTGGTCTAATCTCTATTCATTGCTTGTTGACATTCATTGATTGTTGACCTCTCACCACTTGTCAACATCCAAAACCCCATTTTTTTTTACTTGCCCGAAATGATCTTCTAGGTGCCATAACTCATGCATACGGGATCCATTTTACAAAATTTGAAATGCATTAGAAAGATATTGACGAGCCCTTCACCATGGCAATGATAAACCTAAAACGTGAAGACTTCATTTTATGAGTGAAATTTAGAACCTCTTGGATCATAGATGCATCACATTGAACCACAAAAGTCTTAAAAAAATCAGGAGTGGCCAACACTAGAGTGGTGCACATAGCCAATTTCAATTATTTAAATGCCTTGGTAGTTGTATCAATCTACTAGAAAGAATTTTTATTTAACAAAGAGGTAAGTGGGGCTATAATGCTACCATAATTTTTTATAAACCTATGATAGTAACCAGTTAGCCCCAAAAATCCCCTTAGTTGTTTGAGTGTCCTAGGAATAGGCCAATCCACCATTGCTTGGATATTTTTAAGATCCACTTTCACTCCATGCAAAACCATATGACCCAAATACTCAACCTCATGAGCTCCAAAAGTACATTTGGAAGGTTTGGAATATAACTGATGTTGTTCTAACATTGAGAGTACTTGTTTCACATGTTGCAAATGGTATTCCCAATTTTTATTGTAAATGAGGATATCATAAAAACATCAGAACAAATTTTCTCAAAAATGGCTTAACAATAGTATTCATCAAACTATGAAAGGTGTATGGTGCATTTGTTAGACAAAAATGCATAACCATAAACTCATAATGGTCCTTGTGAGTTCTAAAAGTTGTTTTGGGTATGTCTTCATCACAGATCTAGATTTGATGATACTCAAAAGATAAAATCTATCTTGGTAAAATAAAGAGCACCATGTAATTCATCTAACAAATCATAAATGATAGGATTAGGAAACTCATCTTTGATAGTGTACTTGTTGAGCTCTGTGTAGTTAGGACACATCCTCCAAGTATCATCTTTTTTTCTCACCATGATAATTGGCAAAGAATATTCACTTTCCCTATGGTGAATAATTTATGCATCCAACATCTCCTTTAGCATCTTTTATATTTCATTTTTCTGGGTGTAGGGATACCTATATGGCTTGATGTTAGGTGGTTTACTACCAAGAATAAGTTTGATGGCATGATCATGCATGTAGTTGGGTGGAATTCCTTTCGACATGTCACCAAAAACAACAAAATGGGTGTCAATCACTTGTTGTAGATCAGGGGGTGTAGATGGTTGAGTTGGCTAGACTTCAATGGAGAACAAGCGAGCTATAAATCCCTCAAGCCCTATCAAAAAATCTTGGTCATTTGATGGGAGCTAACAAGTTTTGGAGATTTAGCCCTTAATCCCCTTAGCTTAAATTTTCTTCCCTCATAATGAAAACGCATAAATAATTATTGGAGATTCATCTCAATAGTACCTAAAGTAGTGAGCCACTGTACTCCTAGAATAATGTTAACTCCACCCATGGGAATAGAAAACATAGGAGAATCTAATAGGTAGTCTCCCATGGCCAGAATAATACTATGCCATTTTTTTGAACAACTAACAGTACCATTATTTACAATCATGACCTAAAATTTTGGAGCAAGATAAATGAAATAGTTCAAATGATCAGCCAACTTACTGTTGATGAAGTTGTGTGTGCTGCCATAATCAATCAAAATAGTGACCTTATGTTTCTTAAGGAAACCTAACACCTTAAGAGTTTGGGGAGTATTGATACCTACAAGGGCATGATAGAAAATAGTAGGCTGAGAGTCTTCAAATTCCTCCTCAAGTCCTTCTACATCCTCACTAATTGCCTCCTCATCATCTTCATCCTCATTAGAAAATTTGATGTAAAACATCTTCTTTTCAGCACAATGATGTCCTTTGCTCCATTTTCTATTGCAACCATAACACAACCCTTTGGCTCACTTCTCCTCAATTTACTAAGGTGTCATTCTAGTGGGTTGAGGAAATGATGGTGTTGGAAAGGTGTTATCACAACCAATAGTGAAAGTTTTATTTTTGACCTTTTTTTTTACTTCTACCATGCATGCCCTTGGGATAACTTCTGATAAAAATGATGGATTAAACATCCAAACCTCCAATTAGATGCTATCTTTGAGTCCACCCAAAAAAAATCAATCAAATTTTCCTCAGTGATGTCTTCTACTCATAAGGATAGATTCTAAAATTGATGAATATAATCCTTCATAGTTCCTATTTAAAGTAGTTTAACTAACTGGCTAAATTAGTTCTCAAAGACATTATTTTGATAACGATCCAATAAATCATCAGTGAAAATAACCCATGTAATAGGAACACCATTCTTTTTCTTTTGATCACACAACCAACGATACCAAATGACATGCTCATGTTCCAGATATAGAGACACTACTATCACCTTCTGAGAACTAAGAGTTTGGTGTAGATCAAATAAAGTATCAATTTAAGTAATACAAGTGAGAGGATATTTACCATCAAACTTATGCATGTCCACTTTTGATAACATTGATTTCACACCAAGATTGGAGTTATTAGTGTTGAAAGGAAGAGGACCTGAATGATGAAGTGGAAGGTTGTTTGGTTGTAATTGAGATGAAATGATAGCCAATTACATAGTGATCTAATGCAATTGAGTGTTCACCCCATTAATCTCTCTATGCATCCTTAAAACATCAAAGTCATTTTGATGCACCAAGCCCTTTGTGTTAGTTTGAAGTTGAGAAAGCAATGGATCTGAAGTTCTAGATTCTATGTCATCCTTAGAAGGAGTCTTATAAATTTCTTGCCCCCCTTTTTTTCCCATGTATAAGGACCCATCATGCACAAACCCTAGGTGAGTTTTTAACCCCAAAAAATTTCACTAAGAGATGATACCATTGCGATCACCTCACTAAGACAAATCCAATGACTTCTTTTACATACTAGGGTAAAAAATTTTGATACCAAAAAAGTGTACCCATAGAATATACTGTTATGATTATCTTACTGAGATGAATCCAATGACTACAAATGTGCAAAATATTTTTTTCCATAAATGTTTTTTTCCAAAAAAGAGTTTCAAACAATACTACGTTGACAACAAAAATTAATTCTTCTCGGATTGCAAGTTATGTTTTTTCGCTCCCTCCACTTACAAAAGTCACACCTCACCAGGTCCAAAAAAAACATCACAAAAAGCTTGGACAAATTGAAACTTTGATACTAATTATAAGGAAATTTTTGATATGTTCACACATAATTATTATATATCACACATAATAGACAAACATAAGAAATCACACAATAATAATTGATAACAGAGCATAATACTAGATAATATAGCAGAGCCACTTCAAGGGGGCAACCTCCACAACATTGAAATAAGAGCATAATACTTAATATGATGATCAAATACTAACCACTACCTAATATATATAGTTTAATTTTTAGCCATGGATATTCCATAGGCCAACTTAACTAAGAACATAGAGAAATGTAACAAGAATATAAAAGAGGTATGTAAGCCACAAGTCGGCCACACATATCCATAGACATGCAAAAAGTTAAGGGTGTAATATTATGAAAATATTAAATAATAAGTACAATATAATAAAATATACATATAAGATACATGGCTCTTTGGAGCATGAGTTCCTTGGACTTTCTAGTATCTGTGGCAATATCAAATGTCATGTCAAAAGTAGTACTGCTATGGGGAGGAAGAGCATTATCCAAGTGCTTTTCCACACCAACCACAGACCAATGATCCCTCATACTAATACCATTAAGAAATGGCCTTCCCTTCATGGATGAGTAGATAGTGATGGTACAAAAATCTAGAGAGACAAGCAAGTACTTTAATGTTATATGATTTTTAAAACTAAACATGCAATATATCATAGAAAATCGTTTTATTAAAAGATATCACACAAAAATTTAAACCATACTCATGAAATTATAATGTCTTATTAAACATACTTTGACCCAAAGTTTTAAGAATAATAAATAATAACAATCTATGGATCAATCAAATTCATACACACCACTTGATCGGATTGCCTTCATCTGGCATTGTGATGCTAGTAAGCCAGTGAAGTTTATCTCATTCCTTACTCACTATCAACAATGCAGATTGGTTAAACATAATTTAACCACAAGATTCATATAATTTACATTTTAATAGCAAACATATCACATAACATGCCATACATAAGAATAACCAAACATATATTTATTTCATCAAACATATGAATGAATCTCACCTTATTTTCTATTTCATACTAGAAACAATGACTACAGTTTATACCACCTGGGTAAAATATACATTTAACTTCAGATTCCAACTACCACATTTAATTTACAAACATATTACATCCTTTGATAACCCATATTACCATAGTCTAGTATTCTAAGACATAACTACTAGTTTACCACAATCAATCATATAAAGTAGTCTTAAATACATGGAAACATAAACTTCTATTTAAGTAATTAGACATAACAAAATAACTCACAATTTCTATGAAATACATAATATTCTATTTTAACATACATTACACTCATAAAGGTTATATGTACACATACACAAAGTCCTACCAACTGTCACAAAACATACTATTCATAGTAATAACCAACACACATACATTAAATCACTTCGACATGAGAGTCTAAACATATCAATTATAATATGTACCATCCATGTTTAACATACATTTACACTGTAGTACTCTATGATATCCCATTCTATCATAGTTCACAACTACATAAATACACATAATCAAACTTATGATTTCAATAATCAAATGACCCACATACATACTAATAATCAAGCAAGTACAAAATTATACCACCCAAATATACCCTAAATTTAAATTGTATACTAGCATTCAAATAAATATAACTTATAAGCACACATCATGATGCACCATTATATGCTAAATATAACCAAACATTTATATATATTAGCATTCTCATAATATGTCCGCACACTAGTATTCAATACCAAAGACACATATAACCAACAATCAATCAATCATTTGAATATAAATAGAAAACTCATAAACCCATTAAAACATTCATTTAGACATCTTGTTCTATTTTCTAGAAGACTGTTTCAATATGGTTATAGTTTCAATCCCTCAGACACTTGATGACTAGACAAAATCATACTTCTAGCTACAACCTTAGGCATATGACCCAACACAACCATTTACATTATGTACTTTTATTGCATACTTAAATCCATATGTAGGTATAGAAAAACAAAACTCAACACACATAAAACATAGGATAATCGAAACTAGCATTTACTATACATTTTAGGGGTTTGAATGCACATGTTCGTTAACTTAATTATATGTAATTCTTAAACATAGTTCATAAACAACCCATAGAATTATAACCATAAGAATACACCCCTTTATATATATATTTCTTATTAAGCATTTTGTAACTTGGCTTAATGTTACATTTACATCCCATGTTTTGATTCAAAAATTATATGATAAATAACTCTTCATATTAAAATAAGGACTACATTGGGTTTTCTATTTATCCCGCACCTCATTAAACCCTTTAAAAATAAATTAACCACACCTAACACCTACAATTTTCAGTATTCTCAAAGAGGTTTTTCTGAGATTATTCAACCATTTAATATCAAAAAGGTTGACTATGTTTTATAAGCTAACAACCGTTCTTAGTCAATTTGTGGCTTTCATACAAGTTCTTATGTATTTAAGTTATATACAGATTCGTTGGAGATGAGTAGGTAGTGATATGTATTTCAATGCTAAGACGTATTAGATTAGAGATATTCCATATTGTTTCATTAGGAGTATGCTATATGGAAATATTTATAAAACATATTTATATTTTGATGGAAATGTCCATATAGCGTATTATTTGTTTAAAATCCATATGCTATGTATTTTGACAATACATGTAAAATTTAAATGTTATACATCTACATAGCGTATTATTTATAGTTGACTATTCCATCAAAATATTCCCATAAAAAATTTTAGTCCTCATAATCCTCATATACAGATAATATATTTTCTAATCAAAATATTTTTCCCTTTATTACCACACACACTGCTAATGTATTTGATATATTGGATGTACTCAAAAGGCGTAAACTAGAGGATGTTAATTCATTATACCAAAATATATCTACATAAAAAACATAGCCATAATATTAAATTTTAGGGACCCAAATAATATTAATATTTAGTTTTAAACATTATGGTGATGCCCTTGTAGAAAGCAAAATATAATAGTGGTGTTGCCTTCAACTAACATAACTAACATTGTTAATTATAATGCTCAATTGGGTCTTATCCTATGGGCCTATGTTTTCTATTGTTGGGTTGTTTTCTATTACAGGGCCTATGCTTTGCCAGTTATCATGTTTAATTTTTTGCATACCAGCATTGATAATCATAACCCCCAATGGAGGCATCAAAAAAATTATAACTCTCAAAAAATCTCTTCCATAGTTTTCTCGTGTGAGTCATAAAACATCAAGAATTTCTAGCTTAAGACAACCTCACCAGATAGTCAGGCTTTCGTGGCATCCAAAAATGATATTACAGGTAAGAATCTTCTACATATGTCAAAATGCAGATGCATTTCTTCCAGACCGAAACATGAAAAGATCTCAAGGAAATTATTTCAATTTGAGTTAGAAATTATTTTTGTGTATTTATTTTTGTTCAAGTACGCTAGATTTACCTGCTAATACTCCAATTTTATAAGGCCTTTTTCACTTTAAATACATTGATGGCCTTCTTATTTCACATTTTCTCTTAATGAGTCATAATAAGTTCTTGTAGCAAAACATGGAAAATAGATAGATATGAAGGAAAAGATTTTTATTGGATGTACCTATTTCATCCTGGAAAACATCATAATAAGAAAACAAACAAGTCTAGATGGTAAAGTTAGGGAAAAAAAGATAATCACATGATTGATCTTATGGGTAATATGAAGGAGTCTAGTTCCTCATGCTCAAAGTTGAACAATTATGGCAATGCCAAACAGCTAGAGCTAATATATAAATAAGGGTATATTTTTTTGTAGTGTCGATGTTTTCTAGAAATGTGATTTTGTCTATGCCTCTGTAATATTTGGAAATCAATTTGATGCCATATCCCCTACTATGTATATTTTATTTTCTAGATTTAGGTTTTTGATTTGTAATATAATCATTATAATTTCTAGTTGAAGTTTTAATCATTATTCCATTTGTTCAGCTCTCTATAACAATAATGCCTAAGGTATGCTAAGCTAACCAAACCTATTATTAAATCCAATGACTTTATTACTAAATTAAATAGGCTAAGAATTAATATCATTGCATCCCAAAACAATCACACACCAAAACCATAAATACCAATCTCATAAACATATACATAAAATCATAATTATAATGACATGACTTACCTAGTAGCCTATACAGGTCTTAATATTGTTGCATGCACTTTTACTCAACTAAATTCAATAAAATCACTGGTAATTTAGAAGGACACATCCTCTATACCACCTTCTTTTCTGTGTGCTACGCCCTCCATCTACTTTCCTCTTCCCTTCCTCTCATATTCTTCCCCTTTTCAAGATATAAGGCGTAGCCCTTCCTTGTTTTTAATTATTTTAGATTTTTCTTTATTTCTTTTTCTTGTTTTATTTTTAAAATGGCCTTCTCTTTTTCTCTTTTTATGTTTTCGATTTACATGACTTTTCCTAAATATATAATTTTCTTTATTTTTGCTTTATTCACTTTATAAGGTTTTTATACATTTTAATTTTCTAATTATTTAATAATAAATAATTACTTAGCATAATCAATTCATCATATTGATTTAATAATAATGCTACTAATGTAAACCATTAACATTTTAAACTAGTAATGAATCAAGTAACAAATCACATGAGATTTAGTTTACACATGAGATTAATTCCACACTAGGCCTAACTCGTAACTAACATACAACTATTATGTAGAAATATTTATCTAAATACCAACAACATCCAAAAACACAATGTGCTAACCCCTTTATTATACATCTAACATGTGCTAGATACTATGTTGTGTGTAGGGTTTTTGTTAGTTCTTTATCATCTTTTGACATCTCCATCTACATCACCCTCTCCGATGATGCTCTCCCTTTGTCATGCTCTGAGGGATGAGTTCTCTTATGTCAACCTCACAATAAATAGGTGGTTACATCATATCATCATGATAACCATTTAACATAAAATATAATTAAAATAACACATCCACATGTTTGTAATGTAAATGCACACTACAACTAACTCACAACAATGTAAACATGTACCCAAGCAGTATCCTACTATCCCATAACAACATATATCTCAAAGCTTAGTTAAAAATAGTTAAATCTAAATTTGTCATCTATAGATATCCATAGATAATCTAATAAGTTTGTTTGGTGAGGAATTAGGATGTAACATGGGGCCCCAATATGGTAACACATGGACTCATCCCAAGAACTTGCTTGATCTCCTCTCTATCTACATGTTTCAATTTACTTGAGAGCATGGGGAAATAGGATGTTGCCACATGGCATCATCTCATTCACCGAAGAGACTACCACATGCTTACCTTGTACTAACCATCTCAGGGCCTAGGGAAATTAGATCATGCCCCATGGAATCATCTTGGGCACCTAGAGGATATTTAGGAGGGATCTTTGTTGGAGGTACTTTGAAGAAGTGGATAAGTGAGGTCTTGATAGGTGGTAGTGCCTCATTCATCCATGCCTTTAGAAAGTAAATAGTCGTTAGAGTTCGAAAAGATAAATTTGTTGCTAGTTTTTAAATCAATTTCTAAGAAACTGACTAATTCTAAAGGCTTCAAATGAATGAGAAAAAATCCCATTATAAAGAAAGAGTGACTAAGTCCACATATCTAACATTATAATCATTAGCCATCCTAGTTCAAAAATAAAATAGGAAATGGACGAAAGTAAGACAATAAACCCATCTAAATTGCCATACTTAAAAACTCAAGTAGTCCATTTTAAAGATAATGACTAAGTATAAAGATAAAACACAATAATCATTTAGTCATTTCCAATTTGGAATGGAGTAGAAATGGATCAAGATTTAAAAATTACAACAACCCTATCTACAAAATGAACAGTTGAATCATCATAATAAATAAAAAATAACTGACTTCCAAAGATGAAATAATATAAATAATCATGCAACTAATTCAAAAGGGAGCAAAAGGATAAAATAGCTAAGGCAATTATACAAAATAAACTATGAAAACCACTGAATAATTAGCTAAGATTTATGTCCAAATTTGATAGGTTATATGACCATCAATTTTAAGCTCTAAAATTATTGATAAGGATGTTAGTGTGTCCTTTAGTTAGAATGGTCATGATGTGTGAAACCCATTCACTCATCTAGGGATCGATTAAGGGTCCACTTGCATTGCTTACCTTGATGGCCTTGGTGAGGTGAGATATTGACACATATCAAAATGTCATTTACTCGAGGCTTTACTCAAGGTTTGGAAACATATGGAATCCCCTAGGGAGGGGGGGACTAGGATAATTCCACATGGAATGATCTCAAGCATCTAGGAGCTCAACTATTGATTGGAAGTATATAGAGAGTACCAAGGCCGTAGTGAGGTGGGATTATGCCATCTGACATGATCCTATGCATCTAAAATGTTCAAGGCCTATCCTGGAAACTTTGAGGGCCTAGGGAAGTGGGATTATGCCATGCATATCAATCCTGGGCACTCAGAATATTTTAGCAAAGCAACTAAGTCCTTGAGAGGCTTGGGAAAGTGAGTGACAAGTGGCAACTCCTCACTCACCCAAGTTTTGTAAGGAAAGGAACTGACTGTTGGCTTGTGGGAAAACAATAGAGTTGTTAGAATTTAAAATATGAAATTTCACATAAATGACAAAGGAAAAACAAAAGATAAAGGCAACATGCAATAAGATTAAAAAAATAAAAATAAACATTTTACCATAGCTGAAGTCAACTAGTCCAATATGAATAAATGACTAAGTCTAAAAATGAAAACTATGTGCAAATTAAGCCATTTTACCTTGAAAAGGAGTGCATATGGGCTGAATTGCTAAACAAAATAGTGCAAAAATTATGGGACAATCAGACCATTTATGTAAACACAAGGTAAAATGGTCTAAAAATATGTAAATTCTAATGTGCTTTAAAACATGTTTCAAAATATTGGATATCCATATTAATGCAAACTCAATTAAAAACTCTTCTAGACTAAGTGGATACGATGGATAACTTAAGTTTAAATAGCCAAGAAAATATAAAATTATGACAACAACCTCCTAAGGGCCCTTTCCACTCAAATAAATAAATAAAATAAGCCCAAACTTGATTAAACCAAAAGATAATATTCCAAATCAAAAAGAGGTTCCATGATTTTAGTGATGAAATTAGGGTGTGTTGTGCAAGCAACAATAAATGGTGACTTTGCTAGAAATGTTCCTAAGTATTTTGAAACAAATAAATAGCTAAAGAACCCATAATCTCTAGTTTCTATAGTTCATGGAACATGAGCACATCCAAGAAGGGATATTATAGGAGCAACCAAGTGACCAAGTATAGTATATTCATTGACTTGATATGTGTAAATGAATTGATTTATCATTTCACAAGACTTGCTAGGATTAACTGCCATGATTCCAAACACAAGGCTAGTGAATCCTACCTTAAAAATGTTTGCCTGGCCATTGCTTTGATACTATCTAGGTGTCTATAGTCCTGATGAAGTTGCCTTTGATCCCACTAAAGGCCTTGCTTTATTGTCGGGCTAGTGTCCATAGCCCTAATAGAGATTCCCTGAATCACCCATCATTGACTTTTTTAAAAACTAGAATTTTGTTTACATTCTATTTTTCTTTTTATTTTAATGTTTGAGTTCAAGTTAGGGACCACTATGGCCAATGAAACATAACACTATAATTTTTTTAGCCTAAGCATTCACCACAACAGGTTCACCTAAACAAATTCAGAAACTAGTTAAGATATGATTTTTGTGCTTAGTTTCAAGGGAATACTTTCAATTATCAATAGCCTTACCCAAACTCATCCTAGAAAAGAATGAATTCAAAACACATACAATAACCAAATCTATCTAAACTAACTCATAAATACAATCCAAAGCCATAAAATGATCAAGAAATACTCTCGCACCAAAACAACAAATGTTGTACTCACTTACTGACCCATTTCCTCCACTATTTTGCATTGATTAACATAGAAACCTTGGGGCAAAATGGTTGGGATAGACCCAACAACGAAAGCAAAAAAAAAAAGTAGGACAAAATAAAATAACAAAAATAGAAAAATAAACCAAAAAGGGAAAACAAGGAAGTAAAAGAAAATTATTTACAAGACTGTTCTAAACCAACTTGAACTTGGAAGTAATGCTCAAGGAATTATCCATGGATAGGAAACAAAACATCCTTACCAATTAGACACCTTTGGTAGAAAGAATTTTCATCCAAAATTTCATAAATTTGGAAGGGTCCCAGCCAAAAGGCATAAAAATTTCCATGTTGACCCTTTTTTTTATGAGTCCTGCCCCAAAAAAGGACTAAATTGAAGATCCAAAAGGCTTTTGGTTGAGCTCACTTATCAAACCAACATTTGAGAACTCCTTGATACTTGCTAAAGTGTAGCAAGGTTGCATCACTTTTTTCTTCAAATTGAATTAAATTCAGGAGACGAGCCTCTATCTTATTATCAGATTTCATGTAATCTTTTATGAATAGCAAGGTTGGGATTCTGAGGTTGATAGAAAAGACAGGGTCCTGGCCATACACCAAATGGTATGGGGAAGTACTTAGAGAAGATTGATTTTGGTCCTATCAGACCATAATGCAAACTTTAAGACATTATGCCAGTCCCTAGGATTCCTTTCTAGTATTTTCTTGATTATGTCCAACAAGTTTTTTTTATTGATCCAACTAACCCATTACCTTGTGGGTAATAATTATATGAGAATTACTTGGTTTCATAGGCCCACTCTATGAACTAAAATGAGGATTAGGCATGGCCATTGTCACATACCATAAAAAATGGCATACCAAACCTAGTGACAATGTGGTCATTGAGGAAATTGATCACTACTTTAGTCATGTAATTCTAGAATGCTTTAGCTTCAATCTAGCATGTGCAATAGTCAATAGTTGTAAGGATGAACTCATGTTTGATTGATGAATTGACATTAATGACACCTACAAAGTCTAGTCCCCATTTTACAAATGAATAAACCTTTTTGATTGGTTACAATGACATGGCTAGGGTGCATTCTCAATGTGTAACAACTTGGTTGATATGGCAACTTTTTACTTGGGCATGAACATATTTAAAAGCATGCAGGTAGTAATAACTTATCCTTAGTATCTGATGGGTCATAACACTCCCTGAGTTATGACCAATGCCATATTTTCCATCAAAATCATTGAGTACTCTAGCTCCTTCTTCTTTATTTAGGCATCTCAGATATATTCCTTCATGGTTCCTTCTGTATAATACCCTTTACTTGATCATGAAGCTCAATTTTTAGGTGTAATGCTCTTCTCTAAGTGGAGTTTAGGTGAATTAGGCATGAACTTTTGAGTAAATAATGGACCACATCTTGGTACCATTCATTATTTGTGATAGCTTGCACTATATACTATTGGTAGGCTATATGTTGGTCAAATTTGGCCATTTATTTATTGAGTCCTTGATCTCTGACAATATTCATTGGTTATAGTTATAGATCAAAATCTTGCAGAATGGTCATCCACTTACCATGTCATTTGCCTAACTCATTTTGCATTAGCATGACCTTCACAGTTGGATCAGGTATAATGACAAATACTTTATTGCGTAGGATATAATGTCTAAACTTCTTGATATCTTTGATTAATTTAAAATATTTCTTGTTAATGGTTAAATATCTAAGTTAAATATTTCTAACTGGGGAGCTCATAAATGAGACTGATCTTTCATCCCCAACTTTTTCCCTCTATGTTAGGACTGCAACACTTAAATGCTCTAAAGCAAGGGAGTAAATGTAGAATGGCTGCATGTAATTCAGACTTATGGGAAATAGTATGTTTATAATTCATATCTTGATCTCAACAAAGGTTTCTTATGCTTCAAGTGTCCTATCTATCTTAACATTCTTCTTGAGCATGTTATTGAGTGGTTAGACTATCTATATGAAGCTTGAGATGATTTTCCTCACAAAGTTGATCTTGTAAAATAATGACTTCAGCTCTTTCTTGATTCTAGGCAATGAGATCTTCAAAATTACCTTGAAACTTTTAGGGTCTATGAAAATACCTTGTTTAGAGATGATGTGGCTAAATAAATTTCCTTCAGTTACTCCAAAAATTCATTTCTTCAGGTTCAAAGAAATATTGTAATCTCTACATCTTTATAAAACCTTCCTTAGGTCCTTCACATGCCCAACTTAATTTTTAGAGAAGACATTTAGGTCATACATGTAGATGAAAATACACTTGTCAATGAGATATTTGAATACAATGTTCATGACACATTAGAAAGTGGCACCCACATTGATCAATCCAAATGACATCATTTTGTATGTTAATGTATGCCATTTAGTTGTGAATGTTATCTTAATTATTGGCTTCATAATTAACCACTACCTTATCATATCTTGCATATCCATCCAATAATGACATCATTTGTGAGTCATTTACAATTTAAATGACTTCATACAGTGAAGGCAGTAGGTAGTTATCCTTCTTTAAATCCTTATTGAGGTTTGTGAAGTCTATGCAAAGTTGGATCTCACCACTCTTCTTTCAAACTGGGACTGGATTGGCCACCCAAGTGGAGTCCCTAATAGGATAAATGATCCTTAATAATAAAAATTAATGTACTTCGTTTAGTATCAAAGGCTCGAGTAGTGGATTTATTAGACTAAGTCTTTGAGGAAATGTTTCACATATGTATTCAGAGGAATGGTATGAGCAAGGATGGAGGTGTTTAACACCTTCAAATCCTCATAACTCCATGTAGTAGTATCTCCAATGTCTTTCAAGGCCTACACAAATTACTGCTTCTCCTTTCCATTATAATGTGCCTAAAAGTGCATGTTTAGATTCACTTACATTGCCCATATTACAATGTTCATGGGGAATACCTTTGGCAAGGGTTGATTTATCTTCTTGACCTTGACAGTCCACATTGAACAACCTCTCTAATGATACCATATCTTTCAGAATGTTGTTAGTTTTCAAGTTGATGACCCCTCCTTCATCTAATTCAAACTCCTCCCTATCATCCTCATCAATGATCTGAGACTCAAATATGTTAGTGTTGGTGATGAAGTTGATGATATGTTGATCATCATTAGATACCTAAAAGTTTCTACCATTATTTGGAAAAAAAGGAGTAGAAACCAACTCTACTAAAATTATCCTTAATCTGGTGTTAGTAATGGGTTCTAGGGTACTTGTAGTTGTTACCAATGCATCTATCATATAGTTATTCCATCATGATAATGTCTGGATGTTGAATGCGTCAAAGTCTACTATCAAGTTCCATACCCTGTTGTGGTACCTAGAAAGATGTTTGTCATTAAAAACATAGTGGCTCTTGATTTTTTTGACCATAAGTTCTAAATATCCAAGTACTTTTAGGCTATTCACTTTCTCCTCTAGTGTGAACTAGAGATTGTGAATTAGTTCCTCATATTTAGTCACATTATTCATGTAAAAAAATTCAAGTGAAAGGTAGCTAAGTACGACTTCCCTCATGGGTTTGTGAGATTTATCCTAGCACCACACCTAATCTTTAATTTGGAGCCATCAAATTTTAGGGTCTATATTTGATATTTAGCTGTGTAGTAGACTCTGAAAGGTGGGTGTTGCAGTTATGTTTACTTATTTATTATCCTCTCCAACTTTTGATGTCGATACACTTTCCTCTTTAACTATTAATGATCTTTTAATCTAATATTTTCTAGTAGACGTAGGTATTAAATAATTCATAATGGTAGCATATGCAACCTCAAAGCCTTTGCATCCCTTGTTCTCACATGGTTAACTTTACTTAAGATTGTCATGTGTTTAGGCAACAATGTGAATTGAAAGTAATTTTGGTGTGTAGATGATATATTCATCATCCAATTGATCTAATTCTTTGAAATTAGGTTATTTTTATATATTCAACATTTTAACAGAGAATCTCTCACAAGCTTCTACTTCTTTCTCAAGTATACTGACATAGTTCAAGCTTCTTGTATAGGATGTCATTGGTCTTATTATATTATACTATCATGTGAGCCATCTTTGGCTCTCTTTCAATCTTAATTTAATTGGGCATGCCTTGCCATAGAAGCCACATGTGGAATAAATCAGTGGCCTTACACCCATATAGTGTTATAGACAAATCTCAGCTAAAAAACATAATATATGCCTCAGGCATGTCTACCACTTGGATGTTAATGAATCGCTAGACCCTTAGATTAGAATCTAGTTACATGTGGATGTGATTCAAATCACCAACAACCTTTACCTCTGATTTATCTAACTAAGATACCTTTTTTCTATATTTGGTAAGTGTCAGACCCAATTGTTGGTAAACTGCATAAGGCATCACATTCCCTAAAGTACCTAATTCCACCAAATAATTTTGTAAGTTTTTTCAAAAATTTCTAATTTTTAACAAAACAAGGGGGTTTTAGTTTTTTCCTTATAAATAACAACATGATCATCAATGATGTTATTAGCATCTTTCCCCTTGGGAGCATATATTTCTTTTAACAATAAGTCCTTTTGGTTAGACATCTAAAGCAACTCAAACATTATTATGTTGGCCTTGGTTTTCATGAGGTCCTCAATAATGTTATATCCTAGTTTATTTTGTTATAGTGGTTTATCAACTTAAGGAGGTGAAACACTATTCTTTGGTTGATAAGAATTACTTGGCCCTTTAGGTAGAAATGGATTGTTGCTCAAGTTCTCATTAGCTAGGACTTGAATGTTGTTTTGATAGGTATAAGTAGTCAAAGGACTACCATTTACTCCTCAAATGATTATTGTTTCCCCTTTAGAACTATTTAAAAGCATGGACCTCATCTAGGTTATCTTTAGGCTCAGTACCACTCTCAAAAGGAAACTCGTAAGTCTTTAAAACCATGGCAATGCTTAGGTTATCTCCACTTGGCCCTAAGTTACTATTGTCTGATAGAGGACTATTTTAAGGTTATCCATCACCTTTTGGAATATGTTTGAAGATAATGCAAAATGAGAATAATCTATCTTAGCATGATCAATTGTGTTGTGTAGTCTACACTAAGTGGGTAAGGCTACCTCTGCTATATTGACTAAGTTTGAGGTTTTATTACTATTATGGTTGGTGTTTTCGATGAGACTAGGCACATTCCCATTATTAGGCCTAGTATTCCACTCCCTATTAATACTTTGGAAATTATAGTTCCTATTTTGAGGTGGGTTATTTGTATTTTGTTGGTTCTTTGAGGCACCTACCTTTGTAGGTTAACCATATCATTGGTGAACCTTTGGACCATTTGATGCAAATTACCCACCTCAGGGTTCATAGTGGCATTTTAGTTAATTCTTGTTTGGTGTGGTGGGTTAGCTACCAATGCATTAACATTTAAAAATATAGGGATACATTATTGATGATTGTTAGGAGTAACACAGTTACTTGAACTAGGCATTATAGTAGTATTTTATGCAATATGTACAAGTTATTGGTTCATAGGTTCTAACAATACATGGTTAGGGGCACATAGGGATAATTATTTTGTATACTCTTCAAGGGAAATGGATTGTATAATGGGTTTGGGCTTGAATACATGACCCCTAGGATTGGGTTTAACAAAGGGATGTTTTATGTAAGAACCTGGTTAATCATTAGAATTTTATTATAAGCACCCAACTAGCCTAATGAAGGTAAAGGACCGAATCCACATCCATGTGGCACATTCTATTATTCAATGTTAATAGCTTCATTATAGGCCAAGGATAATGGTATAAGTGTTTTTGAAGCTCTTCTAAGAAACTTGGATGTCATTGAATTTAAATCCCTTAGATAAGTTTGTATGGTAGACACTTATGTCTACATGTAGGGGTCTTTTAACTTTTGATATAACTTGTGGAAACATACATTAAAAACACTCATTGGCTCATTTAGTTCCCTATGGGCATCAATAAAGTGATGATATAGGATAACTAAATCAACAAACAACTTAAAGTGATTGATAAACACCATTTATAGGTCATTCTAAGAGGTAATAAATTTGTTTAGCAATCTGAGGTACCATACATAGGCAACCTCTCCTAAGGATTAAGGAATAAGTGAAAATACACATTATCACATTGGACTTGAGTCTGTATAAGGGCATATTTAAATGATTTAATATGTTCTTTAACATTTTAAATCCCATTAGGTATGGATTAAGGGCATAATTTATTAGGATTCTTTGGCAAGTCATGGGTTAGCCCTGGGATGTTCATAAGACATCTACCTCCACCAATCCAAGCAAGATTAGTTGTGATTAGTGGGTTTTAAGGTGGATAAAAAGGATTACTCAAAGAATAAATAATAGTAGGGGAGATACTAACCAAGTGCATTTATTTAGTTTTGTATTTTCTTATATCACTTCTAGCTCTCTTATGCTCTATGAGGTGTAATAGTTAAAAGTCACCTTCAATGGAGTTTAAACTTGTGGTTATTCTCTTATTTTCTAGTTTTGGAAAATTATAATCTCTTGGTCTAAATAAGGCTCATAAAATGTCAAAGGGCCTTCCTTCTAGCACCAAACCTATTGGTGAACATTTTAACATGCCAACATACAGGTCGAGTGAGGACTCACCCTATCTCTCATAAAAAGGGGTTTTGGGAATCTCCTCAAGGTCTTTATCTATTGAGTTTCGATGTATTGATCTCACTTAGTTGGCCATTGTAGTTTATTCCTGATCAAGGGGCCTTTATTGATTAACTCTCATAGGAAAGAATTTTAGACCAAAATGGGTTCAAATCACTCGAATTATACAAGAATGCCACAACTGAATATCACTCATCATTCTTCAACTGAATTCGATAATGCATCAATCATGATAAAAGAAATAAATGTCATGCAATCTAGATAAAACCTTAACAATTGATTATAAATCAAGCTACTTCTAAAACTATTCTAAAAATGGTCATAAAAGGATCAAAATAAAGAGGGGGTAGGGAGAAAGAATAAATAATCTTGCTCTATAGAAGAAATAACTTTGATTCTATTAAGTGGATGAATTTTTTGATAAACCCAGTCTTTGCTTGGCTAGTCGAGCACAACTAGAAGGCATAGATGGTGAAAGAGTTTGAAGACAACTGTTAGCTATTCCAAGGAGAAAAATAAGGTCACTATATATATATGTAGACCAAGAATATTTAAGGATAACTTTTAGATATTAAAAAAGTGGTTCATGAAGCACATATAGGATCCATCTTACACTTGAGGTGACTACAAAGCTAAACATCAACAATCTCAACTTGTCTAAAGGAGAAAACACTACCTAGAAAGCAAAAAACTAAATAAAAGGAAGAGGAAAATCTCACTAATCTCCTACTTAGCTAATCTATTCTATCAATTGATCAATTAATTAGACCTTATTCAATCGAATAACTAGTCTTTTATAGGTAAGGTAAGCCCATTAGGTCATTATTTGACCCATTAACTAGTTATTGTGAGAATTTAAGAGATTGAACCATCTAAAATTTGAATTCTTAAATATCTTACCCAATCCCAATAAAATCAAAAGTATGGGCACGCTATCTACATTTAAAATTTAATTTTAGGTGGTTGAAATCTACCTAAAAATCATTAGGCACTTAAATTAGTTGCAGTCTATGCAATAGGGTCCACCTTTGATCATCATTGAACTGAATTTAAGTGGCCAAGAGTTGTTAAGATCTGTCTAGACACTTAATTTACCATAATCATCACTATGATGATCATGCCTGATTAAGGCATTTATTTATCTTTTTATGGTCTTCTATATGATCCAATGTGCATGTCATTTATTTTGATCAAATGCCCTTATCTAATTTATATTAGATCTTGTATCTTCTAATCACATTTCCATTAAATAGGATTCCTTTGTAATTTGATTCAATAGGTGGAATTGGACACAACCAATTTATGATCCATGACAGTCTGATGGGATAAAATGACCATCAATTTTAGGCACTGATCCTTTTCATGGAGGTCCATGTATCTTCATCAAGGAAGATGAACTATGTGGCTACTTCTCATTGCTCATGAAATCTGATGTGTTCTTTGATATTGGGGTCAAAGCTACATGGCATTCTTTCACTGTTTTATTGCTCAGTTGAAGACCCCATGCCCATTTAACTTTTCTTTAGTTCTAGATGCAATGAGATCTTGACAAGTGTCATGATCTCACTCACCTAGAGCTCATTGGTTTTGGCTCAATGTTTGATGTGTCTTGACTACCCTAAGGGCTAAAGAGGCTGACACATGGCCTCATCTTGAGTACTTGATTGATCTTCTCTTTGTTTGCCTATTCTGATTGACCCAAGAGCTAGGGAAGTGAGCTTTTGCCATGTGGCATCATCTTGTTTACCTAGAGAGTCTACCACTTATTTGTCTTATACTAACCATCCTAAGACTTAAGAAAATTGAAATATGCCACATGGCATCATCTTGAGCATCCATATGATCTCTAGGTGGGCTCTTTATTTGAGGTGATATGGAGAGATGGATAAGTGAGGTTTTGATAGGTGGCAATTCCTTGTTCATCTGGGCCTACACAAAATAATTAATCATGAGAGTTTGAAAATATAAATTAGCTATTAAGTTTCAAAATTTCCAATTTATAAGAAAATAACTAAGTCTAAAGGCTTCAAATGAATGGGAAAAAAACCCATTACAAAGAAAGAATGAATAAGTCCACATATCCAAAAATATAATCATTAACCATCCCAATTTAGAAATTATTGGGTTTCTATTGTTAATATAGATTTGACATTGAAGTCTGACCCAATGAGCTAGCACACTCGGCCTTTCACACAAGACTATGGTCTTGAGCACTCACCTGAAGCACGTAACTAGGGACCGGTTCCTATAGGTTTTATTACATAGTAATATTAGCTTAGTCATATTCTTCCTTTTATTATGTAATTAAATAGATACTACATAAAATCATAGATAAACTACTTTGATTCTAGGATTACTAAGCTCAACTACCATGACTATGTAGACTAATGCCATTTTAATTCAAAGTTTGTTACTTATAAAAAAAAGAATTGATTAGATTACATATTAAGTCTCAACCAAGAAATTCTCAACTCTGCCTAACATAAATACATAACTCATCCATTCAACTGAACATGAACATAGGAATGATTATAAATCTGCAACTCATATATTAAGCATAAGCATCATTAAGCCAAAAATCCATCGTCATAGTGCTTTACAATAATGGTATTTATAATTATTTATCCTTGACCAAGTATTTACAATATTAATGACCAAAGTAAATGACCAAAAAAAATCTCAACAGACTAAGAGTCATGGTACTCTGTCAACTAACTTCTCCTAAGGACCCAAGCCTTTGCACCCCCTATATACTCATGTTATGATGTATTCTTACTACCATGTGTTTATCTCCTTGTAGGCAAATGCAAAACTTCCAATGGATAAGGTCCGGGTGACCCTTAGAAATCACTCCTTAACCACTCCCACTTTCCATGTGCTTCCCAAGTCTTTTGCTATTTTTTTGAGTCCTATGCTCTCAAGTTCCTCATGACTAATTTTCCTTTGACTGGGTCCTCTCATGCTAGTGCTTTCATGCTGTGTAAGTTTTGTGCCATGGTGCTTTCATACCACAATATTCCATTCTATGTTCCTTCCATGCCGTGTTAGTTCCACACCAAAATGTCAAAACACAGCCAAAATTTGGGGTCAATAGAAATAAAGTAGAAAATGGACTAGAACAAGAGAATAAACCCATCTAAATTACCATAGCTAAAGGCTCAAGTAGTCCATTTTAAAGACAATGACTAAGTATAAAGATATAACATAATAACCATTGAGTCATTTCCAAGTTAGAATGGAGTATAAATGGATCAAGATCTGAGAATTACAATAACCCCATCTACAAAACCAATAATCGAATCAACTAATAAACAAAAACATGATCGACTTTCAAAGATGAAAAAATATAAACAATCAGTCAACTAAATTGAAAGGGAGCAAAAGGACCAAATGGACAAGGCAAATACATAAAAGAAACCATGAAAACCACTAAATTATTTACAAATATTTAAGTCCAAATTCATGTTTGATGGTTTCGATAAGCAAGACGATCATCATTATTTAGCTCTAAAACTACTAAAAAAATGACATGTCCTCTAGTTGGCATGGTCACACCATTGGTGCCTATTCACTCATATAGAGTTTGATTAAGGGTTTACTTACATTTTTTACCTTGGTAACCTTAGTGAGGTGAGATCATGATACTTGCCAAGATCTCATTTATCTAGGGCTTCGCTCAAGGTTTAGAAACATATAGACTCCCCTTGGGGGTGGGGTTAATGAGATCATGCCACATGGCATGATCCCAAGCATGTGAGAGCTCAAATATTGATTATAAGTATACACAGAGTCTCAAGGTTATGATGAAGTAGGATTACACTACATGGCATGATCTCATGCATCTAGAAGGTTGAAGGCTTATCTTGGAAACTTAGATGACCTAGAGAAGCAAGAAGCAGGATTATGTGATGCACCTTGATCCTGGGCACTCAATTTTTTTTGGAAAAGTAACTAAGTCCCTGAGAGGCTTAGGAAAGTGAGAGAGTGACAAGTGGAAACTCCTCACTCACCCAAGATTCATGGGGAAAGCAAGTGACCATTAGCTTGTAAGAAAACAACATAGCCATTAGAATTCAAAATATGAAATTTCACATAAACGACTAAGGTAAACCAAAGAGAAAGGTAATATGCAATAAGATAAACAAATAAAAAAGAATATTTTTCCAAATTCAAAGGCAACTAGTCCAATATGAATAAAGTACTAAGTCTAAAAATGAAAACCAAGGGAAAATCAAAACATTTTACCTTGGAAAGGAGCAGATATGGACCGGGTTGCTAAAGAAAAGTGTGTAAAAATTATGGGACCATAAGACCGTTTGTGTAAACCTAAGGCAAAATGGTCTAAAAAGATGGAAATTCTAATGTACTTTTAAACATGTTGCAAAATATACTTAGACTCATTAGGTTCATGTAAATTTAGATATCCATATTAATACAACCCTGATTACAAACTCTTATAAATTAGGTGCATATGATGGACAACTTAAGTTTAGACTTAGTTAAAAGATCCAAACCAATATAACATTATGAAAACAACCTCCTAAGGGACCTTTTCACTTAGATTAGTAGATAAAATAGGCCCAAACTTGATTAAATTAGAAAACTAAACTCTAAATCAAAAAGAGGTTCCATGATTTCAGTGATGGAATTAGGTTGTGTTGTGTAAGCAACAATAATATGCATAATTAATTAGTAGATTAGACCTATGGAGACTAATTATACATCATTGACAGAGGTTGAGGGGGTCTTGTAAACCTATAAATAGACCCCTTGACCTATCATTTAAGGATTCAGTGGTTATGTAGTCTTAAGATATTGTAGATACTAAAATTTGAATTAGATAGTACTTTAGTCTTGTACACTTCGCATATACCTATCATGGTTGACATTTAAGCTATAGACCTACCCATTACTAAAAATCTCATGCTTACTACCTCTTTATGTATAAATTCATTATCTTTTAGTCTGACCATTGTTATTATAATGACCAAGCCTTTT
The DNA here is from genome assembly GCA_037957365.1 of Torreya grandis. Lineage (NCBI taxonomy): Eukaryota > Viridiplantae > Streptophyta > Pinopsida > Cupressales > Taxaceae > Torreya > Torreya grandis. The sequence goes on along the minus strand of JARHVA010006613.1, from coordinate 338,546 downwards.
ATACCATGTAAAAAGCTCTAAACCCAATTAGCATCCTTCACTGATAGTTCTAGACATGTACCTATTTTGTAGCTCCTTAAAAACTTACCTATCAGATGGACACCTACGTTAATGCAAGTGTCAACTTTTCCTACAAAGTGTCTCATGCCCAAAAGTCATCCAAATTTTCTAAAGAAATGTATCCAAAAGGCCAACCTAGGTGTTTTAATGTGACATATTTCTAAAAAGGATTGGTATATATACAAGATCAACCCCCATTCATTCTTCACCTAGAAACACCTAGAAAACACCTAGAAATCACATATAAATCACAAGGCAATATACCAAGAAACACTCAATTAAACACTTAAGTGAGAAAACCTACCCTATTCGTCCTTATTTCTATATCAATCAAAGGAGCAATATTTCCACAAGTTTAAATAATTCAAAGACTAGCCCATGGGCCATATTTTCCATGTTACAAGATATGTCATTGCATGTCTTTACTTAGCACACATTACATCCTTGTGCACACACAAGCCAACACCTAGGGGATAACTAAATAAGTATAAGGTCCTCTTCAAGGAATTGACTATGTAGGTAATGCCCATTAATAGAGGGGTCCTTGGGGTAGCTCAACGCTGTGAGCACATTAACCCATTTTTCCCATGGTCACTCTAAGGGTGAAGAGCTAGGATTTGATCATTTGATAAGGAGTAAAAACCTATGAGCATGATTTTAAGACATTATAATAAATGTGACATAAAACTTATAAGACTCCAGTTGGTTGCATGTTGATCCAGTCAATATTATGTACATGATACCTACAACAAAGTTAAACACATGCATCGATGCAACTATTCAGATTTGATGAAACATCTGAGGCCATAGAAAATATATTCCCAAAATCTTATGACTATTCTAGGATCACCTTCTAACCTATTCCAAATCATACTTGCATGCGCACAGTAGAACCAACTAAGTATTATTTGTTTCCAATTCATTGCAATATCTATAAATAATTATACTTCACTATTTTTGTCAATCTCAGTTGTATAAATTTAGAATATTACTTATATTAGTTTTATAATAATTGGCATGTTCATTAGGTTAGTTCACCACCTTGTGTAAAATTTAATCTAATTTCCTTAACACTATACACCCCCACATATCTAAATTTTAGGGTTAAACATTTAATAAACTCAAACTCTGAGTCTTCTTTTACAAACCTAGGTTGATCTAGGGTTTATAACCTACTTGGTTTTTAGCTTCTTGTTTTTTTTTTTCACATCTAAACTTTATAATAGAGTTTTACACTCACTTGGCTACAAGGGTTTTGCATACATATGCTTGCAATTTTTTTCTTCCTTGATTGGCACATTTTAGCTTCTAAACAACTCAATTTTAAAATTACTTAAGAGGTTATTTCTATTCAGATTGGTATACTAGAAAACCTCTTTTTATTTTCCAAACTATTGTAAATATTTTATGAATTTTGCATTTTACTATTTTTAGTAAACATATATCTATAGGTTGTACGCTGTACTTTTGTTTCCCTATTTTTCTAGGTTTGTCTTATTTCCTATTTTTCATAAAAATATATTTTAAATTTCTAAAAAACCTAATTAATCTCTTCAAATTCCTATGTTATTATTGTGAAAAAAAATTACTAAGTTTTCCTTAAGGGTTTCAACTTTTTAGGGTTTCAAATTGCTACATTTATTTTTTCCAGATCTAGTTTTTATGTGGGAATAATATAGGTGATTTTTTTTCTCCTTGTTTTCCTAGCTTTTGTGTTGTTTGTTTTGGGTGTGTCTAGAAAATTTTAAATGTGTAAAAAATAACCTCATCCTGTTCCTAACATTGAGGAGGGTGATAGCTACCATCCCTCTAATCAGGTCCATGATATCACTATTACAAGGGTAAGGTGGCCCATCTTATTGTACCTATCATTTTTCAAATCTCTCCATCTCCCACATCCCCTTTAGATGACATGTGTATGAGTATTCAATTTGAAGTACCTAGGGTTTATGATTATGAAGGCCTAAAAGATTAAAGCATCACTATGAACAAGTTAATAGAAACATTAAAAAAGCAAAATCAATTTTTATTTCAAGGCTCACATCATTGGAAAATCAGATCACATACAATAAAAATCCAAAACATGCTAGTGTTAATCATGTGTTTGCATCTTGATCTAGCAATGTTATACCCAACAAGGTTTCTTATCAAAATGAAAAGCTAAAACATATTACATGTAAAACAAGTGATTAAAAAATTTAAAAAAAGGCTAATAAGAGGCCAAGTGAAATCTTAAGAGAAAAACTTCAAAACAAAGTGATCCAACTACCTCATATACATCATCTTAGAAGGTCAAAATACTATTATGCATGAACACCATATCAATTGTTGTCTCACATTAAAGAATAAAATATAAGAGATAAATGGTAGTGGCAATCATATCATTGATACATCAATCAGGAAACCCACTCTCATTATGAGTACCCTTCCTAAAGCACAAGTGCAAAAAGAATAAATATGGATACCAAAGAATAATTCAGATCCAAAACAATTGTAAATGCTAAACTTAGAGCAAGAAAATATTCAAAAAGCAAAATCAAACCAAGAAAATGATATAAATCTACCTCTGAATAATGATACTCAACTTTTAAAATAATATGGTTTTGGAAAACAATATTTACAACATTTTGGTTATCATTGTCAAGGATTGGGAAAACATGCACAAGGCATCACTTGTCATATCTCTACATTTGACCATAATGATCGACAGGATTTTAGATATATTAGAAATGTAAATGTAAATCATTTAAATATGCATATTCATTTTATTAATGCAAAATAACAAAAACATACACATGGAAGCAGGTCTAAGGACAATGCACAAATGGAACAAGATCTATTGCATAAACACCATTACACCAAGAAGAACAAAACATGATAACAAAAGAACAAGTATAGAAAGAGCAAGACATGCATTAAAAGGATAATGTAAAACATGTGCCTTTATATGAAGTAATTACAAATCATTCCTTAAAGCATAAAATCATTGAACCTTGAATAGATGGCAAGCAAGGTCAAAATATTATAGTTGACCCAACTTGTGAATTTAATATATATACTTGTAAATTCTTTACATTTATGGCATATGACATGGAAAACGTGAATAAATTTATCGCATCTAATGTTTGTGCTGGATCCATGGAATGTCACGCATGGATCAAAATCATGCTCTACTATGTTGCATATTAGTCCATCTTTGACTAAATATAATGCCAAACTTGAAAAACCTTAGTTACTATCATCAAAGGAAAACATATGTGAAAAAAAATACACAAAAAAACTTACCAAAATAACATGATACACTTCCTAATTATACCATGCACACATATGGCACATTTTGTTCAAGAAATGTTATTCATTTACTACTCATATATAATGGTCCTCCTCTTGAGATCATTAGATAACTTGTGCATTTGTAAACGCTCAAATAACACCTAAACATGTTCCTATTATTGATACTTCAAATACACTATAAAGCATAAAACCATGGGTTCCACAAACCCCTACTCCTTTTATTACCTCTTTGAGACCACATAGTCCTATGAAATATTTGTAGAGCATTACAAAGCCTACAATGCTAGATAACACACCTAGACATGCTCCTCGATAGTAACATCATTTTGATATACCATATTCAAAGTTCATAGCACTTCCAGATGAGGATCCCTTAGATGGGATAATTGGTTAGACTTTGCCTTTTTCAAATATACAAAAAATAAAAATAAAAAATAAAATATTCCAAAAATAAAAATCATTTAAAAAACTCAAACATTACCCAAAAAAATCAACATGTTCCTAGTTGTACTATTTCTTATACATGTGTTGTTTACTCTATGTTCTTAGATAACATATTATTCATTTCTTGTAAACACATATGTTTCATGTTTCATTTCAGTGTGATATAGGCATACCCAGATACATGATATAAATGCTGGGTCTTCTCTCCACTCACATCATAAGTATGTTTGGGGCATCTGCTTCTTTGATCATGATACACCCAGGTTATATTATTATATGATCACTTTCCATTATCATGTTTAATTTTATACACTTAAACATGTCTCTATCTATGTTTATACCTTTCAAAATGTGTTTGATATGATATATACTTAACATTTCTTGCAAACACATATGTTTAAAAACTAGTATGCTATGTTCATATTGGTGCCTATATTCCTTGCTTTCATTCATGCACTTCCTTGAGTGTGTTCCTTGCTTTCTATTATCTTGCATTGTATTGCCTATTTGAGCATTTAACTATGCTCCACTGATTATGGTCCATGTGCCTTTGATTTCCTATTTAGACATTTGAATATGTCATTCTATGTTATATGTGGACATTTAAATATGTCATTTCTACGATTTATGTACATTTCACTAAGTCATGTCCCTTCAATTATGCAACATTTGAACATGTCCCTTATATGAGGTCTCCTTAGACTATTTCATGCTGCTTTGCTTTTGAGTGCTCTTTTATGTGTGCTTGGTTGCTTGTTGAGAATATACTATTACTCTCTAGACATTGACATGATTTATATCATGCATCCCAGGACTTGATGTGATCACATATTGCATGCCTCAATACTATATCTACCTAGACATGTAATTCATATATTCTACATGATCCATACACAACTCATACAATTATCTTATCCTTTTGAGGTAAGGTAACTAGTAGATGTTACATCCCCTCACCTCAAAAGGGAGGGACATATCAATGGGGGCATGTTGTATAGGCATCGCTTCTACATTTTCATAGTTCCAAATTACAGTGGCATCATGTCAAAAACAAAAGACATTCACACTTATTTAGTATACAACATCTCCAAATCATGGTGGGGGCATAACATGTTCTTCAAATTTACACCAGTTCTCAGATTGTCCAAATTCAGTGGGGGCATGTTATGGAAACATTTCCTCCACACTTGCACTGATTTAAAATTCACCAAATTTCATAGTCATATGATTTAGATACATATTTATAGTAACATTCTATACATTGGTACTATTATTATACCCATGTTTTTGGTTAAGACATATATAACATGCATATGCCATACAAAGGGCACCTAAAATTATAAAATCAAATCAATTTATAGATTTAAAATACTATCATGGATTGTTATCATATCTAGGATGGACTGTTATCGAGCTAATCTACTACAATAATTAGTTCACCTTTGGAAGGTCGGAGTTGATTATATCACTTGATCTTACCAAACTTATAAGTTAGATTTGATTAAATCCTCTAGCTTTACTAGACTTGGATGTTGGATTTAATTAAATCATTTACCCCACCATATATATAGTGTGAGCTGATTAAATTACTCTCACTCACCAAATTATGCATATATTTGGGTGGCATGATTGAGATGAAAAAACTCAATCATCATTCTACAACTCACCTTTACACCAAGGTTGGGGGCATGTGTCCTCTAATCTCTCTATATATGAGCAGTTGTAGGTTAGAACTATCATAATCTTAGATTCAATGCTTCATAATGAGGCATCCTTTCAAATCAAACTTTCAAAAGGCAAGATGGTTGCATCAACACACAGGTGTATTCCTAACCTTACTCTTCTTACTTTCAAGCATTTAAAATTATTTCAATTTCAGATTTCATCATTGATTATATACTATAACATGCTTTTGGTTGTAGGTAAATCAAAAACAATGCACTCAAGTTGGGCTCACACATATATAAGGTGTGTTATACACACCCAGTTACATATGTCTTTTATTTAAACTAGAAATTTCATTGCTATATTAAAGGAGAGTAAATATAGATACTAAAATCTAATTTATATAGTACATCAGTCTTTTACACCTCAAAAATACCTATGGTGGTTATGCCTTCCATTTATATACTTTTTTGCTATCGAAAGGGTCACATTCACTATCTTTTTGTGCCTAAATTTTTTATCTCTTATTCCAACTATTATTATTCAGATGACCAGGCCTATTATACTGTGAAAAAAGATATAAACTTGATTTTTATCCTTCAATGTCAATTCTAGACATTTACATGTTTTCTAGCTCACTAGATAGTTGCATCTTAGATGGACACCTGCATTGATGCAAGTTTCACTTTTCCTATAAAGTGTCTAGTGCCCAAAAGTCATCAAAATTTTCAAAAGAAATGTATCCAAAAGGTCGACCTAAGTGCTTTAAGGTAATATATTTCTAAAAAAGATTGATATATATATTTAAGATCAACCCTAATTCATTATTCACCTATAAACATGTAATAAACACCTAGAAATCATGTAAAACTCACAAGGAAATATAACAAGAAGCACTCAACCACGCATTCAATTGATCAAACCCACCCTATTCATCCCTATTTTCATATCAATCATAGGAACAATATTTCCACTAGTCTAAAACATTTAAAGAGCAGTCCATGAGCCATGTTTTCCAAGTTACATGCTAGGTCATTGCATGTTTATGCTTATCACACATTACATCCCTGTGCACACATAAGACATCACATAGGAGAAAGGTCCTTGGGGTAACATGACATCGAGAGCCCACTAACCCATTTTTCCCATAGTCACTCCAAGGGTGAATAGCTAGTGTTTGATCATTTGACAAGGAGTAAAAACCTATGCATGAAATATAAAGACATCAAAATAAAGGTGACAAAAAACTTAGAAGGTTCTAGTTGGTCACATCTTGATCTAAGCTATATTCTATACATGACACTTGTGTTAGGGTTAGACACCTACAATGATGTAACTATCTAGATTTGATGTAAGCATCTAAAGTCATATAAATAATATTTCAAAAATCTAACAACTATTTCAAGATCACATTCCAGTCCAATTCTATCCTATTTTAGACTAGACTTACATATGCACAGTAGAACCTGCTAAGTATCATTTGTTTCCAATTCATTACAATATATATCAATAGTTGTACTTTACTAGTTTTAGATATTTATTTTGTATTAATTTTGAATATCATTTATCTAAGTTTTTTATTAATTGGCCTACTCATTATGTTAATTTACCATCCATGTATAAAATATAATCAAATCCCCTTAACCCTAGATACCCCCACATATCTAAATTTTAGGGTTAAATAGATTTCACAAGTTTTGTAGATTAAAGGTGAAGTGAAGAACAAGTTTAGGGTTTGGTAGATGTATTAACCCTTATAAGGCAAATGTATATGTTTTTTTAGATTGAATGATTTTAATCATCATGTTGATGGATGTTTTGTACATGTTTGTTGTACATTTTATGTGAATGCAAGTTGATAGAGAAAAAACTTGTTATTTTAAATTGATGTGTTGATTATTTTCTTTATGTGAATGTTAGTGTTTGGAAGAGTTATATTTGTATATGCATGATATTTTTTTATCTATTCATATCAATGGGGTTCTTGGTGTTATCTTATTGTGCCTTATGTTAGGGCTCAATTATTTAGGTGTAAGTGATATTTTGGCACTATAAGTCTTAATATCTATTGCACATGATCTAATATGTGCATGATCAAGAAAGAGATCATTAAAAAACACAAGATTTTGGTTTTATTTCCTGGACCCTATTTATAAAGTGTATGGATATTGGAAGAATATGTCTGGATAATCCTCATTAGAGAAAATAAAATTTCCAATTGAAACCCTAACATGATTGGTTAAACCTTATGTTGTGTAAGGGATAGGTATGGCTAAACTAGAGATGAGATTAACTTCATACAAGGAAAATAAGAGAGACTAAAAATTATGGATTCCACTAGGAAGGGGGAACTAAGTCATTTAAGTGTCACAAATACCCACATAGAATAAAGAGGGTAGATGATTAGTTTGTGATGAGAAAATTATTACTCCAATGAGTAAAAATTGATACATAGTAGAGAATCCATTTGTGAAGAGAGTCAATTTCTGAAGAAGGAAGTGGATCGAGATGTGAAAATTTTGAAGGTCTAAAATATAAGTTAACCTATAGTCAATCCATGTGCATGTCATTATTTTTAAGAGAAGTTTTTCAAGCTAATATGATACTAGAGAATTGAGAGAGGAATTATGTTATATCAAAGTATTCTATACACTAGGAATTTGTAAAGGTGAATGTGAAAATGAGCATACCAATAGGGGGCCAAAATACATGGTTCATTGGTCAGTGGGACTATATTTTAAGGACAACCAATAATATTAAATAAGGGAGCATGAGCCAAACCATTGGTGGGAGTAGAAGTACAAATTTTGGAAGTAGTGCAGAGGGACAACATCTTACACAATAAGTAATCATCTACTATGAGATGTCAATGAAGTTGTCAGAGTATTATGGGATTAATTTTTTTGTAAATTATGTTCACAAGTGTAAGATCACTTAGTGCACAAAGGGAATAACTACACCTTAGAGGAAATAAAAGCATTTTCCATAACTCTAATGTATCAATTACACACATGATATATAATGTTTGATCCAAGTCAAACTATAATAGACTTCAACTAGCTCAAGTGTGTATTCTTGAGTGAGTTCCACATCCCAAAGTTTAAGAAACATGGTATTTATACTCTAAAAGATATCAAGTAGAATATAACTTAGACCATTCATGCATATGATGTGCATTTTAATACATTTATTTCCAAATTATATTATGATATTCATTAACTATAGCATGTGTAATGGTTTATTGAAGGATTATTTCAATTATTTCAAAGAGAAATGGCCATGAAGTCATTTTTCAATGTGAGGGAAGCATTGGATATCATGATTCAAATGGAAGTTCCAATAAACTTTGATATTAGAGTGCATCCCTAATTGGAGGCTCAATTTTTAAATATGGCCAAACAAATTAAGATGTTTCCTATGAATAGTGCCTAGGAGTCGTAAAATGGACTATGGTGCACATATTGTGAAATTAAAGGGCATATAATTATAAATCCCATGGGCATAAAGGTTCAAGTTAATTTGACAGGATTTAAAGTATGCTAGGAGGGGCATGAAATAAGAAACTATGTGATGGTTCAAAAAACTAGGCAAATCAATGCAATGTGGTGCAAAATATGTGACACTCACACTCATGTCATGATAAATTGCCAATTCATTGATGAGATAAGAGGTATAGAGTGAAGGGGGTTTAATCAAACTTGAAAAAACAAATCCATGTGTAATAAACCACCTTAATAAGGAAGAGGTTATGGTGGGATAAATTTTCAAATATGAGGTGGCAGAAGAGGTGGAAATAGGTCTCAAAGAACTTGTTTCAATAGTGGTAGGGAATGATCAAAGTTACATAATTTTTTTCATTACAATCAATGGCCTAAGTTGAAAGATTTCAGAGATATTCATTTGAAGGTTATGTAGAAGGACATGGCGTTAAAGGGCATAAGGAAGATCTGAGTTACACACAGTGGTAGGAAGTGGATAGTAAACGAGGATGTGTGTAAGGGAAATGCAGGCCCAAAGGTAAAAATCACCACAAGTGTAGGTGTGGATAATTAGTCAATGAAGATGTTAGTTCCATATAATGAGTTACCACATGAACAAAGATTAGCAATATTGGAGTACTTGAATGCATTAAAAGATAAGTAGTTGTTTATTAATGCAAGAGATATTATGCAGAATCTTCAAGAAAAATTATGCATAATGAAGGAAATCAATGTGAATATAGGGGAAAGTCATTAGAATAAGTGTTTAAATACCAAGTAAGTGACAAAGATCATGAAAATTATCATCATCCTAAGAATACAAAGCATGTTTTTGTTATTAAAGAGCTGGATGAGGACTAGTATACATAACATGTATGAGAAATCCCAAGAAAATGAGGAAAGTTCATGCTACCAATAATGCAAAATACGATAAGGATCTCACCATCGATTCTTATGTAAATGATTGGGAGTTATGCAAAATTTTAATTGACATGCATGAAAAGGTAAACATTCTAACACAAGATGTGTGGATGAAGATGGGAAATCCTAGGTTAAGGTTTTAGTCTAATGTGCTAGATATATGGTAAACAACTCAAAGTTGAGACCATTAAGATTCCTAAAGGGAATTTACCATAATGGGAGCATGATTAAAGGTTGATTATGAGGTGATCAAGTTGCCCAATGCAAATAAAAACTTGAATTTATCGAGAAGGTGATAATGTTATGAAAATAAGGTAAATATGTGCTTCAAGCATTACTACATGAGTTTTGGAAATAGAAATAAATGGCGGTGATCCTTTTGGATGGGTTTAAACACATAAAATTTGTATAAAACCCTTGTTCTCAGTGTTTTATCCTTAATTTACCATATTTGACCTACTTTTATACATTTGTGTAATTCAGGTATTCACCCAACTCTGCATGGGTATCCATTTAGCCTTTGAGACTTAAAAAAATATAAAGACTCATTATAATATACATATTGGTATCCTTAGACTAAAACTCATATTTTTCATACTTTTGATTAATATTTGAGCCTTTATTTTTCATAGGTTAGTTTTATGCCTAATGGCATTTTGTCTTGGTCAGTTTTGTACCCTATGTGGATCTGTCCCCTTTGCATTTATGGGTCATTTTGCCCATTATCATTGATCTTGCACCTTTGAACTCAACTCTTGTAATTTATAAATTTGGATAATGCACCCCATATTATCTTAGAGAGCCCTATCTATACAAGTTATCCTAAATTATATATTAAAAAAAGGGAGGATCAAATATAATAGAATATCAAGGTATAGACATAGAGCAAAGCTAATAATAAATTTAATTCATTCCTCCTACTTCAAGTTGAGCTTCATTGAGTTGCATTTAAAACACTTACACCAGAGTTGTCTATATTGGTCTCTCTTTATCCCCTTGTGCTAAAGGAAGGTTTTATCTTACATGTAGCTATAACAACACTTATAGGGAAGATGAGGTTCAATATCCTTATTCAAGCTATTATATTTACATTAACCTCATGACTAAGTGGATCCCTAATTCTATCATGTGGGATACATAGTTTGCAACATCGATTTGAAGGTTACCCAACTTCATAACTCATTTATTGTTTGAGTGCCAAAACTAGGTCAAAGAGGAGAAGTCAACAATTTAACATGTTTTGATTGATAAATTAGAAAAGTGCATGTACAATAATATCATAAAATAAGAAGTGAAATACTGATATAAAATCATGTTTTGTAACCCTAAATAGGTCAGTTTCAGTAGGAACAATGACAAATTTAGTTGTGTGAATCTGCCTAAGCTAAACTCATATAGGGTGAAAAATTATCTCAAAGGATCCAACAATCAAATCATAGTTCAAGAGATTGCATAGTTAGCTTGCACAATCATCTTTCTATATCCATACTTCAATAATTTAGTTTTAGCAATCATATGTGATATTTCCTTATCCCTTTATACTTACTTTGTATATGCCTAATTATTTATTGTTTTATCTTGTTATTGTTACTTTGTCAATTGGGTAGATCTAAGTTATGTACGTTCATAGATATATTATTATATGTATTCCTTACAATAGTTTTCTCCTTATTTTTTATAAATCCATAATCAAGGTAAATAATGAGAATCATGACCCATAATATAAGGAGAGCATATATTTTGAGGAGGACATTAACCATATATACAACATTACTACATAAGGAAAAGAGTACTTAGATCCACAAAATGATGAGGTATTAAGTTAGAGGACTCATGTATCAATGTCAGACACAACCAATCATTCACAAATAAGATGGGTGTAGGAGGAGTACAGAGTGATTATATGGACATGCATTAACGTGAAGGCAAAGATTTAGAGTTCTGTCAGAATGGGAGTGCACTTATGTGGATCCAAGAAGAATAGGTTGGGAGTGGGTAGAAAAATTACTAAGAAGTTAGTTTCAAAGGTTACTTGTGCACCTAAGAGAGGGTATAGACTTAGTAATGGAATATTATGGAAACTACCACAATATGATGACATAACTTGTATAAAGTCTACTGCGCAATATTTGGAGGTGTGTCTACCCAAAGAAGTAGCTTAGTTTGTAGTGTTTGTGTATACATTGCGCAATAATTTTGTGAGATGGTGAGAAATCAATCAACCTTACTTACAAAGTTGGGCACATAAACAAAAGCATTTTACATATAGTTTGGGTGTATTATCTAGAAAATAGTCTTCTTAATGTTCTTGGGAGAGACTAATCCCACATAATACTTGAATAGATGTGATAATGAGTAGACCATCTATGTTGCCATTGTTTTGATATGTTTGTGTGTACATACATTCATTTTCATGCTAAATTCATGGGCACATGCATTGTATATAATTAGTAATGAAAAGAGAGAGACTGTGAATTTGGGAAAGGTAAAAGAGAACTTTATAGATACCTTTGTGTTTGAGTTAAAATATTAAAATTTGAATGTGCCATTAAAAATCATGTATGTTATAATGTTTAAAATCAATGTGCAAATGGAATAAAGGTTATGAGGATGAACCAAAAACTTGGGAGTATGGGAGTGCAACCCTATTTAAAGAGGTAGAGTGCTCAAACAATAATGGATAAACAAGTGTCAGTTATGTGTAAGAATTGGAAGACACATAAGTATAAAATACAAGTCGTGAAAGTTCTCTAAAATATTGAGGGAGAATAAGAATTAGATGACAAGGTTCATCATCTGAATATGGAGACTACTATAAGGTGTGCATAAAGTCAAGGAGACATATTACTAATAACTACTACACACAAAGGAGGAAATTTGGGGACAAAATGGGAGCCTTGAATGGCTACAATTGGATATGATTAGACTGATGCAGAGTTTGTGTGCAACATGAAATTATTAGGGAGTTCAAGGATATGTTCCCCCATAATTATCAAAGGATGAAAGGAGTCATGATTTTTTTGTAAAATTGGCCATTAAGATGCACGAGGGAATACAAATTATTAAGAAGAGGCCATAAAGGCTGAACCGAAACCTTTAAGAAAAGGTGAAAGAAGAGATAGACAATATGCTCAAAACTAGCATGATCTTTCAAGTGAAAGAATCTGACTAGGTGAGTCATGTGGTGATTAGCATCAAGAATAATGAACATATCAGGGTATGTGTAGATTACCACATGTTGAATGATGTGTGTACATAATATCCATTCCTAACGCTATTTATCGAGGAAGTATTCATTGTGAAATTTACATGTTCACTATGGATTTTGAAGGTATTACTAGGTACAAATCACATATGAAGATAAGTATAAGACTAATTTTTCTATAAAATGGTGGTCATTCACATATAATGTGATGCCATTCAGATTGAAGAATGCATCAATTGTGTTCTAATGAATTATTGTTGAAGCATAAAAAGATTTCATATACAAGTTGTTGCATGTGTATATAGATGGTTAGACTGTTCATGAATTGGTCAATGATCATTGTACTAATTCACATTTGTTGTTTAAGAGATATAGACAATTTCCAATATACTTGAATATGAATAAGTCCACATTTTTAGTACCATTTAGTGTATTATTAAGACATGGATTTTGTAAGGAAGGCATGTTGGTTGACCCTGTAAAGGTAGCAATGATACGATAACTAAAAGCATCACACATGCAAAAGGAGTTGCATGTATTCTTGGGCCATTACAGACACTATAAGAATTTTATTTATAATTATGAACATGTTGTATAACCTTTGGAGGAGTTTTTAGAGAAATATGGTCCATTTATATGTATGTAAATGCAATAAAAGGCATTTGAAGTGTTAAAGGGGAAATTGGCCAATGTGTGAATTCTATAATTTTTGGACTGGAATACTTCATTTCACATGGATGTTGTTGCATTTGAAACTATGATGGGAGCAATACTTATGTATCCTAGGGAATGAAATATAAATGATTTTATTTCCTTTTCAAGTATTAAATTATTCAATATTGAGCAAATTTTGACCATGATAGAGAGGAGGCACTATAAATGGTTTATACATTGTATAAATTCATGGAGTATCTTTATGTAAATCCATTTATGTTCTTTATAGATCACAAGGCACTAAAATACTATGTGAAAAAACTAGTGTGACATGACCACATTTGTTTATGGATATTGTTATTCTAGGAGTTTCAGTTTCTAGTGATGATGAAAACTGGAAAATTGATTGCAGGACTAGAACATCTATTACATGTTGAGACAAGTGAGGTTGTGAGGCCAAGTTGAGGATGACATTCCAAATGCACAATTATATAGATTATAAAGAGTTCCTCAATATATGGAAAACATAGCCACATTTTTGACTTTAGGATTGGGCCCAAGTTATTAGATATCGAAACAAAGAAATTAGTTGGCAATAAGGATTATGTTGTATCACTAGATATGGAGAATTGTAAAAATTGGGAATAGACAAAAGTTATTTCCCACTATTTTAAAAAATTACATATAAAAACAAAATATTTAGCATCGAAAAAACTTGAATTTAGATGTTTAAAATTAACATAAATATATTTTTATTATCTCATATATACAGAGATATTTTTCCAAATTATTTAAAATTTGTTAAGTATTTTTTATGATCTATTTATTAGTCATTTGAAACAATCTCTTAAAAACCATATAATTTTTTTTAAATAAATAAGTTAACATACTAAGAAGAATAATATATTTACAATTCTAAAATGGGGGCATTAATTACTTTTTCATTTGACTACTTAAGTGAATTATTACTTCTAAAATGACAACACATAGTGTCTTACTCGATACCAGGTCATACCTCACATTAAATTTTCTAATTTATTAACTTGCTTATTGAGGTTTTCATAAATCTCATGCTTCACAATTTTCCTCTATACCACATTAATAGGACTGATTACATTATCTTTTTTTTGGTAATAGAGGGTATCTCATCATTCTCAGATGATATTAAAACCATTGTGGACCCAATGACCTGGTGCACACTTAGGTGCATAACTTACAGGGTAAATCCAAGACGCTAATCTCTTGGGCTTATATCAGTTCCCCACCTGACACTCATAGTTCAATTAGGCTCGAACATGTGACCTAGTGATCACCATTTCAACAACATACCATTGAGGTGCTACCCTAGGGGCTGATTACATTATCTTTAAGTTTAGGACAATTAATTATTATTGACTTGTATTCTTGACATATACCAACAAGTACAAATTTATCATTTAAATTCATATGTTTTTAACTAGCAAAGGAAAACAAATTCATTACACATTCATTTGTCATGACCACTTTTTCTGTATTTACTCATATTCCATAAGGATACCTTTATAAACAACTAACATCCTAGTTTTACACAAAATGTTTTAATTTGCCTCATTTTTACATGAAAATCAAAATAAAATATTTTGAACCAAGTAATTTCAACTATTAACTTAGTTAAACTTTTATTAATATTAATTTTGAAGTAAACACATAACTTTACTTTTCTTAAAAATATTCCTTAATTCATCCTTTACTTTGTCTTATGCATCCATTAAGCAACTTAGAGATCTATATCATCCATTAACTTAATTTCTTTTCCACTAGTTGCATTACTCAGAATGTTGATCTATAACAATAACCAAAAACTAAAATCATTTAAGTATTTCATATCTATGTTACACAACTTATTGCCCCTTAATTATTTTAGATCAAGTGGATTGGGTGCTACACCCATATTTTAAAGCATCAAGGTTCAATCCCAACCAATGTTATAGTTCTTAATCAACTTAAGCTTTTGTTCAAAAAATAATTTAGAGGGAATACTTCAGCATGATACATACAAGTTCATATATGGACATTACCTTTAAATACCAAGCATTGATTTATCTATGAAAAGTAAATTTAATGTTGTATATTATCACTTCACCATATATTAAGTATTCTCAATCATTTATTCACACACACACACACACACACACACACACACACACACACACACACACACACACACACACACACACACACACACACACACACACACACACACACACACACACACACACACACACACACACACACACACACACACACACACACACACACACACACAACCCATCTAAGCTTAGTTGAAAAATAAAATTCAAGACTATTGTTATGACCACCTAGTCATCAACATTCTACTTTGAATACTCATAAAACAAGTCTCATATTATCTTAACAATTCATTGTTTTCATACTAGGTAGATAGTCATTACAAACTTTATGAAGAAACTAAATCATATTCCATATTAAGAGTGTAACTATCTTGATTTCAAGGCTTGCATCGATCTAATTGGTAGCATAAGGATTGAAGAAATATATTTTTGAATTATAAATCAACAATATGTAAATAATACACATAATTATTAAAAAATGCTTAAATTGTATTCATACATCATAATAACATCAACTTAGTATACTCTACAAGAATGTTCTTACAATTTAACAATTATGCCTTAAAAATCATACAATAGTAATCTTGTAGTCACACTAAAGACTGAATATGGTGATAACAATCTTAATTCATTGAATAACCAATGGTAAAAACAAAAGGCTAATTTCAATTATCTTATTTGCATACCAATGACAATTCATCCTTGCATATTAATCACTTATTAGTAACAATTTCAACTTATATATTAACATTAAGACATTTAAAAGCTATCACAATAACTTTGCCTTCTTTTACAACCACTAAATTATATAAGTGTAGAAAATACATTTCATATATAATTTGTTATTTGGAGTAACATTTCATGAAAAGACTTTATAGCCTTAAAAATATTTATATAAACTAACCATGCCTAGACTGGCAAAATAAAGCCAACCATCAGTGGACAAAATTTTGGCCTTACCACCCCAACCATTGGCTTGGGTGTGGGAACCACCTAGCAATAGATAAGATAACTAGATTATGAAAGAAAAATTTCTAGGACTTATGCATGATATAATAACAACTAATCATCATGCTTAATATTTATTAAGTTCTCATATTGATATAACCTAGTTGTTCACAACCTGTATTTATTTCTTGCCTTAGAAGGTCTTACATGTTAAAATGTATAATAGGTCATAAAGAACCTAACAAGGTTAATTCATTTCTAATAGTATACCTTTTTTTAGAGTTTACGATTCTTCCTAATGGCTTATCAAGTTTGCCAAATAGGTTTTGATCATTGGTTGCTTGCAACCTTAACTTTTTATCCTTGTCAAATGTTGTTTCTTTTCCTAACCTAATTGGTATTACAATTAACAACCAACTATGTCTTACTTTGAAAACTTAAGAATTGTTCTTTAGGTTGTTTACAACCTTTAATACATCTTGAGCCATAGATTGACCTTGAGTCTTAATAATTATATTGTTGCCTCATGGCTTATTAAGATAAAACTAGGTTATTATCAACACTATTATTGAGCTCTGAATTTAATTACCAAAAGTAAAGGGTATTAAAATAACTATAAATATGCATTTCATACCAGAGTAGCCTAAAGATCTCAATAATTGTGTTATCTTATAATTTTGATTCATTTAAAATAGTATACAAATAAATAAATATATAAACCATTATGGCTCAATATTGACATTTGTATTCTTGCAACTTTTATTCCTTTTTCCTCATTATTTCTTGCACAATGCCCACTAGGTGTGTTCCTCAAACTCTTCATCATCCTCTAATATTTATTCCCCAAGAGAAATTAACCCAGACCCATAAGGTTTAAAGAATGCATTCCCAAAAAACTTTAATTAACTTCACAAGAATAAATAACTTTTTTTTAGTTTAACTGGCTTTAATCTTTACATGGCTTCATAAATCTTGTATGAAATGATGAGGTTGCATAAATTTTACATGACAACACAAACATGATAGAAATTTGTAATCCTTTGTATTTATCTTACCATGCAACTCAGTTGGTCAGATACTCTTCAAAATGACAACCTCTAAAATAAAACCCTAAAAATACATTGATATGTTTAACTAACCCCAACTTTCAAATAACTTGGGTTAATACTAAGGTCGATTTAGGGCTAGGTTCTTGTCAGAACAAACATTTTATATATATATTATTTTTAACTTTTGTCTCATAACCCAATTAACAAAAAAAATAGTAAGTCTTGGGGAATGGCTTGTAAGCCTTTTACAACCTGACTAGTAAATAATTTATACATGTTTAGACCCAAGGAGTTATATTTTTTTTATTAACAACATAAAAAATTAAGTCCATTTTAATATAAGATATTCCTCTCTAACACAGGGTATATTACTAATTTTGATATTTTTATCCCAAAAATATCATTACATCTGATATCTTAAGGAAGACCCCCTTTATTTTTTAGGAAAAGCCCTGAAATTCCAAAAAAAACCATCTTTTATATTTCTCTTGTGAAATCTAAAACTCTGGATGCAATTTGCACTTGTACAAATTGCTTCATAGGTTTTGAATCTCGTAAAGCACCCATATCCAAAACCATGGAATCCAAAACTCACCATGCACTTTACACATTTTTACAATGTGAAAAATGCATGATGGGCTTTGAATCCTACCATGCACCCATTCAACAAAATTTAGAACTTGACATGTACTTTGCACATTTGCAAACATGCAAAGTGCATGATGGGCTCTGGATCCCATCGAACCTATAATCCTCATTATGTGGAACCCAAAACCTTAGGTGCACATTGCATGTCTATAATATGCAAAGTACACCATAGTCTCCATATTCCACTAACCATTTACCAATTTAAAACATCATAAGATGCAGAATCTTGAGTGTAATTTACATGTTACAAATGTGCAAAGTGCCCCATGGGTTCTAACTTTTATCGAACCACATTTTCCAAACCATGGAGAGTGGACTTGCTTCAAACAGGTCCAACCTCTATGACCAACCACACATTACCAAAACCCTTCACTTTTTTTACTTCAAATATTTTACAGTTGAGACCTAGGGATTTTCAAAAAATAGTAGAATATTTTGAAGAATATACTTCATTTCAAACTAGAGAATATTCACTAAAAAGATTCCCCCCAATGTCCGCACAAACACTGAACCTGTCTCAAACACATTCCACCCCCACTAAATTCTAGTACTTCGTAGAGAGTGGACATGCTTCAAGCACCTTCCACTTCCACCAAAAACCAGACGTGCTTCAAGCAATACAAGAACCGATGTGCTCTAAGCACCTTCAAGTTCTATCGAAGAGTATAAGTGCTCCAGACACCTGCAGATTCTACCAAAGTCTCTATGCCTCCTAAAGATATGAAATTCAAATCTAAGGGACCTAAATTGAATTCTAGTTTAGAGTCCAATATCACAGAGATCAAAGATATAGATTTAGGTCACATTGACCTAGGAGATTTTTGGGCTAGAATAAGGGAAAAATTCAAAAATGACTAGATACAAAGTATTTATTACTCTAGTCTTCCATACGCTGTAGGCCTAGAATGACAAGAAAGCTGAAGAAGTTTTGTACATTGATTAATCTTTCCTCTTTGTTAAATGTTTTCAAATGAAACATTGTAAGTTGTAATTTCATGACAAAGGTACAACTATATTTGTTAACTCTTTTTGAGAAAGAGAAAAACATATTTTACACTATATTTTTTTGATAATGTGTAAGTTAAAAAAATCACAAGTGCAAATTGCACTTTCCATTTTGATAAATTTGAATTGTTAAAAAGTGTAAAAGCATGAGGTGTAAATTACATGATTCATTTTTGTAAAAAGTGATAAAGACCTAAAAGTTGTAAAAGTCTCACTTAAGTTCTGCACATAGATTTTTGCATGAAAATTAACTTGGAATTATTTTCAAAATTATATTTTATTTTCAAAGATCAGTTCTATTTTGGGTGCCTATTTTTGCATGAAGAGCTATTTTCAGCCACTATTAGATGAAGAAGCATTGCATGGAGATTCAACAATTCTATCCATGACATACCATGTCATACTATGCCAAAGATCATGCCAAGCTTGTGCATGACACATTTCCAGCCATTCCACCTTTCTAAGATGCAAAAAATAGAAGAACTTACCTCTTTTATATGAGGGTTTCAGATTTACATGATCTCCTTCAATTAGGCATTCAAGTTTTGTAAACTACATGTCTTCTATGGCATATTTTGTATAAAAATGGGTAGACCCCATGGCCCAATCTATCTTTTTATTGCTAGCTATATTTTCTATATTTTGAATGTATTTACTACAAGATATAACCTTTGGAGAGAAATAAAGTTAAATATTTGCCTTTCTTGTCTTGAGAGATCTCTGTGTGTGTGTAAGTTATTTGATTATTTACAGAATCTTTGTATCTTTGTTTCACTTTCAAGAAATTCATCTATGGTATTTTACCCTCTTGAAAATATTATTTGAAATAAATATCTTTTTCCTTTATCTAAAAAAATAGCTAAAATGTTGCCTCTGATTTCTTATCTGCATAAGTTTGTGCTGAAACAAATTCCACATATTTTATGTTCTATTATGTTTATCAAGTAAGCATTAAAATCCACTATAAAAATATTTGGTGCAATCACCATATTTTTAGTTTTCTACAAATTTCAATTCTTCAACCCTTTTCCCCATCAAAGCCCTAGTTTAGGATTCTTAAACACTAAAGAATGAGATTTCCATAAAATTGATATTTTATCAGTTTGCATAAGATTCAGTGAAAGGAAGCTGGCCTTCTCCAAAAATTAACTTCAAAATTTCAAGGTCCCAAAGTTTTGAAGTTTTTTCCATTGTGTCATTAGGAAATTACACAACAAGTTACAAGATCAAGATAGGTGCAATCTTATGTGTTAACAATTTTTAGCATGCCTAGTGAGACCCGTAGACACCTAAAATTGGCCACCAATGGCTTCATATCTAACTTTAGACTAATTATTACCAACCATTGACCTTATAAACTAAGAATTTATAAATGTCTCAAATTTAGCTTCATAACCATGCAATAAATCAATTTGCCTTATTAATCAATTAAATTTAACAAATGCACCATCATTTTATTCAAATCTTGCAAAATGTTCAAAAGCCTAACAAGGGTTAACTAACATCAAATCCTAAGAAAATTATAATCAAAGCCTAATTAAATTTATCCATGAGCAATTAAATCAATTATCAAAAAGAAAAATTCAAATATCAAGAGCATCTTAAAAACTAATCATTACCTTTTATGAGTTGTCACTTTTGGAAAATATCTAAAAATATCTTTTTGGAGACCCATGTCTATTTATTGAAAATCAGGAGTGCTTGAAAACTTATATATCTAGTAGAATTAATTTTAATCCAACAAAGTTAATGACAACCCATTTCAATTTGATTTCAAAATCTATAAATACAAGTCTAAAGCTCTTCATTTAGAAGGCTTGAAACATAGTAGAGTTATTATGCAAGATTTGATCCAAGAGGTAAATGCATAGTGTTATAATGCCAACATCAAGCCAAGCCAAGCCAAGCATGGTACCAAGAAGAGATTGAGATATCCATGCCCCATTGATGAAGACCTTTTGAGCACAATCTGAGCAAGCCAATAAACAAATCATTTAGAGCTCTCAAGGAAGGTAAAAATTGTTGTTTTTTGCATTTTAGTCAGGTTTTCAATTGTTGTTTGTTCATTAAGCTCCCCCAAAGATATAGACCTAAATATTTTATCATGTTAGTGTGTTTATTTCATGTTTTTATGGACTAAAACTTGATCTAGTCTCTTCTCTTTGTTAAATTCTTATGTTCACAAATGCCATGCTCGGTGGGACACGATTGCACAACCCACATATTTAAACAATAGCTATTATTTTTAATCTATTTACTTTTTTTTTGAATTTTTGAGAGGTTATTCTTACTGGTTTCATCGTAATTCTTTCAAAATTTCATTAAAATTTGATTTGTATTTATTAAGTTATGACTCTTTTAGTGACTGTCACTTTGTATTTTCTATTTTTCTGGTAAAAATGGTTAGTATAGAGCTAATAACTTTTTTTATTAACTTTTTAAACTTTAATTTTTTTAGAGAGGTGTGAATTTGACCTATAAATAACCTCCAAAAATTTCATGATAAATTTATGTATATTTTAAAATTTATGATAAAAATACCAATTATAGGTTTTTATATTTTACGTGTTTGGTTTTATTTTTTTTAGCCTTATAACTTGTTGTTTCCATGTTTTCATAAAATTTATATTAATTTTTGTGTTTTATTGAGCTAACAAGTATTTGTGGTCATACATTTTTTTTCTTTGGGCTCACAGGTGAAACACAAACCAAAGACCTTATTTTTCAAAATTCATTTACTCACAACTAAAAGTGCTTCTAAGCAAAGGGTTATAATCTAAAATTTGTAGGTTGAAGGGTTGATTTGAAGAACAATTTGCATGTTTTTGAATTATCAAAAATATCATTTTGGGATTTTAAAAATAATTAATCAAATTTCAAATATTTTAATTTGGATCTAAAATGAACTTGCTAACTCTTACACATTTGAACTTAAGTGCTTAAAATGAACATGGTTGTGTTTTTATCACTTAGTTTGTGTTTATGTAAGTTATTTCAAATTGGTTATGAAAATTAATCCAAAAATTTAAATTGGTGCATAAAAAATAACCTAATTAAGTCTAAACTTGTTTCAAACTTGCTCAGATCATCTTTTGGGTTTTCTAAAAAGAACTTAATTGATTTTTTATGCCTTAGATGTTTTTTCAAGATTTTACAAGTTTCTAATCAAAACCAAGGGGCCAACCTTCACAACACATTTTATTTTGGTGCCTTAAAATAAAGTTAACATCATATTAGTTTACATGTTTTTTTGAGCAAGTTCATTTTCATCCAAGTTTTTTATTAATTGTTTGTTTAACAAAAAAGAATTTATGCGTGTATGCTCTCCCCTTGTCCCCTATAGGGAACTTGTGAGATCGAAAGCACCATTTTCATTGTAAATTATGCCTTAGTCCAAAGGTGTAAAAAGGATGTTCTAAAGGCTCTCCCCAAGACCCACATGACTTGGGTGATCTAAAAACAACCATAAAGACTTTCTACTTAGTTTTTATTTTATGTATTTTGGCTTGTGAGGGGGATTTCATCACCTCCCATAAGTTTTTTAGGGAATCCTTGACCCAAAATTTCATCTCCCAACATTGTCTTCAACCCCTCTCTACGGAGGGAGGTGGGATGTATATAAATTCAGATCCCTTGACTAGGATGGTGGTTTGAGCAGTTAAACCATCTTTGTTAGTAGGAGGCTAAGCCCAAGATGTTTGAGCATGTTGGACATCACATTACACTGAATGGATGATAGATGTAGTGGTTGTAAAAAGGGAAAGACATTTTTATAATAATCCATATGACACAGACTCAAATGACATGTTTCTTCTCTTGTTTTCTAAATTAAAAGTTGGTAGACATGGGATCCATCTAGATGATCAAAAATAAATTATTTTTAGTCAACCCCACTTTGCCACACCCTTGATAGGATTTAGGATGATTATACTTAATTGTATTTTGGTAATTTATCTTTTTCTTGCTTTGTGTTTTGAGAATAAAACTTATATGTTTTTTTATAACCATGTCAAAATAAGTTTATTTATACACCACTCCTTTGTCAAACAGGTGTTATGTTGGCCATTTTACACCAAACCTTGACATTTTTTCTAAACTTATTTGTGTGTGTGTGTGTGTCAATTGACTAATACATGTACCATCATGCTGCCCAAATTAGATATCAAATTTTTGCTTCTAAGTCTACAATTTTTGCTAAACTTATTTATGTCTATGTGTAAATTTACTGATATGGTTATCTTCATATTGCCCAAATCAGATATCAAGTTTGTGCCTTTGAGTCTTTGAAATACAACATTGATCATATCATTAAAGCATGCTTACACCATTATGCTAATCGAATTATTTCAAAACTCATTTGACTTGTATCAAAACCATTATTTTAAACCATGTCATATATGCCATTTGGACCTTATTCATGCACCATCATGTTGTCCAATTTTGTCTAGCTTGTTTGGCCAAATCCTAGTTTTCAACATTGAGTTTTCAATTAACCTTGTCAAGTTCAGATCCAAACATTGATTGATTTCTATTTATACCTCATTTCATAGGGGTTGATATATAGATTTTTCTATTTTGGATTACGTAACTTAGGTAAATTGATTTACCAAATTTGAATACTATTGATTGTATTTTTATTCATAGAGCCTATCCTCATCATTGTTTGAGCCTTTATTTGGGAGAACATAACCTTTATCTAAAATCCTTTTGCCTTATGGCTTATACCAATTGATCACATTTATGTTTGATTTTGTGTGTCAGGTTTATGTCAAAGTTGTTTCCAAACTTATTAGATTAAGTCAAATCACATCATGCCTTTGTTTCAAGCCTATATTTTGATGCTGTTTATCCAAAAGTCCTAGCACAACCTACTTGAGCCTAACCTTTGATTTTGCATTTGAAAAAAATACAAAGTGACTCTTTTCCCTTTCTTAGTTTAGACCTTGTTTGTAACACTTTAACCTAGACCTTTGACATGCCAGTTTATATTCAGATGCTTTACATTTTGTGTGTATGACATTTGACATTAGACATTTGATTTTAGACTATTTTATGCCAAGTCTTAGCACAAACCATTTTGGAGGTACAACTCCATGTCCAAATCATTGTTTGGAGATACATCTCCACCCCTTTTGACCAAATTAGACCAAGTTTAAACCTTTTATCCTTTGGACATTACTTTTTTAGAGTTTTCAAAACTCTAAGCCTTTTTGTTTTAGAGCTTTCTTCATTCATGTAGATATGTCTAGCTATACTTACGATGGAGTTACGCACAATCCAAGTTATGATAGAATGACCACACAAAATCTGACTAGATACCCCTATGAGGATAGATTTTTTAAGGGGTTTTATTATTCTCCCTATATTACTCCATGTGGGGAATAAAATTAAGAAACAACTTACAATCCAATTCAAAACCCTGACTGTGATGATATGGTTTATGAGGAGGAATTAGATGCTTTGGCTTATGCAAGCAATTAGGCTCCATAATGTAACACCATTTCTATACCAAGACCTCATCCTTTGGATTGTGTAGTCAATCAAGATCCACCATTCCCTATAATTATACAACCATAGGCCATTCCTCATATAGTACCAATCCTATTTAGTAAACCAAGGCCAAAAGAGCCAACCAATCCATAATGTTTTTGTTGAACCAACCATTTGTGATAAGTCAACCTATGATGAATCACCTTTCAATCCTATACCTATTGCCAAGGAGACTCACACTGACAAGCCAATCTTTGTTGAGTCACTTCTTAATGATTATAACTACCTTTGGGAAAATTATTACCTCGACCATATGCCTATTTTTCAAGAGCTTATTTTTGTTAGGACAGTCTCTAAGGAGTTGTCTCTTGACCTTTTTCCCATCCTAGAGGAGTCTCACTTTGACAAACTAGTCTCTATGGAGCCCATTATGCCATCAATGGCCATTACTTGTCCACTACCAAACATTCAACAAGACATCATTATAACAGAGTACCCATTAGATGAAAAATTAGAGTTAGATTTAAGTTTTATTATTAAACCAACATCAAATTTAGTATTAGAATCAAAGTTAGATAATTTTCACTCCCAAGTTCTACATCTTTCATTTTGGCTAAAAGCAACATTTAAAATTTATCTATCAGAGGAAGCGTTTCACACTATGCCCACAACAAAGTGTAAGTGTTATTTCCTTCAAAAGCTTTTGTTTGGTCTTTTGGCCAAGTGTTTTTCTTTCGGCAAAGTTTTGTTTCTAGTTTTTTGTTCAAGATAAATGAATTGTTTCAGATATTTTGTCTGAAATAATCCTTTTGAAAGAATTGTTTTGAACATTTTGTCTAAAACAATCCTTTTAAATGAATTATTTCAGACATTTTATTTGAAATAATCTTTTTGAAGGAATTATTCTATAGGAAAAGGCACTTTTAGAAACCTCAAAGGAATTGGTCCTTTGCAAGATTTTTGAAGGAATTGGTCCTTTTCAAAAAAGTTCAAAAGATCATTTCTCATGCAAGTGCCCTACACACTTTCTTGAAGGGTATTTTTTCTCGGGAAAGTGTCACTTTCAAGATTTTTGAAGGGTACAGTTCAATTTTTATGAAAGGCATCTTCCAAAATTTTGAAGGGGCATCTTCAATAAAAAGTTTGAAGGAATTTTCAAGTAAGGTGCCTATGCAGTTTTCTTGAAGTATTTTTTTCCTTTAATGGGAGTGTTTCTAAAGCAAAAGAAACTAAGGCATAATCCCCTTAGACTTTTATCTAAAGGAATTAGTTAAGAGGAAAAGGGTTTGAATGAATTCTTCCAAAAGAAAAGGTCCAAAGCAAGAAGATCGAAGGGACATTTCAAAAAAGCTGGAGGGCATATTCAGGGTTTTTGAAGAGGCATTTATAAGAAAAATTAAAGGGTACTTGGTAAAATCATAAATACTTTCTCTCTCAATAAAAGGGGCCAGGGAAAATAGTTTGAAAGAATGGTTCCAATATAGTGATAGTTGCACAGATATCAAATTCAGCGTGATAGGCTAGCTATTGGCATTTAAATAGTGATGGGATAGCCATTGGAGTTTAAACAATGGGTCTTAAGCATATCAATGGTCCTCACTCAAATGATCAAAGATCCAAGGGCTCATATTCTTCATCCATTGAAGATTGGATGAAGAAAAATAAAGTAGATCAAAGGGATCACATCACCTTACTCAGATTAGGATCTGAGTCATTTTTGATGGCCAATCAAAAGAAGAAAGGATGATGGGCTCTGTAGGGATTGAATATTTGATTAAGGTCAAGTTGGGACAAGATTTCAAGGGATATTTGTGGACATACACATGGAGCCAATACTAAAATAAATGACATGAAGGAATACATGTCGGATTTAGACAGTTTCATCTCCAAGGCTAATAAAATGAAAAAGACTCTCCCCTACACCGTTACACACCTCAGCAACCTGGTTAGAAGTTGTTAGCATTAAGACAAATATATAACAAGTAGACTCATTTGTAATAACCATGTTGATGCCATTACTTAGCTCAAAATATCTTGATTCTATTGGTGCAACCATTGAGGAAACATCTTTGAGAGAGCAAGATAGCTATGTAACCACTTGAGGTGATATGGATCAATCGAATGGCCTGAATGAGCATCATTTGCAGAGATAGTTGTAGCCATAGTTAGAGGCTTATAATAGATTGATTCTTCTTTTCAATGCTAAAAACCCTCCCCTCTTGCTTCCTTTCTACTATAAATATAACCCTTGGGCTAGTAAAAAGAGGTTCCACACAATGTATGATGAAGCCTTGTTGGATTGATGTCATATTTTGCCTTTAAGCATTAGTACAAGTCTTTTTTCTTTCAAGTTCTAAACAATTGTCTGAGCGTGTAAGTGACATATAGTGACAACAAGTGATGATTTCCTATCTTTCCATCCTTTATCATTCACACCTAAGCAAAATTTCTTAGTCTAACAGGTCATATAGAGTGTGTTAAATTGATATAAGTGTATAATTGTTCTTGGAATGTAAAACTTTCCCTTAATTTCATTTGCCTTGTGTTATTTTATACATCTCTCTCTATACTGAAATACTTGTGTTATAATATGTAGAGATTGAAGATGGTATATGAATTTTGCTATAATATGCACTAGAATATGATATTCACATGGAAGATAACTTCAGTGCATCACCATTATTAGAGTAGGTTTCCTTTTATGCAAATACTAACTCTTTTCCCTTCAAGCAAACTAGTTTAGACAGAAGTTATTTTACAAAGATACATTTAGGGAGCTAGCCCCTTTATATCTAGAAGTTCATTTATTTTATAGGTATACCACATGCTTGGAAATGTTCCAACATTACCCAAATCTAGAAGAGACTTGAACACTCTCTTATAGGGTACAAGATTTGGTGACAACAATTCTGGCACACTTGATGGGATAGTTGGTCTTAATTATTTACACATCAAGGTGAATGATAGTCTTGACAAGCCTAAGGTTGCAAAAATATTCTTAACCCAACATTTTGTGACTCTAAAAGGTGAGAATCTCTAGTTGTAAATAAAGTTTCCCACATTATACTTCATGGTCCTCATTAGGTCATCTAGGATATTTGATCAAGCCCCTCTAGTTGAAGCTCTTCTTGAAGAACAACACCCTGAACCATTTATAACCCTTAAAGATCCTAAGAAAAGAGGTTTTGAAGAAGAATAATAAGTTTAGGAGATTGAAGAGATAGGGGATCAAGAGGA
Source organism: Torreya grandis (assembly GCA_037957365.1). NCBI lineage: Eukaryota > Viridiplantae > Streptophyta > Pinopsida > Cupressales > Taxaceae > Torreya > Torreya grandis. Next base: position 310,318 of record JARHVA010006613.1, on the reverse strand, counting down.
AAGCGGAGAAATGGATAGGCAACAACCTTTCCTATAATTTGACACCCAAAATCTAATCAACCTTCCTGCATATGACCCTATTCTTCCCAATGCTACCAAGAGACGCCCTAGTTTCAATAGAGAGGGTCCTATTACCCCACTTGATCATATTAGGGTCATTTCAAATTTTTTTAACTTCTATAATGTCATTGAAGCCAACATAGCCATTATATTACTTGTTATGTCTCTAAAAGGTAAGGCACTTGACTAGTATAAGACTTTGGAAGGTGGTTGCATTATAAGTTGGGATGGATTTGGGGAATTATTGATAACTAGATTTGAGAATAAGAGTGACCATACTTCACTAATCCACCAGTTGAATGTGATAAAGAGAGGTCCTAATGAATCCATGGGAGATTTTATTTAAATATTTCAAAGGACATGGCATAAGTTTCCACCTGTCATGAGACCTCCTCTGAGCTTTATGTTTGCCACTTATCTCAAGGCTATTGGTACTAACATGGTGATAATGTTGTAATCAATGGGAGGATTTACTCTACTAGATGCATATGAGATAGCCATTGAAGCTAAGAATAGCTTGATACAGGTTGGAAAGCTACCTCTAAGAGTTTTTTATAACTTTATTGTCTCATAGTTCGGTTGAGGCTCCAAGCGTAGCATAAGTTCTTAATGCTAATACCAAGCTGAGAACTACTCCCAAGAAGATGGATAATGCTATGGACAAAGATGAAGAGATTTAGTCATTATGAACTCAGCTCAAGTAAGCTTAATTTTAGGCAAGTGCTCCATCTAACCCTTAATACTATCCTTGATAAGGCTATAGAGCTCCACCCCAATAAAACTACCAAGGAATAGGATAAGGTCAACAAGGTTTCAATAGGCAGCTCAATGCCTATAATCCTAGTTCCACTCCTTCCACGAAGATTTTTGTTCTAGTGCAAGCTAATTTGGTCTACAGAGAGGATCATTTAGACCAATGGGGACAAACTCAAGGTTAGTTTATGTATGATGGTGGAGAAGGCAACCAAGCTTTGGTGGAACAAGAATAAGCTACTCCTTACATGACATCAAAAGAAGTGAATCTCATGCAAAGGGATATTCATGGAGAAGGTAGTAGCCAAAGTGTAAGTATGATGAACTTTCAAGTGAAGGATGATTATGTGTTGAATCAAAGCACAAAAATTGCAGCCAACATAAGAGCCAAAAAGAGAGATCTAGGAGATGTTTAGGAGCACATGTGACTCCAAGCAATGCCTCTTCAAGGCCATAAAGTGTGAATCCTGGTATAATACCTACTACCAGTCATGCTCCTCAACAAAGCCACAATACGAGTAGGGTTGTTAAGCCTACAATGAAACAAGTTCAATCTCTCTCATTACCTTGAAGAATGCAAGAAAAGGTGAATACTTCCCCTCTTAACATTGTTGATTCTTTGAAGAATGCGAAGACAAACATATCTCTTTGGGAAGTCTTGCATATGCCTAGTAAAAAAGAGCTCTTATAGGAATAGCTTGCGAGCATTATTGTAGCCCCTCAAACTTCAAAACATAATAGTGTAGCCCTTAAAAATACTCCAAATTATGTCTTAGAGCCCTCCACCAAATCTGAAAAGCCTCCACCCTTCTACCTCACACTCATTGTGGGAGACAAGTTGGTTCACAATTGTATTGTAGATAGTGGAGATAATACCACCATCATGCCTATGGTGGTGGGTAATAAGTTGGGTTTGAAGTATGAACCACATAGTAAATGTGTGTTGTAGCTTGATAGGACTCCAACCAAGACAGTGGGATTGGTCAGAGGTTTGAAAGTCTTTCTACATGGTTTCCCAAGTTTCCCCATTATACAAGACATTGTGGTGGTAGACCTTTCAGCTCATTTTGCTATCTGCTTGTTGAGGGAATTCAAAGCTAAGATAGGAGGGTACCTTTCTAATGATTGGTATTTTATAGATTTTAAAATAAGATATGGAACCAAGGTGACTATAAGGACACAACCCTTAGCAAGGTTTCATATTAAGCCATACATGGAATTTCAAATTAGAATTGTCTAATTAGTAAAGAAGAAGGTGTCATAGATGGTGAAACATCCTCCCCCATTGAAGGTATTTTTTTATCTTTTCATTGATAAGTACAACACTAAAATGCATGGAATTGATCCATATACATTCATAGAAGAGACTGATTTGGGAGTCTATTATATGCACAAAAAAGAGGCTTCCATTTCTTCACTCACTAATGAAGATCATGAACTTGAAGGGATATGGAAAATATTTTTTGATGGATTAAGAAGTAAAGTAGGTAAATGAGCTGGTGTTATTTTAGTTTCTCTATCAAAGAATCAATACTACTCCTCATGTAGATTCCACTTTAGCTACACCTATAATGTGGTATAATATGAAGGCCTAGTTCATGGCCTCCAATGGGCAAAGAAGAGAGGGATCAAGAATTTGAAGGTTTATGGGGATAGTGAATTGGTCATACACCAAGTGAGAAATCAAGATATAGCCAAGAATCCCTTGCTTAAATCTTACAAGCATAGGGTATGACACCTACTTGAAGACTCTAATGCCTTCAACATATAACTTGTACCAAGGGATTCAAATAAACATGCTGATAGATTGGCTGCCATAGAAGCACAATTTGATGCAATTGATATTAGGGAAGGAGAAAGAATAGTCTCATATCAAGGTCATCATGAGGACTTCTATTCTATATAATGAAGTGTCATGGCAAGTGTTTGAAAGTGATGAACACATTGCATGATCAATATGAAGAACAAGTTATTCAATTGAAGACAAATAAGAAACTTAAAGGGATGATTACTTTGGAGAGTGTTTTCAATGAATATGATCAAAAGAATAAAGAAAGAGTGAACATGTCCATGAAATAAGAGAACTATGAGAGAGTCATGATTTACAAGGGCAACCTTCTGAAAATTGGTAAGACATGTTCTTTGTCTGAGAGGTAGGCCTTTATTGAATTATGCAAAGAGTTTCATGACATTTTTGCTTGGGAATATAAATATTTGAAAGGGTTCGATCCAAGTCTAACTCATTACACCATTGAGTTAGAACTTGGAGCTAAACTAGTCAGGCAAAAACAAAGGCCTATCAACCCCAAGATAGAAGAACTCATGAAGAAAGAGCTGACCAAGTTGTTTGAGTCTAGGATAATCTATCCTATCAAACACTCAACTTGGATGGCTAATCTTGTACATGTCTGAAATAAGAATGGAGAGATCAAACTTTGTGTTGATTTTTGAGACCTTAATAGGGTGTCTATCAAGGATCATTATCCACTACCTTCCATGGAATAAATTTCATAAGTTGTTTTAGGTTCTCAACGCTTTTCACTCCTTGATGGCTATTCAAAATACAATCAAATATTAGTGAATGAAGAAGATTAGTTCAAGACCACCTTTAATACAAAATGGGGGATCTTTGCCTATAAGAAAGTTCCATTTGGTTTGTCCAATGTTGGAGCCACATTTCAAAGGGTAATGGACATGGATTTTAAAGGTTTGATCAATGAGTTTTTGCTTGTGTACCTTGATGATATAACTATTTTTTTGAAGGATGCTAGTGATCATATGGAACATCTAAGGCAAGTGTTTGAGAAGTGTAGGGAGTATGGAATATCCCTTAATCCAAAAAAGTGCATCTTTTCTATCCATAAAGGTAAGTTATTAGGTCATATTGTTTCAAAAAAAGGCTTGTTTATTGAACCCGAAAGGATTGAGGCTATTCTAGGCTTGTCTTTGCCTCAACACAAGAAAGAACCTCAAAACTTCTTGGGGAAAGTAAACTTTGTAAGAATGTTTATTCCAAGCTTTGTGACTTTGGTTAAACTATCACAACCATGCTCAAGAAGAACTAAACTTTTGCTTGGACAAAGGAAGGTAAGAGTAGCTTTGAGGCAATCAAATAAGAAATTAAAAAATATCCTACTCCCTTGAACCCAAACTTTTCTAAAGATTTCATACTCTATACCTTTGTTAACCATGATACAATCTAAGCTATGCTTATGCAAAAAAATGATGAAGATATAGAGCAACCAATTGCATTTTTTAGCCAAGGATTGGAAGATTATGAGGTCAAGTATACATTTTTTGAGAAATAATCTCTAGCTATGATAAGAGGATTGAAAAAATTTAGACACATGATTTCAAAAAATAAGATACATGTCATGGTTTCTCATCCTAGCACCAAGGAGTTTCTCCGAAGAAAAGACCTCAATGAAAAGAGAGCTGGCTGGATTACAAAGGTAATGGAGTATGATGTGGATATTAAGGTGAAAAACTTGGTAAGAGAAAAATGGTTATGTGAGCATTTAGCTTCAGATTTTCAAGAGCCAAAAGAGGAAGTCTTGATCAACCAAGTTCACCCCCAACTAGCTGATCACATACAAGTTCAAAGTTAGACACAAGACATCATTAGTTTTCTTCAAAATGGTGTGTGCCCCAATGGATTGAATAGGTGTCAAAGGAGTTATTTTAGATTGTAGACCATTCCTTACTATCTTGTAGATGTTCTCTTTATGAAAGAGGTGAATGGTGTGATGTTGAGGTGTGTTAACAATGATCAGTTTGGTATGCTACTAGAAAAGTTTCATAATGGTGCAGATGTAGGTTATTTATCTCCTAAGATGATGGATGCAAAGGTAATGAGGGTTGGTTACTATTGGCCTAGTCTTTTTAAGGATTGTTACCATTGGGCTAAGATGTGTCCTCAATGTACCTTCTTTATAGGTAAATAAAAAATTACAACCCTTTCATTGAATCCTATCCATGTAGACCAAATTTTCATGTAACAGGGCCTTGATTTCATTGGTGTGATCAACCCTCCATCAAGGTCTAGACACAAATGGATATTGACTGCTAATGACTACTTCACAAGGTGGGTAGAGGCTATTGCATTAAAGGAGGCAAGTGAAAATTTTATCTTTGAGTTCTAAGAGAACATTATAATAAGGTTTGAAGTTCCCCATGTTATCATTTATGATAATGCACTTGCTTTCATAAGTGTTAAAACTTTTGATTGGGAAAATAGGAATGAACTTTACTTGAGTACCTCATCCAACTATTACCCTTAAGGTAATGGATTAGCTGAGTCTACTAACAAGAATCTCATCAAGATCATCAACAGAACATTGAAGAATAATTAAAGAGCATGGCACACCAAGTTGAAGACAACATTATGGGCTGATAGGATTACTCCTAAGAGATTAATTGATAACTCTCCCTTTGTGCTTATTTATGGGAGAGAGGCTAGGTTGTCCATATCTCAAGAACTCCCCACTCTAGAGATTACAAATTAACTAGAACTAATTGAAAATAATCTAATAGAAGTCAAATTGATAGAACTAATGCAACTAAAAGAAGCAAGAGATAATGCACACAAGGCCATGGAACACCACTAAGTACACATGAAGAAGTTTTTTCATAAAAGAGCAAGTACAAGAGTATTCAAGGAAGGTGACTTGGTTCTAAAATGAGATGAGGATAGATAAAAATTGGGTAGACATACAAAGTTGTATTCTTTGTGGAGTGGCCATTACATCATTAGCAAGTGCAAGAAAAGCAACTCCTTTCAGCTAACCAAGATGAATGGAGAAGAATTACCTATCCCTATGAATGGGATACATCTAAAGTTCTAGTCCTTGCAAGTCTATTTTGTAAATAGTAGCATAGGTGTGTGTGTTTAGTCTAGTTTTATTTTGTCTTGGTTGTGTTCCCCAAGTGTTCAAATTGAACACATGTGTGTTTCCTTTGGTTTGATATTGTGTTCCCTAAGTGTTTTGTAGCACAAGTGTATTTCCTTCTTTTTGTTTGGTGCGTGTCTTTGCCTTTGTGCATGTGAATCAACCAACTTGTGTTTTTTTTGAGCGAAAGGTTTGTTCAAGTCATTTTGGGTGCCTATATGCATGACTTCGTGCCCAATGGAAGGACTTACACAACTGGTCTTAGGCTTAATAGGCATGCCACCCCTAGGAATCACCAAGAATGTTAGCAATTTTCACTCCCAAGTTTTGCATCTTTCATTTTGGCTAAGTGTAGCATTCAAAATTTGTCTATCAGAGGAAGCATTTCACACTATGCCCATAACAAAGTGTCAAGTGTTATTTCTTTTGGAAGCTTTTGTTTTATCTTTTTGCATAAGTTTAGGGAATTATTTTGAACATTTTGTTTGAAACAATTTCCTCGAAGAAGATTTTGTTCGGTCTTTTGGCCAAGTGTTTTTCTTTTGGCAAAGTTTTGTTTTGAGTTTTTTTTCAAAACAAAGGAATTATTTAGGACATTTTGTCTAAAACAATCCTTTTGAAATAATTATTTCAAAAATTTTATATGAAACAATCCTTTTGAAGGTATTGTTTTAGACATTTTGTCTGAAATAATCTTTCAGAAGGAATTGTTCTACAGGCAAAGGCACTTTTAGAAACCTCGAAGGAGTTGGTCCTTTGTAAGATTTATGAAGGAATTGGTCATTTGCAAGATTTTAAAAGGAATTGGTCCTTTTCAAAAAAGTTTGAAAGATCATTTCTCATGCAAGTGCCCTACACACTTTCCCAAAGGGTCTTTTTCTCGAGAAAGTGTCCTTTTCAAGATTTTTGAAGGGTACATTTCAATTTTTCTGAAAGGCATCTTCCAGATTTTTGAAGGGGCATCTTCAACAAAAAGTTTGAATGAATTTTCAAGTAAGGTGCCTATGAAGTTTTATCAAAGGTAATTTTTCCTTTGAAGGGAGTGTTTCCAAAGCAAAAGAAACTAAGGCATAATCCCTTTCAGACTTTTGTCTAAATGAATTACTTAAGAGGAAAAGGGTCCAAATGAATTCTTCCAAAAGAAAAGGTCCAAAGCAAGAAGGCTGAAGGGACATTTCAAAAAATCTGAAGGGCATGTTTAGGCTTTTTGAAGAGGCATTTATAAGAAAAACTAAAGAATACTTGTCAAAATATTGAATACTTTCTCTCTCAAGAAAAAACACTGAGGCAAATAGTCTGAAAGAATGGTTCTAGTAGAGTAACAATGGCATGGACATCAACTTTAGGGTGATGGGCTAGCTATTGGCATTTAAACAGTGATGGGCTAGCTATTGGCATTTAAACAGTGATGGGCTAACTATTAGAGTTTAAGTAAAGGGTCCAAAGCAGATAAGTGGTCCTCATTTAAATGCTTAAAGATCTAAGGGCTCATGTTCTTCATCCATTGAAGATCAGATGGAGAAAAATAAAGTAAATCAGAGGGCCCACATCACCTTGTTGAGATAAGGATCTGAGTCATTTTTGACAGCCAATCAAAAGAAGAAAGGCTAAAGGGATCTATAAGGATTGAACATTCGACTAAGGTTGAGTTGGGATAAAATTTTAAGGGATTTTTGTAGAGATACACATGGAGCTAGCATTCAGAAAAATGCCATGAAGGAAGACACGTAGGCTTCAGGAAATTTCATTTCTAAGGCCAATAGAATGAAAAGGACTCTCCCCTACATTATTACACAAGTTAGCGAGCCGGTGAGAATGATTCGTAAACACCACTGATAAACTCAAAGTAAAATTTTAAAAGTACAAATTTTGTGTTTCTCAACTTATAAGATGTTAGAATGATTCAAAAATGATGAAAATTTTATCTAAATCAAGTTTTAAAATTGAAATAAAGGTGAATTGATAGATCACATTAGTTATCCATTGAAACCGTCAAAATTTACCAAATTCTTAATTTTATCCAATTTCTCGTAAATGATCAAATGATTAATTTTTGCATTCTAATTAAAATATGAATTATAATCTATAAATTAACTAAAAATGAAATGCAAAACTGAATTCAAAGATCAAAACACAAAAATTGTTTACGGGGTTCGCAATTCCTACGTCCTCGGGTTCTTATCGAACCGATCCATTAATGTTGCTAAATTTGCAAGCCAAAATATTACTTACAATCAATAAAATAGATCTAATCTCTATAAAAATAGTGTTTCAAACCTTTGAAAGACCTTGGCTGACTCAACATGTCCTTCACCTTCCTGAATCACACGTAGAGGCTTCTCCAAATTGAAATTAACAACTTCCATAGCTCAAAAAGACATCACCAATTCTCCAAAATGGGAAAATAAATATACTTCATAGAGCGTATTAGAATTATAAACAAGTTTTTAGTTTACTTCAAGCTTTGGTTTGGCCTCAAGGGCTCCAAAATGACCAAATACTATAAGCGGGTCTATATCTCCAATACACAGTCAGCCAGAAGCTTACCTTTAAATACACATTTGCTCCTTTCAAAACACTTGGAAGTCCGTAGCCTAAGCGGTCAATGCCTATCTATTTTGCATGGGTGGTTCGTTGGTGGTTCAAGTCTTCAGCATTCTATTTAGGCACTTTGAACTTATCCTTTATCCCACATTGACCAAATCCAATGGCTTTGAGTCTTTAAAAAGGTTGGCGGACTCCTTGATGAGTGCCGATGGCCCTTTTTGGGGGAGACTTTGGTGCAAGACTTAGTTAAATGCCTAACTTAGGCTACCATTGGAGATTTCTTTGGGTAGGACATGGTCTTTATGTGGCAAGGTGGATGGCGTGGCAAATTTGGTTTGTTGGCTTGCCATGTGGTGGTTTGAAAAATGTTATTAGAAAATGTAAAATAATTATAATTCAAATACAGTGAATTATTCATCAAAGACAAAAATCAACCAAATCCCAAATTTTTGGACTCTCATTCATTACCATGTGTCACCACCTAATTGGACCACTTGTCATGTCCACATTGCGCCACGTCATCTTGCGACACCACATTTTTCTCTGTCGCATCAGAACTTCAGTGGCCTATAACTTTTGCATATGGTGTCCGTTTTACAAATTGAAAAAAGCATCGAAAAGCTCTCAATGAGATATATTCTATGAAATTGGTTTGATCATTATTTGGAAACTTTTTTTAAAATGAACTCTAGATCACACCTCCCTATAAAAAAGGCTTCTGGTCTCCAAAAGTCAACTATCACCTGAAATCTTATAATCGGTCTACTACATCCATGAAAATAGAGCCCAATCATAGCAAGAGATATAAAAAACTGCATTCAAATGATTTAAATTCAAACTACAAGAATGACTAATCCAAAAGGCATGAGTAAGTGAATCTATAACTTCCAAAGAGATTATAATATATCAAATTGCCTGCCCAAATGTCACATCCTGTAAAGCGGTGAATTGCCAAAAATTGAAACAACTCCCAATGTAACTACAAGACAAGTTTATTATGCTGACAACATATAATTAATGTTGTAGGCATGTTGAAATGCATTGCCCTGAATGGGACTTACAATGCTAAGAAAAATACAAACAAGCAAAAGTGTTTGCTGCCTATCATCTAAACATGCCCAACGGGTCTTAAAAAATGCATCTAAACATCTTTGTGCCAAAATAGATATATTTAAAATAATAGTCTAACTGTCAAATGCTATAAGGAAACAACTCACAACATCACTCTACTATATCCCTAACTATTTCAAATGAGTTAATGTCTTATTCTTAGGCTACCCATACAATATATTCTGGAGATCAAAAACTTAGAGTTATCAAAAAGTGAGAATTGAAAAAATTCATATGGTAAACCTATCTTAAAGTGTTCCCACCAACTCTAATCTACATCTATCATAGCTTGTTCATTCCCTTAGGTGAATTCTTAACCATGCTTTGCAAAAAAAATGTTGTGATAATACACTTAACCAATTCTTTCTTCCTAGTGAAATTGATTGTCTCTGTGGATTCATTTTAAATTGCATACTTTATCAATTTGGGCTTTGCCATATGTAATTGAAAATATTGTTGACTTATCCCCTTAAATGGATTTTCACTTGTAGGTTTTACCTTATCCTAGGTTGTATTGCCAACTGCATTATGGATTGAATTAGCTTCATTAACCTTAGTGAGAGGTTTGTAAATCATCTTAGTTTTAACATTACTTGAATGTGAAGATGAATGAAGCTTAAAACATCTATCAATCCTATGTCCACTCACTTTACAATGAGTGTAAACATCCTTCTTAGGTGAGGGTCCCCTTTTGCCAATTCCCAACTTAACATGAGAATGGTCTTTCAAACATGCAATCTGCTTAAACAAAGCTTTTCGTTTCCAACAAGTCTTAACACTATGGTTATTCATCCCACAAAAAGTGCATGGAAATGATTACATTATCTTCTGTACATTATATCCAAACTTCTTAAAAGTATCAATTGGATCAGAAGATTTAGTGTAAGAATCAGGAGGTGGAATCTCAATACCTATTTTACCTTTACACTTTTGAACTAGTGGCCTAGAACCTTCGCTATTGGAAGCTCATCTTCCTTTAGCCATGCAAGAAACTTCTCCATCATCTACCTGCACACCAGTATAACCCAAATCTGCATGAAGAGGTCTATGCTCAACCTAAATTGGGTTAGATATACCTTGGCTATCTCTACCAAGTCCTCTTCCATTATAACCCATTTTAAACAACAATTTAGATCCTATGCCCTTAGTGTATCTTTCAAAATCACCAAAAATAATATTACTAGAATCTGAATCTAAAATGGTAGAAGAAGATGAAGATTCCTATGGTGAAAAACTTACAGTGCACTCAGTCATAGTCTCTACATCTAAAGTTGAAGGCTTTACCTTTTCACACTCACCACATTGAAATCTAATCAAGATCTCATCCTTGGATTCGAGCTCCAATTTTAACTTTGCCACTTGCAATTCAAGTGCAAATTTATAGCATCTTAAGATTGCATTTTCATCTTTGATGGCCTCAATCTATGACAACTTGCCCATGGTTTATTTCAAACACTTGATTCCACATCGCACACTATAATATAATCAATCTACAAACCAATAATCCAACTATTCTAGAAGCAACTGTTAATACACAACTAGAAGCAATCCCTGCATTCTAACCGCTTTGATACCAATTTGATTCGTAAACACTACTGATAAACTCAAAGTGAAAATTTAAAAGTATAGATTCTATGTTTCTCAACTTATAAGATGTTGGAATGATTAAAAACTGATGAAAATCTGATCTAAATCAAGTTTCAAAACTGAAATAAAGGTGAATTGATAGATCACATTAATTATCCATTGAAACTGTCAAAATTTACCAAATTCTTGATTTTATCCAATTTCTCGTAAATGATCAAATGATTAATTTTTGCATTCTGATTAAAATTAAAATTATAATCTATAAATTAACTAAAAATGAAATGCAAAAATGAATTCAAAGATCAAAACACAAAAATTGTTTATGGGGTTCAGAATTCCTACGTCCTTAGGTTCTTATCAAACTAATCCATTAATGTTGCTAAATTTGCAAGCCAAAATATTACTTACAATCAACAAAATAGATCTACTCTCTGTAAAAATAGTGTTTTAGACCTTCAAAAGACCTTGGCTGACTCAACACGTCCTTCACCTTCCTGAATCACACACAGAGGCTTCTCCAAATTGAAATTGAAAACCTATGTAGCTCAAAATGACATCACAAATTCTCAAAAATGGGAAAATAAATATACTGCATAGAGTGTATCAAAATTCTAAACAAGTTTGTAGTTTACTTCGAGCTCTGGTTTAACCTTTAAGGGCTCTAAAATGACCAAATACTGTAAGTGGGTCTATATCTCAAATACACAGTTGGCCAGAAGCTTACCTTTAAATACACGTTCGCTCCTTTCAAAACACTTGGAAGTCCATAGCCTAAGCTATCAAGGCCTATCGATTTTGCATGGGAGGTTAGTGGTTCAAGTCTTTAGCACTCTATTTAGGTGCTTTGAACTTATCCTTTATCCCACATTGACCAAATCCAATGGCTTTGAGTCTTTAAAAAGGTTGGCAGACTCCTTGATGAGTGCTGACGACCCTTTTTGGGGGAGACTTTGGCGCAAGACTTAGTTAAATGCCTAACTTAGGCTGTCATTGGAAATTTATTTGGGTAGGATGTGGTCTTTGTGTGGCAAGGTGGATGGGGTGGCAAATTTGGTTTGTTGGCTTGCCATGTGATGGTTTGAAAAGTCTTATTACAAAATGTAAAATCATTATAATTCAAATACAATGAATTATCCGTCAAAGACAAAAATCAACCAAATCCCAAATTTTTGGACTTTCATTCACTATCATGTGTCACCACCTGATTGGACCACTTGGCATGTCCACATTACACCACGTCATCTTGTGACACCACATTTTTCCCTGTTGCATTAGAACTACAGCGGCCTATAACTTTTGCATATGGTGTCCATTTTGCAAATCGCGAAAAGCATCAAAAATATCTTGATGAGATCTATGCTATGAAATTGGTTTCATCATGATGTGGAAACTTTTTTCAAAATGAACTTTGGATCAGAGAAGCTATTAACATCAATACAAATCTATAACAAGTGGACTCATTTACAATAACCACATTTATGCCATTACTCAACTTAGAATATTTTGATTCTATTAGTGCAACCATTAGGGAAGCATCTTAGAGAGAGAAAGCTAATTGTTTAACTTGAGGTAACATGGATCAATTGAATGGCTCAAATGAACATCATTTACAGAGATAGTTGTAGTTATAATTGGAGGCTTATAACAGATTGATTCCTCTTTTTAGTGCCAAAAAACCTCTCGTCTTAATTCCTTTCTAATATAAATATAACCCTTGGGCTAGTAAAAAGAGGTTTCACACAATGTATGGTGAAGCCCTACTGGATTGATGTCATATTTTACTTTTAAGAATTAGTACAAGTATTTTTTCTTTCAAGTTTTAAACAATTATCTAAGCATATAAGTGACGTATAGTGATAGCAAGTGATGATTTCCGATCCTTCCATCCTTTATCCTTCATGCTTGAGCAAAAGTTCTTATTTTAATAGGTCATATAGAGTGCGTTCAAGTGTGTTAAATTGCTATAAGTGTATAATTTTTCTTGGAATGTGAAACTTGCCTTTTAGTTCATTTGCCTTGTGTTATTTTATACATCTCACCTCTATACTAAAATACTTGTGTTAGAATCCTTAGAGCTTGAAGATGGTCTATGCATTTTGATATATTGTGAAATTGAATATGATATTCACATGGAAGATAATCTTGGTGTATCACCACTCTTGGAGTAGGTTTCCTTTTATGAAATTTCTAACTCTTTTCCCTTTAAGCAAACTGGTTTAGATAGAAGTTGTTTTACAGAGATACATTCAGGGAGCTAGCCCCTTTAAATCTAGACGTTCATTTAATCTATATGTATACCCACATACCCATAAATGTTTGAATATTTCCAAAATATAAAAGAGACTTGAACACTCTCTTCTAGCGTACAAGATTTGGTGACAACATTTTATGAGGAGTTGTATGCTTTGGCCTATGTGAGCAATCAAGCTTCAAAATATCGCACCATTTCTATACCAGGACCTCATCCTTTGGCTTGTGTAGTCAATCAAGATCCACCATGACCTATAATTATACAACCATATGCCATTCCTCATTTAGTACAAATCCTATCCAAACCTCAACCAATCCAATCAATACCCCTCAAACTGATCCAATCATTTAAAGATCAAAATATGTTCAAAATTGGTATTTTACAATTGATTGTAAACCAAGGCCAATGAACCAACCAATAAAAAATGTTTTTATTGAACCATATATTTGTGATAAGTCAACCTATGATGAATCACCTTTCAATTCTATACCAATTGCCAAGGAGTCTCACTCTGACAAGCCAATCTTTGTTGAGTCACTTCTTAATGATTATAACCACCTTTGGGAAAATTATTACCTCGACCATATACCTATTTTTCAAGAGCTTATTTTTGATAGGCCAATCTTTGAGGAGTTGTCTCTTGAAATTTTCCCCATCCTAGAGGAGTCTCACTTTCATAAACCAGTATCTGTGAAGCCCATTATGCCATCATTGGCCATTACTTGTCCACTATCAAACATTCAACAAGACATCATTGTAACAAAGTATCCATCAGATGAAGAATTAGAGTTAGAGTCAAGTTTTATTATTAAATTGACATAAAATTTAGTAACATAATCAAATTCAATGTTAGCCTCAACATCAAATTCAGAGTCCTTCAAGTTTGAATAAGATTTAAAAATAGAGTAAATTTATGGCTAATATAACATTGATTACACTTGCCTTACAAATAAATTTGAATACATTTGTGATCCTTCTTCAGTTTTTGAGGATGAGTACTTCAACATCAACACAAGTTTTCCTATCATCTTCTATGAGGATTGTGCAACCTCTCCCCATACCATTACCACCAACCAACATAGACATTACATTGACATTCTACCTCCCACAAGTGTCAATTTGGACCGACATAATCACACCTTATTGAACTGCATCCATGATGACATATCAGTTGAAGAACATTAGGGGGCCAAAAACAAATTCATGTAGAAGAACAATCTCTTAGTGAAACCTTTTAAGAGGTGCTAGGGGACAATGAAAGTTCTAACTCAACATCTTCTAGCGAAACCTTTTCAAAGGCACTAGAAGACAATCAAAGTCAAAAATTAGCATTCCTTAGTGAAACCTTATTGGAGGTGCTATGGGACAATCAAGACAACTTAATTGGTAAAAACCTCTTCAAGGAGCCAATAACTAAGCACAAAATTTATTCACTACCAATAATAGCCTAATCATATGGTAGATAAATAAAAATAGCTTCCTATTTATATCCTAATCAGATGGTAGCTACTCTCAGGTCCAAATAATAGAAGAGTTTAGTGGTCCTATCAAGAGAATATTCAAAAGTCTTCGGTCCTGCCATATCCAAAGTTATGTCAAATCTAGAATCAATAACATTGTGTGTGTATGAAAATATCGATCTTCATTTATCACTTAACCATTATCCATTCCATTATAATCCATCATTCCATTTCACAAACAAATCTATCAACCAACATTTATCCCTATTTATGATTCATGGCCACACTTTCATTTTAAGAGGATATAAAGATACCTTGTCTCGACACTTGAAGGAAACATAATCAATGACCAATGAAGATCACAACAACATTATTTGCATATAAATTTGTAGCCTTTTCTTGATAGAGAAACTATTTAGATGAGGTGTGGGCTAACAATTAACATGATTGAGTATTCTATTTGTATCTTTTATTGATTAGGACATGCATCTTCACATCAATGGGAACAATAGAATCAGAATCATATGCCATCTACCATACCTAGGTCAAACACATAAAAAATAAACATCCATCATCAACTAAAAACATGTACCATGCTATTTTTATTTTCCATTTTCATTTACCATTCCTTTTTCCATTATTGCATACCTAGTTAGTCACCTTATCACTTAGGGCAACCCTCTTACCATTATATACAATCTACCAAACCATCATTATCCTAGAGCAAGACCATTCCATTTTACCATATCATTACTATCTAAACCAAAGCTTGTTTTTAGTATCCTATCCAATCATGTTTTGATCTTGGTTATTTTGGTTCTTCCCACACATTTTGTGAGGGGATTCTAATCAAGTTTCAATAACCAATCAAATCCATATTTATAATGACAGTCTATGAAAGAAGTGTGATAGTTGATCTATCAAGGTATATTTCATTTTTCATCTTATATCAAGTTTTTTTATGTGAGCCTGATTATATCTCCTATTGGGGAAAATTAGTGTTCACTAGTCTTACTACTAATTATAACCACCTATGGGAAAATTAATATCATTTATCTAATCCATTGTATCCTAGTTATAACTAACTATGGGAAAACTAGGGGTAACATTTGTTTATCATGCATTATCACATCACCTTGCCATTGTTGTTTCTATTTAACTGGCCATTTGTTATATTTGAGAACTTGTTGGGACCTTGTCAAGTTTCTCCCTAACTTTTGTATGGATATAATTACTATGACTTGAGGTCATCCCAGGACTATGTAGGTTGTGATCAATTCATGTTGAGGTCACCTCAGTCCTCCTTTACATGTGTTCTCACCATTTTTTGATTAAATTAAGCCAACACTCTCACCATTTTATGAGTAGGGATCTTATAATTCTCTAACGAGTTGAGATACCTCAAAATGCCAAAAACATTTCAAATATTTCAAAAATACAAAAACATTTGTCCTATCTAAGCCTAGTGAATTATCCTTGATTCTCCCTACTAGGGCATGGCCATTATTAGGATGCTTTATTTTGATTTTGTTTTCAATATTTATATTTGTTTGTTTATTTCACGTTATTTGTTTGTTTGCGTCTTTTTTATTTGTTTGTTCATTTGTTCACTTTCTTGTTTGTTTTCTTTCAGCACTGTTGCCTCAACTTAGTTTATATGCATTCATTGGGTGATTCCTCAAGCACATTATTTTTGAGTATATCTATATTCATACATTGACATTATCATTGTGGTTGTTATCATTGGTGCATTATTTTTGAGTGTTTATTGGATTGGGAGTCAATCCTTATACATATTTTGGGATAGTCTTCATGGTATTCTATCATGATGCATACCATCATGTGCTATAACAAAAATTAGCTTCAAGAAGGTCTAAAATTAATGGATCCACAAAATTTTCTCCTTTTTACCTTGGAAAATCCTTCCACCCATCTTGATCAAATCAACCCATTGACCATTCTAGTTGTATTATTGCTAATAAGGATGAGCATCTCCTCGTTGGTGGGTATAACTGAATCTTTAATATTGATCAATCTCATTCTTCTATCCATCTCTTTCATCACCTTCTATCCTCATATGTTTGGTTATTTGTGGCTTATTTAGTCATTATACCATTGCATCTACGTTTACACCCACTCATCTTGAATATATGCAATAGGTTATATCCTTGAGTACTGCTTGCTAATCAACCCTGATTAGGGCACAACCATATCAAACATCATATTTATCCAATTTAAGTCCTCTTAATGATTATAACCACCCATGAGTAAATCAATATTTTGAATTTTATTCTTGATTATAACCTCCTTTGGGCAAACCAATATCCTTTTTAAATCAATACATGGAAGCATTTTCTTGTTTGGATTAATCTCAACCATGGGTTAATTTTACCTTTCTTCTTACTTATTTTAGAGGGACCATCAATACACATATGATGGACACTCCCTTAAGGGGACATCATCCTAGGCTTCCCAAACATTGTCAAGAGATTTTTATTTAACCACCATCTTCTTTTTGGCATATAGGGCTTTTCTCATTCTTTGAGAAGACATTGTTGTGCCTAAGGTTTTACAACATATTCCCAAATAGAGGAAAACTATAGACACCAATGGCTTCATATATGAATTTATATAAATTCTTACCAATCAGTGACCATTTAAACTAAGAATTTTTAAATGTCTCAAATTTGGATTCATAACCATGCAATAAATCAATTTGGCCTATTAATCAATTAAATTGAACAAATGCACCATCATTTAATTCAAATATTACAAAAATGTTCAAAAGCCTAACAAGGGTTAATTAACATTAAATACTAATCAAAGCCTAATTAAATTCATCCACGATCAATTAAGTCAATTATAAAAAATGAAAATTCAAATATCAAGAGCATCTTAAAAGCTAATCATTACCTTTTGTGTGTTGTCACTTTTGGAAAATATCTAAAAATATCTTTTTGGAGACCCATGCCTATTTATTGAAAATTATGAGTGCTTGATAACTCACAACTCTACTGGAGTTACTTTTAAGCTAACCAAGGTAAGGATTTAACCTATTCTAAGTTGATTTCAAAATCTATAAATATAAGCTTAGATTTCTTCATTTAGAGGGCTTGAAACATATTATAGTTATTATGAAAGATTTGATCCATGACATAAATGCATAGTGTTATAATGTCAAAATAAAGCCAATCCAAGCCAAGCATGGTACCAAGAGGAGATGGAGATATCCAATCCCCATTGATGAATACCTTTTGAGCACAATATGAGCAAGTCAATGAACAAATCATTTAGAGCTCTCAAGGAAGGTAAAGATTATTGTTCTTTGCATTTTAGTTGGGTTTTCAATTATTATTTGTTCATTAGTCTCCCCCTAAGATATAATAGAGATGTTAATATGTTAGTGTTTTGATTTCATGGTTTGATGGACTAAAACTCGATCTAACCTCTTCTCTTTGTTAAATTCCTATGTTCATAGAACCCGAATTTGATGATTCTTAAATCATCTATTGAAGGATTTTGGTATGTTCTTTAGTGCATCTTGCCATTCAGGGTAGTTTATTCAACACCATGGTGACTCTAAAGATAAAATATACTAGTTTAAGTAGTCCAAGCTCTTAAATATTATCAAAGATCAAAATTTAGGTGATATTCTTGGTCTTTTCCATTCTTTTAAATTAATCTAATCTCTTAGTGACTTTGCTAGAATGTGCTTATTATTGAAAAGGCAGACCTAATTGTTCCTTATTTGAATCCTCTAATATGTCAAGCTTTCATGGAAAATATGTATTTTCCCCTTATACTTATCAAAATTCATTTTTTGTGCCTTCATACCATCCATATTAGACTAAAAATATTGATGGTTTTATCCCAAATAGCCCTGTCATAGCAGGATATCTTCATTTTCATAATAATGGACTCCCTTACATCATAATTCACCTTCTTGGGAACCTATTCACACCTATGAACAACCTCAAGAAGGATACCTTGCTCTTAATCTACATTATTACCCTCCCAATCAGCCCCAACAGAGCATTAGTGATACAAAACTTTATTTTTAGAGACAACTAATGGAGCTTGAAAGAGAGGAGTATAGTAGGTAGTAGGAAGAGCTTATTTATCAAGTTTACACATAGCAACAGGATGTGATGGGATAATGCAGATATGAAAAAGAGTGCTTGGCTAGGTAGATCATAGCTAAGGAGGAGTAGATGATAAGTTGCTTACATAAATTCAAGAAATTGAATCATAGCTGACCACCTCCACTCCTCCCTTTCCTAGCCTCAAACAAGATAAATCCTCTTCACTTTCAAGTAAATACCCTAATTTTAAGGTTCCCAGTTTTAGAGGTCCCCCTTTCTTGAAAGAGACTACCCCCATTCCTCCTTAAAAACCCTAAGCACAGTCATGGTAGCCTTCTTGGACCATATATCCTGACTTCATAATGCCCAACCTTGTAAAATCCCCTTCCTCTGTACTAGTTAAAACCTCTTGCCCTCCCACCATCTCCATTTTCAAAGGAAGACCAATTGTATGGAAGGAAAGTGAAGACCATTTAGATGAGGAGTAGGATATTTCAAGTGAGTATGATGAGGAAATCATCATTAACAACCCTCTTTGTGACACTAAATCATAAATTTTAAAGCTGTTTCAAGAAGAGGATGAAAAAAATCAGCCTGCACAATAGGGTAGTGTGTAGGGACGAGATGATGAGGCACTCTCTTAGATAAATGAGCTTCCATTCAATATGGAAGAAGATGAGGTCAAACATGAAGCTATAATGAGGCATCTTATGTAGAATAATGAAGAACAACTGGAGGAGGATTTCTTTTGGGATGGACTAGATTAATTTTGTTCAAACATTGGCATTAAACTAACATTTATTAAAGGGGAAAACCATGAGTAACAAGAATAAAAATAGGAAGTAAATGTGTTTCCAACTCAATCACTTGGGTAGGTGCATCATAATAAATAGGATAATGGAGAAGCAAAATACATAAGGGAGGGGAATTCTAATTGCTCAAACTTTATCTTAACAAGAGGGTACCCTATCAGGTACCTAGCTCAGTTGGAAGCTAACAAGGAGGAACCATCACATGTTATGCTTAATTTAGAAAACAAAATTTAGCATCAAAAAGAGTAGGATCAACTTGTCTATCCACTCCAAGACAATTTTATGTTTAAACAATTGGATTGGGTAAGTGAGTTTATTTATGTTCTTATAATTGGAGAAGTATATCGTCAATTTGTTGACTATTCACTCCTCCATATTCGATTGGTTGACCTCAAGCATGTAAAGCATATTATATTAGTAGGAAATGGTAGCTATTTTATACAACCAGTCAATGGATTTATTTAGAAGGCCTCTTCATTGGTTAGTTTAGGATAGGTTAGTTGTTTGTTTTTTAATAAGTGTTTTTACACAGGTCAAACTCATTAGGGGTTTTATTTCCTTAGGTTGTGTTGTTTTTTCCCTATTTTGTTTGTCTATTGTTTCCATTTTGTTTGTGTCTAGGCAAATCCTAGTTTGTTCTTCCCTAGGTTAGAGTTTGTCAGAGCAAAATTGATTCCATGCCCAATATCTTAGAAGGATATTGGATTGAAAATGATTAACATATAATCATCCCACAGAGGTTGCCAAAAATATTGATGTTTTTGTCCCAAAAATATCATTACATTTGATATTCTGAGGGACACCCCTTTCATTTTTTAGAAAAAGCCCTGAAACTCCAGAAAAAACCATCTTCCCTTTTTTCCTTATAGAATTCAAAATTATAGATACAATTTACACTTGTGCAAATTACTTCATAGGTTTTGGATCCTGTAAAGCACCCATATCCAAAACTATGGAATCCAAAAATCACCATGCACCTTGCATGTTTTAACAACATGCAAAATATATGGTAGGCTCCATATCTTACCATTCACCCATCTGATAGAATATAAAACTTGATGTACACTTTGTATGTTTGCAAATATGCAACATGCACAATGGGCTCTAGATCCCACCAAAAATATAATCCTCCTTTCATGGAACCTGAAACCTTAGGTGCACATTGTAAATTTCCAACATGTAAAGTGCACCATAATCTCTACATTTTTCAACCCATTTACCAATTTATAATAACATGAGATGTGGGACCCTGAGTGCACTTTGCATGTTGTAAATGTGAAAAGTTCCCCATGGTTTCCACCTTCTACTGAACCACATTTTCCTGACCATGGAAAGTGTACCTATTTTAAGTAGGTCTAACCTATCCACCAAACACACATTACCAAAACCATTCATTTTTTCCTTCAAAGATTTTGTAGTCAAGATCTAGAGTTTTTAAAAAAATAGCAAAATATTTTGAAGAATATACTTCTTTTAAAAATAGAGAATATTTCCTATGAATATTCCCCCCAGCATCCCCATAGACACTAGACCTACCTCAAACACATTCGACCCTCACCAAGTTCTATTGCTTCATGAAGAGTGGAAGTGCTTCAAGCACCTTCCACTTCCACTAGAGACCTAATGTGCTTCAAGCACTATGGAGACCCGATGTGCTCTGAGCACCTTTAAGTTCTATTAGAGAATATAAGTACTCTAGACACCTATAGATTCTTCCAAAGTCTCCATGCCTCCTAACGAGATGAAATTCAAATCTAAGGGCCTTGGAGTGACCTTTAGTTTGGAGTCCAATATCACAGAGATCAATGATACAAATTTAGGTCACATCGACCTAGGATATTTTTGGGCTAGAATAGGGGTAAAATTCAAAAATGACTAGATAGAGAGTATTTATGACTTTGGTCTTCCACAAGATGCAGACCCATAATGACAAGAAAGCTGAATAAGTTTTGCACATTGATTAATCATTCTTCTCTATTGAATGTTTTCAAATGAAACATTGTAAGTTGTATTTTCATTACAAAGGTACAACTATATTTTTTATAACTCTTTTTGAGAAAGAGAAAAACATATTTTACACTTTCTATTTTTTGATAATGTGTAAGTTGTAAAAAACACAAGTGTAAATTGCACTTTCCATTTTGATAAATGTGAATTGTTAAAAAGTGTAAAAGTGTGAGGTGAAAATTACATGGTTCATTCTTGCAAAAGTGACAAAGACTTAAAAGTTGTAAAAGTATCATTTAAGTTTTTCACATAGATTTTTGCATGAAAAGTAACTTGGAATTATTTTTAAAGTTATCATTTATTTCCAAAGAATAGTTCTATTTTGGGTGCCTCTATTTTCATGAAGAGCTATTTTCAGCCACTATCAAACAAAGAAGCATTACATGGAGCTCCAATAGTTCCAACCATGTCATACCACACCATGCTATGCCAAAGGTCATGCCTAGCTCATGCATGACACATTTATATCCATTCCACCATTCCAAGATGCCAAAAATAGAATAACTTGCCTCTTTTGCATGTGGGTTTCAAATTTGCATGATCTCCTTCAATTGGGCGTTCAAGTTTTATCAACTACATGTCTTCTATGACATACTTTGTATAAAAATGGGAAAACCCCATGGCCCAATATATCTCTTCGATACTAGTTATATTTTCTACATTTTAAATGTATTTACTACAAGTTATAACCTTTAGAGAGAAATAAAGTTGAAGATTTACATTTCTTGTCTTAAGAGATCTCTGTGTTTGTGCAAGTTATTTGATTATTTATGGAATATTTATCTCTTTATTTCACTTTTAAGAAATTCATTTGTGGTATTTTAACCTCTTTAAAATATTGTTTGAAATAAATATCTTTTTCCCTTTTCTAAAAAATAGCTAAAATACTACCTCTGATTTCTCATCTACATAAGTCTGTGATGAAACAAATTCAACATATTTTCTGCTCTATTATGTTTATCAAGCAAGCATTAAAATCCACTATAAAAATATTTGGTGAAATCAACATATTTTTAGTCTTCTAAAAATTTCAATTCTACAACCCTTTTCCCTGTCAAAACCCTAGTTTAGGATTCAAAAACACTAAAAAGTGAGATTTCCACAAAACTAGTATTTTATTAGTTTGCATCAGATTTAGGGAAAGGAAGCCGAACTTATCTGGAGATTAACCTCAAATTTCCAAGGTCCCATAAATTTGGAGGTTTTTCCATTGTGTCATTAGGCAATTTCACAAGAAGATACATGATTAGGACATGTGCAATCCTATGTGATAACAACTACCTTAACAATAACTTTAATTCAATGGCATTATCCTTGAAATAAGAGTTTATATCAATTCCAGCTAAAACTAATGCAAGGTGGATGTTATCTTTTAGTGATTTTGGTCACACACAGTGGATTAGGATTCTTGTGAAGCTTGACTATGTAGACAAATTAGCTAGAAACCAAAATTAACTAAGTCAAACCACCAAGGTTTGTTGTAGTTAGTTGTAGTAAGTATTGTTTTGATTATGCCTCTAAAGGATTTAAAACATAGTATTACACAATTAAGATTATTATTGACATGGACATACATGAAATTAATGACATTTATGTCATGAAATGCCTCATTGTTATCTTTATCCATTTAACTTGCTTATTACATTGTATGTTCCATAGCTAAGCCTAGCTCATGGTGGTTAATCCATGCACCTAAAAAATAACCACACAAAACATCAGTTGTAATTGATCCAAAATAATTAATCAAAACCAAGTAAGTGATAAAACTTATGAAACAATAAATTTTTATTAATATATAATAATGAAATAATGCATAACATTAAATTACTGAATATAAATCAAATATCTCATAAAATCATGATTAAATGTAAAACAAAGGCAATCATGTGATAAAAATTATATTCACAATACAATCCTTATGCCTATTGGAAATTATTATAAAATCAAATCAAATTCTCATGTAATGGGATATGGCATCAATTAAAAATATATGTTTATTTGCCTAGTGAGACACAACATTATCCTTTGACTGTGTAGATGTGTGTTAGAACATGAATGCATAGTCATGTTGCACAAATGCAATGAACATATTCTTGAATGACACTACATAGGAGAGGCAATTACATATAAGTTCTTTTTGGTTAGATACTGGTGGCCAACATTACACAAAGATACAAAGGAATACACATAGAAATGTGATATGTGCCAAATGGTAGTAAAGTCTAATAGAAGGTATGAGATTTCATTAGTCTTAATTTTTGCTTAAGAGCCTTTTAAAAAATAAGTTGTGGATTTTTTAGGTCTAATAAACCCTATTGCATGGTGTAATGGTGCAAATTATATCATAACAAATATTTACTACTTGATAAGATATGATAAAGTTGCACCTAAAAAGGATTGTATAATGACATTTATAGTTAGGTTATTATGGAAGAATATTATAAAAAGGTATGGGTGTCCTCTAAGTTTGACAAGTGATAGAGGGACTCATTTTATTGTATATATGGTGAAATTTTTTTTGGAGGAGTTTATGATTGCAAACCATGAGATAATAGTGTATCAATAACAAATAAATGGTAGTGTGGAGGATTTTAATGAGATTTTGGGGATTGTGCTCATAGATATTTATGATGTGGGGTGTAAATATTAGGATGACCATGTTTCAATTATGTTGTGATATTTTAGGACAACATATAATTGGATGAAATAATATTCACCATTATAACTAGTTTGTGGGAGAGAGATCATGTTACTAGTGGAGGTCTTGATTCCTTCGTCAAGGATTGCACATACAAGAGAGTTGGAATAACACACATCATTAGACAAGAGACTAGTAGAGTTAATGAAGTTTGATGAGAATAGACTATTAGCAAGGTGAATCTAGGGAGAAGAGAAGACTCATCAGAATATTTGGGATAATAGCTACATAAAGAGTAAGAAGTTATAATAGGTACCAAGGTAATTATATATAATTATCGATATGCAGAGTACCCAAGAAAACTCCATATCAAGTGGATGGGACCATACATTATTCAATTTTTTTTTGAAATTAGCACTTGGTGAATTATTGAATGGACACTTCAATATGAGGTGTAAGCCCTAATTCAAATAACCACGCATGAGGCAAATCATATAAGACCACTAGCCTTGAGAAAATGTAACAAAAAATATTTATTACTTTTTTTAGTTTTTTTTGTTAATGAGTTTGTTTCCTTTGTGTAATAAGCAAAGATTATCCTATAAATATAGTCTAATGAGGAATATTTTAGGATCCATATGTTAATTGTATAAGTATGTCTAGGAGTGTAGTTACTCATATTTGGTATTAGACACTTGATAATGTCATATTTGACCAATTTTTCAAATACTTGACTTATCTATGCATGCATGATTCTTGTTCACATTCTTCCTTAGCCATTCATCCATATATGGGCTTGACCTTCCTGAACTGTTGTTATTATTACACAATATTTCTATACTCTCTACCTAAATAACATAATATCATTCTTAGATTGTCTCCTGATCTTAGCTCACTTTCCTTATTTTTAAGACAATTACATGCCTCTTAAGAGAGTGCCACATTGTGGATCTATCCACATGGTTCATATCTATTCATGTGCCCTTTAATGGTCATTTCCCCAAATTTAAATTCTTTACATTTTGTATGCCAATTCAAAGGAAATAACCTAAAGAGTAAGAACATATCAAGCGTAAGCATATCAATATCTAACACTTATCTATCTATCACTAGAAATCATTTTACACATTAAGTGGAACTATCCTAAAGTTTAAAAATATTGGACCCATTAAATGAACAAGCCTTGATCTAAGTCTAATACCTCTATAGGGTCAAATAACAAGCTATCAAGTGTTAAAGTCCATGTATAGGATTGTATTTCATGCTAGTATTACATTGATTACACACACTCAGCTAGGTGGTAAAACTACGTGTACTCATATAAATTAAAATTTATTATTAAAATAATGTACTTGTGACCATATCCTTTTACACACTTATCTCATGCCCAATTCCATGGATCTAAACCACTATTCCTCTATTTCTATGTGAACGATCCCTATCTTGAGCCAATTCTGATATATAATTCTTCATAGTCTTCACTCTAAATAACCTAAGCTCATCTTTAGACTGATCCACACTTCTAGATTAATTGTTTTTACTTCCTAGATAAGGTTGATCCTTTCAAACTATCTTACTCACTAGTTGTGTCTGATTTTATCAATTGCATCTTCCCAAAAAATAATGGTTAATTTATCAAATTCAAAGTCACTTAAGTTGTCTCACATATTTTTCAAGCCCCATGTAAGTAATTTCTTTAAAAATCACTATAAATCCACGTTCAAACCACTTTACACATAGGAGGCTCATACATGGATAAACACTAGAACATCTAACTGCACATTGAGAGAAAACACCTATTTATCCCAATTATGAGTACATAAAGCCTTAGTAGCCCTAAGTAAAGTCTGAAAACACCTCAAAGGTCATAATTAATTGTCAAAGCACATCAATACACCATTATTTCAATAAAATTTAACATTACACCAATCTTTCACACACACCACCGTAACATGGGATAACTATATGGAATTTGATCCATGTTCAGAGTATTGGTATGTAGGTAGAGCTCAACTTAGAGGTGTTGAGATTAAGCACAACTTTAACTACTAACATTTTCTCATTTATTTAATTTATTAATCATTATCTATCATTATAGGGTTTCAAGTGAAGAAGAAAGTACAAAATGGATTTTATAGTAGGTCATGCATCACAAAACACATATATAGGACCAATAAGCGATAGTACATAGACCCATATTTTTATAGAGGGTAAAAACCTTATCAGATGCCAGCTTTCCCTATAGACTATAGGGTAGGCTGACCTTATCTTATTAGCATGACCTTGTCCAAAGATTAAGTGAATCCTTATTCTTATTTCACAATCATCATATACAATCTCTATCTTAGTATTACATCATTTGATTCATAACAAAGTAATTTGTCTTTGTTCTTTCTCCTTTTAACACCTTTTGATATCTAGCAAGTTTCAAATAAAAATTACTTAAATTATTTAATATCTTAAAATTTTTATTTTATACATAAGTTTATCATAATTAGGATCTAAACACTTTCCTTATTTCCCTAGTTTTGATAAAACATATTGGTGAACCTATGTTTTTGTTTGAGCATTGTCAAACCCTGGGTTTCCATTATGGTTCCAACCTTCTTTTTAAGCTTTCAAAATTTATTTTTTCTTAGGGATTAATATTTTATCTCTAATTTGGGTTTCCATTATGGTTCCAACCTTCTTTTTAAGCTTTCAATTTTTTATTTTATTTTAGGGATTAATATTTTATCTCTAATTTCCCATTGTGCTTTGTGAATATCAAAAGTTGTATTCTTTGCCCTAGGGTTTCACCCTCATTTTTCTATTAGGGTTTTCCTTTTCTAGGCTTGTGGCTTATCTTTCCTTGTTTGGCTCATATTTGATCCATACCAGCTATATTTCCAAAATTATTAAAGGTTTTAGTTATTCATACTTATAATATTAGAAGTCTATTTTTGTTATCTAAAATATTTTATGAATTTTATGGATTTTTTAAATTATTATTTTTAGTAAATTTGGCATAGGAGGTGAATGGTATACCTTTTTTTAAATTAATTTCTTTATGATTTTTTTTAACAAAAACCCCTTTTAGATTTAAAAAATAGCTAATAGATCTCTTGTAGTGGTTGATTCTTTATTTTTCACACCATATAATGGCTATATGGATTATTTTGGGTATATATTTTTTAATTCAAGCAATAATTGTTCAATTTACATGGTGTCAATTAAAAATATTCAATATTATTCATAATTATGTAATGAATTGGAGAACATTAATGTATAATAAAATTAAAGCTATACTTAATCATAATACACCTTCTATGTTTATGCTAACTTATACCAACCCTCCTCAAGATGGTGATAACTACTTTCCCTCTAATCAGGTCCATGCTATCACTATCCCAAGAGGTAAGGTTATTTACACTATGATTAATTACAATAAAAAATTAAATCTAATTGTAAATTTAAGTTATTGAAATATAACATATGAAGTTAAATAGTAAATAATACAATAGATACAAACATCTTCATCTAAACCTTTGTGCCTAACAAGATTTCATATTGAGATTGGAAGCCAAAGTAGAATAAATATAAAAATAGTACTTTAAAATTGTACAATAGGATAATAATAGTTCAAGTGAGATTTTAAAAGAAATGCTTAGAAACAAGTTGATCAATCTACATCTTATACATCCTCTAAAGAGATCAAAATACTATTGTGCATATCATAGAATGCACGAGCGTCATATAAACAATTATTTAGATTATAAGGATAAAATATAAAAAGTAGTTGATAGTGGTGATCATATAATAGATACATCAATCAAGAAACCCACTCATATTATGCATCTTCCAAAGAACAAGTGGAAAAATCAGAATTAGTGCAAAAGGATCAAAGATGAGAATGAATAAAAGGATAATTTAGAGCAAAAATAATTACAAAAGATTAAATTATATAAAAAAAATGATTCAAAAGGCAAATTTAGAGTAATAAAAATTACAAACAGAATGTATCACAAAGGCAATGTCATAGAAAGAACAAGAGTAAATTCAAGATAAGCAAGAAAGCATCTTTATGAAAGATTTTATCATGAAGAAATTTACAAAGCCAAATGTTCCTACAAGTCTAGTGGTATAACTATGGTTTTTAATGATTCAAGTATATATATAATCTATGAATAAATTAAAAAAATAGGCTCCATACTAAATAATGTATGGTTCCATCTTCAAATCAAGAAGTCAAAGCACAAATTACTTCTCTTCCTAGTACTATAGCAAAGATACATGATTCTTCTCTAGTTATGAATATGATGCAAGATTTTGATGATAATGAACATACTCAAAAGAAAAAAAATTTAAAATCCAATATATGGTGTAGTTATTTATTCATACAAAGATATAAAATATTATTAGAATGAAATATCACAATCTAAGAAATTGCTTCTCTCTTATGATCATGATACCATTATGTAGAATATGATTGGAATGACATGACTAATGTGAAAGATGAATATGAAAGTTTAAGTGAGGATTAAAATGCATGTGATACATGGCCTGCATAGAGGCATGCCCTTGATGATATCTTAGGATTCTAATAACATCCTTCTTTGTACATAGTTTCTTTGCTCATCACATTATATATACAAAAATACAAAAAAAAAATCAGGGCCTATGCATGATATGTGTAGTTCATTTACATCAACTAAATTATGCTCAGTATAAAAATTTATATATCTATGTCTTGTTTATACCAAATATGATTCAAAAGTGTACTTTATTTAGTTTCATAACATAGAAATTGTCATCCCCAAATGAGTTATAGGTGGTGATACTATCTCAAACCTAGAAAATTAATAGACACAACAACATTGTATTCTAGATAGTCAAGCACTGCACTCTTGTCCAATTCCAAAGGACTTGTCCCAGTGAACACATGCTATAATTTCTCAAATCCAAACCAATCATAGGTCTTATATAAATTTTGGGCAGCATAACAAGATATCTGGGTGCATCATCTTAATCAAGTTTTATAATTCCATGACTATCCCTCTTTCTCATACTTTAGTCAATACATTAGACAAAATCTATCATTATTAGATATTTGATTTATTAAATATACTTATGCTACCAATTGCTTATGTTGATCAAATACACTTATTCATGCATGTTTTTTATGTTTGTTTCCATGCTTCATATTTTGTGTGTATTCACTTGTTTAGATTGTGGACATTTGAACATGTCCTTGTTTATGGTTTCAAGCCTTATCACATGTCTTATATGTGTATGAGCGAAATTTGAACATGTCCCTTGTATGCAACCCCTTTGCCTTATTGATTGTATTAGTGTTTTTACGTCATGGCCATGACTCGATTTTATTTATTTTCTCCATTTGTGATGCAATGATAAATATCATGTATCTTCCCAATTTTTTGATGCCATGATGGATATCATGCATGTCTCCTTGATTTGTTATATATAGTTTCAATTACTCATTATATGATCATTATTCATTGCATTTCTCATTACTAACATCTATTGTGACATGAAACTATGTATTATTAGTTATACGTGCATCTTACTTTACTATACTGCTTAGTTAACTATGTTGATGCCACGATCTCCACTGTTATAATTACTAATCAAATATTTTATATAACATAATTTGCATAACTTTATTCTTTTGAGATAAGTTATTATATAGCCTTCATAACTCACCTCAAAAGAGGGGGAATACATAGTGGCTTATCTTAGAGACTAAGTTGAAATAATACACAACATAGATAAAAAGTCATAGGTCTTACTCATTTGACCATAGTTGATAATCAAATTTTACCTAGAAAGTAGTTTCAGATGACAACACTCCATTCGAACAAGTACACAATCCAATCATGTCCCAAAGAGTGTATTATCATTTTGGTAGTCAAAAAATATAATTTATTAAAATCAAAGTCAGTTACAAGATAATTTGCAACAGGTATCTAGAAATTTTTTAGATGAATACTCAGGGTTATATTATAATTTTGATTAAAATGGGGACATCATGTGTGACATGTGTTCTAGATTATTACATAAGTTTTTGCTCAAAATATCACTAAATATTACTCAATTATAGAAACAATATATTTAGATGTATAATTGGGGGCATGTGTATGACACATGATCATGCCTTACTTTTACACTAGTTTCATAGAAGGAATGACAACCCATGTCATTCTCTATGCTGTATACATCAAACCTAGATCATGTTATTTTTGCACTAGTTGTGCACAAATTTGCACCAAGAATGAATTTGATTCCTTATACAATAGTTTATTCACTATTTTGTACAAGAAATGATCCATTAGTATTCATACAAGGATTCCAAGCCACTTTACTACCTTGGATATGCAATGATAGAGTCAAACACACCTTGATTTATTAATCCACTCTCTTATCAATCAAGATTAGGGCATGCACAATCCAATCTAAGTTGTTCAATGAAAAAGAAATCTCCATGTGTCCTACCCTCTTTGACCATTAATTTTTGCACTAGAAAACATAATGGTTAACATACCTAATCAGGTGTATTTTTTCCTTATTATTTGATCTATAATTTTATTGTCTTTTTCTTTCAATTTTTTTGTCTTAACTAGAGACTACTTTATATATGTTTCATTACAGTTTTGCATGAAGCATAATTTAGTGTGTGGATGACATCCAAGACTACTCACAACATGTAAGCTCAAGTATAACTTTCTATCTTTTACTCTGGTACTTTGTTTTATTGCATTAATAAAATAAAAGGGGGGGGGGAATTTAGTCATATAAATTAGCATTTACTTATAAAATAATGTACTTATGACCATCTATTTTTACACACTTATCTTATACCCAATTCCACAGCTCTACACTGATATTAATCTGCTCTATGAAAATAATGTATATCTTGAGCCAAATCTGATATATAATTCTTACTAATCTCACTCTAAAAAACCTAAGATTAGCCTCAATCTAATCCACACTTCTATCTTAGGTATCTTTGCTTCTCATAAAAGGTCACTCTTTTAGGAATATCTTGTTTGCTAATAGTGTTTGATTTCATCGATCGTGTCCTCCCACTAAATAATGACTAACCACTCAAATTCAAAATCACTTAACATGTCGTCTCACATGGTTCACAATCGCATCCAAGGAATTTACCAAAATATCACTACAAAGCCACATTTTAAATCATTTTACATACAAGAGGATCACATATGGAAAAACACTAGAACACCTAATTGCACATTTAGATAAAAATGTCTATTATTCCCAATTATGAGTACACAACCCTAGTAGTCTTGAGATAAATTTGATGATGCCTCGAATGTCACAAGTCATTATTGGAACACATACATAAACTAAAATTGCACTAGATTTTAACATTACACTAGTATTTCACACACACCATTGTAGTATGTGAGAACTACATGTAGTTTGATACCTCTTTAGAGTATTGATGTATAGGTAGATTTCAACACAAGGAGTGTTGAGGTCAAGAAAAAATTCAATTGATATCCCTTTTTTCTCATTTATTCCATTTATTCATAATTATTTATCAAACTAGGGTTTCAAATTAATAAGAAGGTATATAGTGGCTTCCTCAGTAGATTACAAATCATATAACACATATATAAGACTAGAATGTGATAACACATAAACCCATTTTTCCACAATGGGAAAAAATCCTATAAAAAACCAACACTCCCTATAGACTAAAACATAAGCCAGTCTTGTTTGTTTAATGTGTCCTTATCCAAAGGTCAAGTGAAGCCCTGTTCTTGATTCACAATCATCACATACAATCACATAGTTATATCCATAATCTCTATCACGGTATTACATCATATAATTTACAAATAGGAAATTTGTCTTTTTTCTTTCCCCTTTTAACACCTTTACATATTTAAAAAGTTATAAATAAGAAATACTTAATTTATTGCATATTTTAATACTATGAGTTTACACAAAAAATTATCATAATTAAGATCTAAGCTTTTTCCTTTTTTCCCCAATTTTAATAAAATGTGACGTTCAGTTTGACTTCCCACTTTAGAGTATTGGATATGTAGGTAACACTTAGCCATAAGGGCTGAATGTGGTCAAGTCAACCCATCCTTTTCACCTATTTTATCCATTCACAATGATTTGTTTTTGCAATGCAAAAAGATAAGGTTTCATCTTTATAAGGTTTTAGATTTCAGCCTTAGGGTTATATTTTTATATATAATTTATGTTTTCCCTCCCCACATGTGCAAATTAGAAAAATTTACCTTTTATCCTAGTGTTTCACACTCATTTTATTATTAGGGTTTCCTCTACTAGGATTATTCCTTGATTGACTAATATTTAGATCAAAGTAGCTCTACTTTTTAAATGCTTTGATATTTTTCAAGTCATAACGAGTGGATAAAAAACATGTTTTTGTTCATGAAAATACTATATGGAATTTTCAAAATTTGCAAGTTATTATTTTTAGTAAATTTGTCCTAAAGGATGAATGGTGTATCTATTTTCAAATTAATATATGGGTTTTGTATATATACTAATTTTTATAAAAAATCTCTTTTGGATTCCCAAAATTACTCATGGATTTATTTGAATGGTTAGTTATTTATTGCCTCCATGCTTGTTTACTTATTTGGATTAGGCCTTACTTATATTGTAATAGCTTGTTTAAGGCCTAATAAAACAAATAT
This sequence comes from Torreya grandis, assembly GCA_037957365.1. Taxonomy (NCBI): domain Eukaryota; kingdom Viridiplantae; phylum Streptophyta; class Pinopsida; order Cupressales; family Taxaceae; genus Torreya; species Torreya grandis. The sequence continues at coordinate 277,417 of JARHVA010006613.1, read as the reverse complement.
TTAAAATATATACAATAAAGAGCTAACAAAGAGTACAAAGTCAAAATATATACAACAAAGAGCTAACAAAACAAATAGAAGATAATAAACCCTAGGGATACAACAATGACTAGGAAAATTTATACAAAATAAACACCAAACCTACATTAAAAATCCATCAAAATTCATCAGAAGACCAAAAAACCAAAACACCACAAAAGTGAACCAAGAACCATCAACCAGAGGTTAGTGGTAAGACTCTGCTGAATTTGATAGTCAACTAGGTAAACAACCATGGTGTTGTCTTCTTTATTATTTTTTATTTTTTGAGGTAGCCACTTGTTATCTTTATCAAACATTTAGTTGAATATTCCACCTCACAATTCTTGGAATTAATGCCTTTACTTTGATTTTTGGATGAAACTTCTACCTTTTTCTTCTTGGTTAGGGTACATAAATCTTTTACATTTATTTCCTGCACCCTCTTCTTGACGTGAGTTACCTTTTATTACTTCTCATACCAAGTGGATTTGGATTTATTCTCAAACCCATTATTTTCCCCCCTATAAATAACCCCATTCCAACATCTTGAGCTTTCCCCACTCCTATGCCTCGCATGCTAACTCCCTCATTCTGGATGAGCTCCAACTGAGTCTTGATCCTTCATTTCCTCCATCTCATTACACATTTATTGTTGCTTGGAAATTTTGGACTTCATATTTTATATTTTATCCTCCAATTCCAAGGATTTTATACTCATACCCATTGGAAATTCAAATCTTTCATTTGGCCTTTGAAGCTCTTCCTCTTTTATATTATCTCTCCCTTTTCCTTCCATGGGAAACTTTGGGGTTTTTTTTAATTCAACCATTTCATACTTAGACTTCTTCACGTTATATTGCAACACTTTCATCTCATTAATAATTATAAAACACAAAGGCATAAATCTTACTTAGAAATGGAGAAAGAATGTTAAAAATGTGAAATTCTTTCCCTCTTTAGAAAAAAAAATGAAATTCCTTCCCTCTTTACAAATATCAAACAAATGTGTAGAGTGTGAAATTACTCATCTCCCTAGAAATGGCAAAAGAATGTGAATAATGTGAAATTCCTTCTCTCTAGATATGGTACACAAATGTGTGGAATGTAAACTCATCCTCTCTCTATAAATGACAAAAGACTATGAAGTATGTGAAATTCCTCCTCACTCTATAAATGGTAAACAAATGTGAAGACAGTGAAATTCCTTCTATTTCTCTAGAAATATGAAATGGTATAAATAGATGTGATGATTACTTATGTTCTATTTAAATATAATGTGAAAATATTTCTTCAAATGAATCTTGTATTAAAACCAAATGTGATGATAGTATAATAATATGTGGTGATAGATATTTTGAATGTGAATCTATGGAAGTGGACGTTACACATGAGTGTTATTGTTACTTACACAACATGCCCTCATTTTTCCAAGAATTAAGGAACCTCCTTTTTTTGACCTTTTACTCTATTCCCACATACACTCACAATTTTTTGGTTTTAGCACTACAACTTGCCTTGGTGGTCTCTCTCTATTTGTATGCCGAATTAGGACTCGAAACCACCACTGTTAGTAATGCCAAGTCCATATGAGTTAACCTAATATTTTATACTTAGCATAAAAATAGAGTTATATCCTCCCAATTTTCCTTAAAATTATAGTTCTCATGGCTCTCCTAAATCTTTTAAATTGTTTCCAGGGGTGTTCACACTAAGCCATCAAGTGACTATGTTGTCCTCAGGTGACTAACATGTCATCGAGCGACCAATATGCCATCAGGTAATCACATTACTATTGGGTGATAGATATGTCATTAGGTGATCACATTACAGTTGGGTGATGGATATGTCATTGGTTAATCACATTATGACCATTGATCAATTATATTATGTCTATCAGGTGATTGTAGTAAATTATCGATCAACTACCAGATTGATGGGTGATTGATATGCCATAAGATGATCACATTGTTATCAATCAATCTAAATTTTTTAAGTGTTGTATATATTATTTTATCTCATTATTCTAGAACTTTTCAAAAAATAACTTGTTTTCTTTGCCTTGTGTGGGTGGTGAATAGTGAAAATATGACAATGAGGAGCAAACTTTGCATTAAAAACTATCAGGCAACCATATTATAGCCATTGAGTGACCACATTACAGTCGATGGAGCCCGATGCCTATATTATAGCCATTGGGTGATTGAATTCTTAATCATTGAGAATTAATGAGGGTGGTTAACCATTGTAAGAAAGTAGTTAGTGCATTAAAGGTGGTTGTTGGTGGCCAAAGATATATATTAGATCATTTTGTCATTGTTAAGGGTTGGTTTTTATTCTCCAAAAGAGACCATAGATCCAACCACACTTTTTTATATAGTTTACTCATTTTTTTCCTCCATCTTATTTTTAATAGGGAGATGTTGTTGAGGTTTATACTTGAATGATCATTATAATGCTATTATGCTATTAAACAAACATCTTATTTAATATATGAGCTCTAGATGTTTATTTGGCATCTACTTGCATGTGTAATATGGTGGTGGTGTCTTATTTCCATTATATCTCTTTGATCCATAGACTTTGGCACTGATTCCCATTGTAGTTATGTAAATACTATCCAGATGCAGGGTTATTTAATATACATTTGATTAGATGATTGTTGGATTTGGCTATGTCCTCCCATATTTTCCCTCTTTTTTTATCTAGCCATTAGCTTAGGGTTTTATTATATAATATATTGTTAATTATATATATGTGATTTCAAGTCTATTCATTATGTAAATTTACTATTATAAGTTAATAATGGAATGAACATCCAAATCAGTTGTAAGCATGCTATGCAAACCTTAAATATTGATTATTGGGTATATTAAATGGATGCATGTTTTATTATTTATAATATTTGCACAAACCTAATTAAATAAGAATGACAAACATGAAATTTATTTAATATTATTCAAGTACCTAAATCCCCTTAAAAAATATATTAAAGTTTCAAAATAGGTACAACCAACAAAGGCCCCTTGAATGAAATGGTCACAAGGATCCACTGAGTGAAAATCAATGTGCTTAGACTAGGTACATAAAAAACTTGGGGAGATTCCCTGGGATCTCTTTTCAAGAAAGGTGAGCCTAGAATATTGGTGCATGCCAAAACACACGTCAACATAACTACAACTAAAATGAATGCCTAAATTGAAATATTTTAGACTTACCCTTGATTGCAAACTTATCACCCTATACTTTACACTTCTCCTAGTTCATTGCCTACTTAAAACACACACCAACAAATTGAAGCTAGAAGGAGGGCTTGAAATAATGTGTTTTAGACTTATTTTGTGTTTTTGAAGAGTTACCTAGTTGTTTTTTAAGCTCTCAAACTGGAAAACTTTTTATTTGAGTCTTCCAATGGCCTTATCATGGCTAGGTGGGTAAAGTTGTCCAATAAAAATCCTAGAACACATCCACGATCTACTTAAGAATATTAGTTCATTTTTCCAAAATACACACATGATGGGATTATGATAGTAGAATAACACATTCAAGTGTTTAAGGATACCATTGTTAAAACTCGCATCCAATATGAAGATGTTGCTTGTCATTTGTTCCCTTATTATTTGGATAAAGATGCTTACAAATGGTACATTGGACTACTATATGGGTATATAACCACATGGGTTATTTTTTAAAGTTCATTCTTAAGCCATTTTAGAGGGCCCATCGATATTAATACCCTATAACATGAGTTTCCAATGAATATCTAAGTGCTTTCAACCAATGCTTTCATCAATTATATATGGGGTTAAAAGACCCTTTTTTATATACTGAGGTAGTAACCATATAGATTTACCTTATAAAATTATTTACCATTAATTTTATGTTTCTTCAAAGGACTCCCTTAGCTCTCACATAGTTGGCATTGGCCTATCAAGCAACTTGCACCATTGAAGAAGATGTTGTGTCTCATGATCAAAATATTGATTTTTCTTACGCATTGAGATAAACAAATGTTCATCCACAAAATACTTCAATATGCTTCATTGTGAGTCATCCCATTAGCCAAATTATGCGTTATAATGAGACATTTACCCAAACATTATGTTATATGTGTTATCAAGTGAGCTCCCCTGTATTGAATGAAGACCCTACTTACTCTATTAATGCATATAATTTTTTTAGTTTAGGATGCAATTAGTAAGATGTTTTTACTAACTTTACTAGTCATGTGTATTTTGATACTTATAATAATTATGTACCATTCACTTCAAGTAGATATCAATAGAAAATATATGGTCTAATCCCTAATATCAATGATGATGAGTCTGATGATGAGGAAACATCTGCTATATTGAGTGACTTGGTAATACTTGGTTAAATCAGAGATGAGCTACCTACCCATGAGGGTGAATCACTAGTCTCTTGTAATCAACCAAAATATGAACTCGATGAGTTGGATCCACTAGATGAGGAAGATGCAATATTTGCATCTAAATCATTCTTCTCTTATCTTATTCCCTCTCTAACTAAAAAGTTGATTCAAGATTGTAAATAGCTCGATGGTAGAAGTATCTCTCCTAGTCCATCAGTGGAGATGAACAAACTTGAAGAATAAGCCAAAGATGAAGTACATTGTACACATAAAATAAGATATTTATAAGGAATTAAAATTGAATATCTCCAACTTATAGATATCCTTGCATTTAAACCAATTGGAATCAACTTGAAGTATGTAGATATAGAGGGAGGAGGTATGCCAATGCAAATTAAATTTGAAAGTTCACATCTTCAGTGAATTCCTTTGCATACCTCAACCATGGATAACAAGGAAAAGAGATCATTAACATGGGGAAAACCATTCCCATGCCTCTTTGGCAATAAAAATGAAGACCAATATGCTTCCATAACATCCATGAGAATCAAGGAACAACTTATAAGTGACTCATCTACTCGCTGCCACCAAAAATATGCCACTATCAGGTTGGATCTTCCAATTAGCCTGGTATATATGAGTACCCAAACCTATCCCTCACTGAAATATGATGTATGGGCTGAGGTATTTTATAAACTCCATCTCTCATGCTTTCTAAAATATAGATGCAAATATGATGAAAAATTATATAGTCCTAGTTTAAATTTCATGAACTAAACATGGATAAAAATTTATGGGATAGAGTTTTCCATCATAGAGGGAAACATAGAATAAAGTAGGTGTGCCATCTACCATTATCAAAATCCTATGAAATCAGGTGTCTGACTGGTTCAAGCATGTACTAGCTTGAACATTTTCTATGATTACCTTTTCTTTTCCCTTCCCTATTTTATTTTATTTTTCTTTCCTTCTTGTCCATTATTGTTAGTTTAGTTTAGGTTTGATTTGATTTGATTTATTTGTTTTCATTGTTGGGTTTGTACCAACTATTTTTATCCTCAAGTTCCCCTTGTTCATCAAAGAAATTAAATAAGGAGTTGCCATAAAAGTGACATGGATGGCACCCAAAGAGCCTAATCATAATTTTACTCAAGTAACTTACGTGTTATTACTTTGTTCATTTCTTGAGTTATAAAGGTCAATTATTCTTAACAGAACCTATGAATTTTAGAAAAACCATCCTCTTTTTTGAATCCATCTAATGCACTTAAAAAAATATTTAAAGAAAAATGCAAAATTGATTCAATTTTGGGTTTGTATTGAGTTGTCACGAACTTGTTGGTTCCCTTTTACCCATGGCTTGGCCCCCAACCCTATATAGATGTAAATGTAAAATATATTGTCAAAATAATTTAGTTAAAATGTAAAATATAAAATTCTCTTTGAAAGGGTGATCTTGATAGCCTCCACCACAAGGTTTTTGGCCTGGTTGGTAGTGGAGCAAGGCCATTAGAAGGGACCATAGGTATCTATATTAGGGATATAAATGCCTAGTTAGTAGCAAATTAATGCCCACACCACTTTCCCCCTAAGATAAATTGTAAATTATTTCTCCTTCCGTAGTTTTAGCTTTATGTAAATCTGAATCACTGGGTGTGAATTCAAAGAAAATGAATAAATCACTCAATCACACACATAGATGGCTTTGATAGGATTTCAAATTAGTATGTCACTTGTTCTTATAAACATTAGTGCCTTTGAATTATGGTTTGTTCTAGGTGATTACTCTTAGGTAATGCCTTTTACTCTTGTGAAATTAGAAATTTTAGATTCTCAAAATACTTAAGAGTATTTCCCAGTAAGATTTATCATTTGTTATTGCTTGGATAACATGCCTTAATTATTCCAAAAATTGGGGAGCCTATTTTTTTGACCTTTTTATCTATTCCCATAAATACTCAAGGTTTGTTGATATCAACACTATAACTTCACTTGGTGGTCCATCTCAAATTGTATGTTGAATTATGACTCAAAACCATCACTGTTAGAAAGGCCAAGTCTATGCGAGTTAAGTTGGTATTTTACACTTAGTGTAAAAATGGAGTTAGGGCTTCATAATTTGCATTTAAAGGCTAGATCTCATGGATCTATTAGACATCTTAGCTAATTACTAAAGGAGTTATCATTATACCATCAAGTGACTACTAGGTCGATGGGCAATAACTATACCACTAGATGACCACATTGTCATCGATCAACCTAAACTTTCTGTGTTGTATGTCTTATTTTGTCTCCATTCTTCTAGCACTTTTTAGATAGTAATTTTTTTTCTTTGCCTTGTATAGGTGGTGAATAGTGAAAATATAGTGGTGGGGAGCAAACTTTACATTAAGAGTCATTAGATGACCATATTATAGCCATTAGGTGATCACATTATAGTTGATAGACAGTGACGCCTGTATTACAACTATCATGTAACTACATTGCTAGTCATTGAGTATTAATGAGGGTGGTTGAACATTGTTATAAGGTAGTTGGTACATTAAATATGGTTTTTGGTGGCTAGAGATCTATATATGGGATCATTTTTTCATTGTTAAGGGTTGGTTTGTCTTCTCTAAAAGAGATCATAGAGCCAACCACACTTTTTTTCTACAGTTTGATCTTTTTCCCTCCCTCTTGTTTTTCATGGGGAGATGCTATCAAGGTTCATAGTCAACTTATCATTTTAATTATATTTTTCTATCAAGCAAACATCTTATTTAATATATGAGTTCTAAAATTCTATTTGGCATCTACTTACATGTGTAATATGGTGGTGGTGACTTGGGTGTAATAAAGTCTTTCCATTTTTAATTTATTTCTTTATATACATTTGGCTTCTAGGTGGGAGTTCATCATGTCCCCATGAGTTCTTTATGGGTGCATTTCCTTAGGGTTTGATCTCTCAGCATCATACCAATCCCACTCCATGGTGGGGTATACAAATTGGGAAAAATTATGGATGGGATAGTGGTGAGCTATTAGCCTAACCATCTCAATAGGTACCCATGCCATGTAGCAACTAGACATCAGACTCCACTAAGCAATACATAACTGGAGTCACTATACAAAGTAATAGACCCTTGCATAGTAATCTAAGCAATTCAGATTCAATTGACATGATTGTGCCATTATTTTAGCCATATTTAAGACCATCTAGTATGTGCAAAATTTATAGATTTCAGTCAAAACCCCACTTATCAAGAATTTGTTACCAAATGTCGAGCACTCCTTGCTCTAAGTCCATGCCACTTACCAATGATTGAGAGATTTAGGGGGAATAAAAACTCTACCCATACTTGTACTTTAATTTTTGGATTAACACTTAAATCCTCACAAACATTGGTATATCAATGGAAACTTTGGTAGAAGCTATGCACACCCATGTTAGTTCTAGATATAGGATAAACCATTAGTGTTATTCAAATTTATTTTATTTATGTGTATTGTTAGACTAAAACTGTTTATTTGTATTGTCATGTCAAAATAAGTCTGAAACTACCATGTTGTTTTCACACCCTTTTAGCCTAAGAGGTGTTACTTTGTCCATTTGTGTCACACTTGCTATCTTAGAAATTTTATTCAAAAACCATTTGTGTGTCACTTGTTTAAATGGGGCATCATTACACTACCCATTTCATCTCAAATATTTGCCTTGGATTTTTTAGTCTAAAATCATTTGTCATGTTATTTGTTTGAAGGAGCATTTTTACACTACCTAAATCATTCTAATCTCTTGTTGCCTTTGAAACCAAGTTCCAAACTATTTTTGTACCTCTATTGTTTCAAATGCATAGTTATGCTACCCATTTTGTTCTAGATCTTTTGCCTTAGAACATTTGAGTCTTTTTGCATTTAATTTAAAACTCAACCTTTTAAAGTGCAAATCCTAAACTAATTAGGTTCATGACAAAACCTCATCTAATTTAGGATTAGGTTATCTACCTTTTTGTGTTTGGATTGTGTTACTTGGGTTGATTTCATATTTGATATAAAGAACCCCTCGCCTAGAACTAGTTATTATTATTTATTTTATACCTTGTTTAGAGCATCCTTTTGAGCCAAGTTGTTGCCATGTACTTTATTTGAAGGTTATTGTGCTGAATTTCTATTGTCTTAGTTCCATTATTCCAAATATATTCTTGAGAATAAAGTATTGAGCCTTAGTGAGCCAACTATCGAGTGTCATATGAGCTAATTAAGTTAGTTTAGTTTGCTTTTGAGTTCTGGTTTGAGTTCCTTATTTTTGAGTCTAGCCTTGTTTTTTCCATTAGAATGATTATAATTGCCTTTGGGAAAATCATTGTTATCTTTTGATCCTAATTCATAATTTTTCTACTTTGGTTAGACACTTTTTATCACTGATTATAATTGCCTTTGGGAAAATCAGTACTTTAGCCATAGATGATTTTTGAGCCTTTGTGTTACTTTTTCCACATATTATAACCACCTTTGGGAAAATATGTATCATTTGTTAGACTAGTTTTTTATTTGTTTTAGTCCTAATTTTTCCTAGTGTAGTTGTTTATCCCTTTTACCCATCCTATAGAGACAAAGGTCCTTTGTCTTTAGACCTTGATTGTTTGTTACCTTTAGACCCTTTATTTTTCACCTGACCTATCCATGGATCTGAACATGCCTCTTGACACACATAATAGAACCATGTATAATCTAGGTTATGATAACTTTATGACCAATGACCCTTTTGTTCATGAGTCATATGATGATGTAGCTTATGATATGGATCATTATCCATCTTATAACATCCCATACATTACACAAAGGGATGACCCTTTAGTGAAATATTTGGTAACTATATCTCCTTATCCAGGCCAAAAACCATATCAAATGGCATAATACCTTGCTCAAATGATGCCTAACATTGAATAAAACACACAACAAGAGACCTATTATTTTATGATACTAACACAAAAAAACTATTATTTGTACTTATTTAAATGTCATTTTTTGGAAAATAAGGACAAAGTGCTCCTAAGAGTTGTCGAAGTGGTAGCCAAATTTTTGCCAGACTTTTCACATGAAAGTCTGAGCAATTGGATTAGAACCCCTAATAGTGTGCCTCAAATTCAACCATTCAAATAAGCAACAACTAGTTATAGTCAAGCTCTAGTCTAAATGCCACAAGGCAAAAATACACCTATAAAAGGGAAAGGTATTATGGACAAATAAATAGAATAGGTATAATAGGCATACCAAACTGATCTCAACCTAACTCATAACCTCAATGTAATGGCTATTTATATCAAACTACTTATTGAGATAGCTCCATCGATGGGGTAATAAATAGATGCCTTGAGCTACACAAGCTAAACTATAGACCCATTTAGCCAAAGCATGTTGGTTAGTGATATGTATAATGTCCATGTTTCAATAAAAGATAATGCTACTCAAATGGAGGATACCACTCAAAATATTATGGATAACATGCAAGTACATTCTAATTTAAACCAAAGCAGGTCTACTTTACCACCAAGAAATGCATAATAAATTCCTCCAAACAACATTACGAGTGGAATACAATAATAGGGAATAGGTATGCCTCTTTCATAAAATCAATAACCAACCTCCACTCCTCAACCAATTACTTCCTCACATGTACAATAGGGTATAACAAGCCAATAACAAACCAAATTACCACTACAACAATAGGTGATAATGAATGTTCTGACATAACAAACACAAATTGATTTACCTTATCAATCATAGATGTTGCCTAACTAACAATGTATTCTTATTGGTCAAAAAGTACCAATTGGTTAGTAAGAATATTTGCCAAACCAATAGTTTCCAAACCCACAACACTTACCAAACCAATAGTTTCTAAACCAAGAATTACCAAACCTCCAACAAGTGCTACTTTAACATCAAGTACCAATCCAATAATAGGTGCTTATCCAAAAATAAGGCTCTTACGCATAATAGGTACCAGGTGCTAGGTAATAATTTACCTTCACCTAATAAGTATCTCACATGCAATAAGGATCCAACTAATAACACCTCCAATAATGAGAATCTAGTCAAAATGTGTTCCCTATATACAACAAGGTTCAACAAGTAGGCAAAAATTTCCCTCCCAAGCCTAACAATACCAACACATTCTATAGAGCCAAATGCCATTACCATAACTATAATTCACTAGCCATGGTTATGTAACTAACCTAAATTAGAATGTGATTCAAAAACATCACATTCTATACCCATAATATAACCCTAATGTACATATATGCATACCTGGTCACTTGACCAATTCAACCAACATCCCATAATATCCTTACCCCAGTCAAGGTAATCCACCTTTGATCATGAAACCTAAAAAACAACATACCATTCCCTTTGATTTATTTTCCCAAGAGTTGTAATAGATGAAGGATGCAATTCAGGCTATACAGGTTGGAAAATAAGCGAAGAAATTCAAATTAGATGAGATATGCTCTTACCCATTCAACATGGAGTATCTTCAAATACCACTTCTTCCAGGTTATGATCCACCTAAATTTGATAAATATAAAGGCAAAGGTGAGCCTAAAGGGAATTTGAAGGAATTTTTTATTTCCTACAAGGTGGTGGCATATAGTGATATATACTTACTTCTACTCTTCCCTAGGTGTCTAACTAGACAAGCCTTGGAATGGCTATTAAAATTACCAAAGAACTCTATACCCAACTTCGATGATCTCTCAGAGAAGTTTGTACAACACTTTTCTTATAATATTATGTATAAAACTACTATTGTGGATTCAGGCCAATCTAAACAAAACATTGGTAAAAGCTTCACTGCATACTTGTAAAGTTAGAGAACCCTAACAAGCTGGTTTACTCACAATATACTAGATAAGTAGTTGAATGTGATATTTAATAGGAAATTATAGAATGAGATATCCTACCATCTTGAGCTATAATGTGCTCATACATTCAAAGAGGTTATATCAAAATAAATACATATTGAGAAAGCCTTTGTTAACAAAGGCATAATCATGTTATACCCTTATAATCATAACCAAAACTAGAATTAAGGCTAGAACCATAATCAAAACCCAACTCTAATATCAACTTCAACACCACCTCAAGACAACAATAATGAGAGACCTAAACATTACAATTGGAATAAGAATGTTTTTGGCAATAGGGTTATTGAATCATGCCATGTTTAGATGGTGCAAACACTATTGGATGGTGGAGCCTAATCTTATTATAATGCCTAGTTCCTGATGGGGGGGTAATACCCCCAAAGCAAAATTTTATGAAAAATGCATTGTAAAATATTGTAATTTCATAATAAATTTGGACCATTCATTATTAGGTCATAAATCTAATGGTAGAAATTATATTGATGCATTTTTTCCCTAATATGTAACCCTCCTCTGATATGAGGGCATTGTAATTATAGAGACACATTATATGTGTGAGGGAAGAGGATATTGTAATGGATGTGTTACAAGTTTTTCCCTTCATTTGTTGGACTCCATAAGAGAAGAACTGGCCATTTTTGTGTGGACGTAGCTCATGTTGGGTGAACCATGTTAAGTATATCTCTATTGTGTTGTGTTTTTTGCATTTTATTTTTATTTTTTATTTCATTAATATTGTTCTACATTTTATATTCTTAACAATTGGTATCAAATCTAAAGGATTATTTGGCAGATAAACTCATAAGAAAAGAGGGTTCTTGGTTCAAGTGAGAGCAATGGTGGAAGAAGGCAAGTTTAAGGTTGAGAAGTTCAATGACCAAAACTATCATATATAGAAGATGCAAATGGAGGACTATCTATATCAAAAGGATCTTTTCCTACCATTGGGTGGAATATCAAAGAAGCCATAAACTATGAAGGATAAATAATGGGAGGTTCCTGATAGAAAGGCACTAAAAATAATATAGATGTGCCTAACAATGTCGATGGCATTCAATATTTCAAAAGAAAAGACAATAATATATGTGATAAAGGCATTGGATAGAGTGTATGAAAAATCCTCAACCTATAACAAGGTATTTCTTATGAAGCATTTATTTAATATGGAGATGTTAGAAGGTGGGTTTTTTGCTGATCATTTAAATAAATTTAATATCATCACAAATCAATTAAGCTCTATATGAGGAAACTTTGATGATGAGGTTAGGGATCTTTTGATTCTATGCTCATTGACAGAAAGATGGAATGGCTTGGTCATGGATATGAGTAATTCTATCTCTGGTTCAAACACTTTAAAGTTTGATGATGTTATTAGTGTTATTCTAAGTGAGGAAATGCAATGGAAAAGCATAGGTGAGAGATCAGGTAATTCTTTGACTATAGAGAATAGGGGAAGATAAAAGGATATAGGAAAGGGCCTAGGGAGTTGTGGGAAGTCTAATAAGGGTAGATCCAAATCCTTAGGGTTATTGTTGTGATAGATTTATGGGAAGAAAGGACACTTGAAGAAAGATTGTTGGTTTCAAAAAGGAAAATAAGGAGATGGACAACAAGATAAAACTCAAGAATAAAATGTAGCAAGTGATGTGTTACAAGATGAATCAACCCTTTATTTAGATAGTATTAATGATTCTTGGGTGTTAGATTCAAGGGATTCATTTCATGCTACACCCCATAGGAAATATTTTCAAGAATATATTCAAGGTGATTTTGGATAAGTTTATTTGGGTGATGGTGAACCCTATAAAATTATTAGAAAGGGTAAGATACAAATACAATTATATAATGAAAACAAATGGTTGCTAAAAGAGGTGAGGCATGTTCCTGAGTTTAAAAAAAATATAATTTTAGTAGGATAGTTGGGAAGTGAGGGCTGCATATTTAATTTTTAGAAATTTTTTGGAAGGTCACTAAAGGATCATTAGTAATAACAAAATGAGATAAGGTAGGTACATTATATTTATCTAATGGTAATGTTGAATTTTATATTGCTTTAGCTTCTATAGAAGTGGATACAAAATTATGACACCATAGACTTGGGCATATGAGTGAGAAGGGGATGTAACTTATCCAATCAAAGAATTTGTTTCCAGATTTAAAGAAGGTGGATTTGGATTTTTGTGAGCACTGTGTCTATGGAAAATAGAAGAGAGTTATTTTTCTTAGAGTTGGGAAGATAAAGAAGGAAGAATAGTTAGAGCTTGTACATATAGATGTATGGGGATCGACTCAGGTATCATCCCTTAGTGTCTCTTCTTATTATATTAATTTTATTGATGATGTAACTATAAAAACTTGGGTTTATTGCATATCAAAAAAATCTTATGTTTTTGATACTATTAAGAAATGGAAAGCTTTGGTTGAGAATGAGACAAGAAATAAGTTGAAGTGTGTCAGATTAGACAATGGAGGTGATACTACAACAAGGATTTTGATAATTATTATTCATCTCATGGGATTCATAGAGATAAGATGGTTCTCAGAACACCAAAACAAAATGGTGTGTTAAAAAGGATGAACAAGATAATCATGGATCATACAAGGAGCATGATATTTCATGTAGGGTTGCCCCTATATTTTTGGGTAGATGCTATGGATATTACTATTTACTTAATAAATAGAGGACCTTTAAGTCTTTTGGATGGTGGTATTTTAGAAGAAGCATGGACATGTTAAAAGGTAGACTATTCCTTTTTAAAGACTTTTGGTTGTGAATCATTTGTCCATATTGATAAAGAAAATAAAACCAAGCTTGAAGCAAAATCCAAGAAATGTACTTTTATTGGATATGGAGTTAAAGATTTTGGTTACCGTTTATGGGATTTTAAAAATTGCAAAATCATTAAGAGTAGAGATGTGATCTTTAATGAGAAGGTCATGTACAAGATCAGTTACAGAGAAAGAAACAAGAAAATTCAAATAAAAAATATGCAATACTTGATGAAATTACTGGAAATGAATTTTTAAAAGTGCAAGAAAAAATAGAATGTGCAACAACTTCAACAAGTACTTAAAAATCTTGAAAGTGTAGTTAGAAGATGTACCAGAGTAAGCAAATTCTTTGAACAATAATCTCCTTCAATTTATTATTTATTATTGATTGATGGTGGTTATCTAGAAAGCTATGAAGAAACAATGTAGGTAGAAACCATAAAGAAGTGGGAGCAAGGTATGAAAGAGGAGATGGACTCCTTGGTTCATAACCAAACTTGGGATTTGGTTTAGTTTCCTACAGGTAAAAGAGCATTGAAAAATAAGTTGATTTATAGGTTGAAGGAAGAAGATGGAGGCAAAAAGAGGTACAAGGTCAAACTTGTTGTAAAGGGGTTTACACAAAAGAAAGGTATAGGTTTTGATGAAATATTTTTTCTAGCTATTAAAATGACTTTCCATAAAAATTGTTTTAATTTTGGTAGCAGTAAAAGATTTGCACCTTGAATAGTTATATGTGAAGACTGCCTTCCTTCATGGTGAATTAGAGAGGAAATATATATGGAACAACCATAGGGATATGAAGTCAAAGGTAAGGAGAAAATGGTGTATAGGTTGAAGAAGAGTTTGTATGGCCTAAAACAAGATCCAAGGTAGTGGTATTTGAAATTTGACTTGTTTACGATAGAATAAGGTTATAGTAGATGTCATTCTGACCACTCTATTTATTTTAAGATATTAGATAATGATAGCTATATTATATTTTTATTGTATGTATATGACATGACATGCTTGTTATAGGGTCTAACATGCATGATATAAATGAGCTCAAAATAAAACTATTAGATTCATTTACAATGAAGGATTTGGGTGATGTAAAACAAATCCTTGGTATGAGAATAATAAGAGACATAAAAAATATAAAATTGACATTGTCTCAAGAAGAATATATCAAGAAGGTGTTAGTCAAGTTCAATATGAAAGATGCAAAACTTGTGAGTACACCTTTGGGAGGGTACTTCAAATCAAGCAAGTAATAATGTACTAAAATATAGGAAGAAATCAATTACATGTCCAAATTACCCTATGCTTCAATAGTTGGAAGTCTAATGTATGCTATGGTGTGCACAAAACTAGACATTATTCATGTAATGGGAGTTGTCAGTAGCTTTA
Source organism: Torreya grandis (assembly GCA_037957365.1). Classification (NCBI taxonomy): domain Eukaryota; kingdom Viridiplantae; phylum Streptophyta; class Pinopsida; order Cupressales; family Taxaceae; genus Torreya; species Torreya grandis. The sequence continues at coordinate 261,952 of JARHVA010006613.1, read as the reverse complement.
TGAATAATCCAAGAAAGGAGCATTAGGATGTAGTCAAGTGGATTGTTAGGTACTTGAGAGGGACCATTGATAGATAATTATGTTATGAAGGTTTAGATGTTACCTTACAAGGATATGTTGATATAGACATGGCTAGAGATTTAGATGGTAGGAGGAGCACATAGGTTATGTATTCACTATTGGTGACACAATAGCTAGTTAGATTTCAAGATTGTAGAAGATATTTGATCTGTCAACTATAGAGGCAAAATATGTTGCAACTACAGAAGTAAGCAAAGAGATGATATGGATGCAATGGTTCATGGAAGAGTTAAGGCAAAAGTAGGAAGATTTTAGGTTGTATAGTGATAGATATACTATGATTTATTTAGTAAATAACTCAAAATTCCATTCAAGAATCAAACATATACAACTTAGATATCACTTTATTCATTCAGTTTTGGAGGATGGTCAACTGAAGTTGGAAAATATCTATATGAGTTAGAATCCTATAGATATGCTAACAAAGATAGTCAAAAAAGAGAATATAAAGAGTTTTTCATCTTCAATAGGTCTTTATGGATAACAAGGAAGATGAGAAACATGCTAAGGTCAAATTTTAAACAAAAATCCAAGGAAGAGTTGTAGCGGTGGAGTTGAAATAATTGGTCTCCAAGTGGGAGATTGTTGGATGGTGGAGCCTAATCTTATTATAATGCCTAGTTCCTAATAGGGGGCTATGGTGGGGAAACCCCCCCCACTAAGGTCACCATGGGGGTCTAGGGGGGTGAAAAACTCCCTTGGATCCCCCTTGGTGGCGGTTTCAAGACAACACCCCTGAAGTAAAATTTTGTGAAAAATGCATTGTAAAATATTGTAATTTCATAGCAAATATAGACCATTCACTATTAGGTCATAAATTTAATGGTAGAAATTATGTTGATGCATTTTTTCCCTAATATGTAACCCTCCTTTGATATGAGGGAATTGTAATTATGGTGACACACTAAGTGTGTAAGGGAAGAGGATATTGTAGTGGATGTATTGCAAGTTTTCCCTTCATTTATTGGACTGAATAAGATAAGAACTAGCCATTTTTGTGTAGATGTAGCCCATGTTGGGTAAACCATGTTAAATATATGTCTATATTGTGTTGTGTTTTTTGTATTTTATTTCCATTTTTTATTTCATTAATATTGCTCTGCATTCTATATTCCTAACAAACACCGATTGTATATTTACCTCCATCCACTCAATAACCACCTCCTCCATACATTTAACTAGGACTTCCATAAAAATAACTACAAAATCAATTGAAAGCTCCTCCTCTAAGGAGAAGACCACCCATTCCCCAACAATTTAGTGACCTTGGTGAGCCAATTGAATTTGTGTTCTAAAGATTAGTTCAAGTGAATATGATTAGTTAGCCAATACCAAAGCCATTTCCTGATGGGATACCTTTTCCTAATTGGTACAAGGAACCTAAATTTTGTGAGTACCATCATGTCATAGGACATTCCATAAGATGGTGTATCTAACTCAGACATATGATTAAGAACATCCTAAAAAATGGAGAGATAAAATGAGACACCCATGCTCTTACAAATAATCATAACTTGGGTATCTACTAGAATCTATTTCCTTAACATAATAATAATAAAAATAACCAACAAAAATATCAATAATAGCGATAGAGTATTCCACCATAAAATCAAAAACAACAATGCTAGCCATAATAAAAACAACATAAAGGTCAGAACCAAGGGAAAAATGATCAAACCAACTAAGGAGGTCATCATGCCATTGTGTATACCTATAAAAATGTTGGAGGACATGTTTTAGGTGGTCATATTGCCACCATCACTATCAACCCTTAACAAACTACAAATAGACCGAGACCTTTATCCAATAATGCCTATTTGCCAAATAATACCCACCAACCTCCTTATGTTTGTGATTATTCTATGGGACATGTTGATAATCAAGAACCATAATGTCTAAGAATCACCATTCCAAGCCTTGTTACCTAGCCAAAAAAATACCAAATCCAAGTTCTAAATTGATATTATGCAATCACATCTCAATGAGCTACGGTTACTATCAAAAGACCATAACCAAATACTACAAATGAGCCTAATCAACCTTTTATGCCTATTAAAAATAAACCAATTAAAAAAATTGAGGGGAAGACCTATGATATTATGAAATAACTGAATAAGACACCTACAAACATATCCATCATGGATTTGTTGGACATTTCTATTATCCACAAAGACATCCTAAATGAGAATTTGAACCAATCCCTTATGCTAGATGATATCACTTCAGACAAATTCCAAGCCATGGTAGGACATTTGGCCCCTAGATAATGTCTCACCTTTAATGAAAGTGATATGTCTTCTCTGGGCACTTTTCATAATAACCCATCATACATTGAAATTGGTATAACAAACTATAGAGTTAAACATGTCCTTGTAGATAATGGTCTAGGGCTCAACATTGTGTTTTTGAAGTTGGTCAAACATCTCAAATATATAGTAGCCAACTTGTAACTAGATACCATCATTATCAAGGTATATGATAACCAAGAATGAGAATCTCAAGGTACCATTAGCTTGCTAGTGGTCATTAGGCCATTAACTCATGATACTCTATGTCATGTTTTAGACCTAGATCTATCTTACAATCTATTATTGGGCTGACCCTAGATCTATGAAATCAAGGATATACCTTATGCATTGCATCAATGTATAGATTTTTCACATTTACAAATGGAAGTGACTATACCTGCTGATCTTCAACCATATCATTATTGTAAATGCCTTAAGGTTGAGTATAAAAGCTATAACTACCAATTCAACATGAATCCTATGCCTAAATCAGATACATAAAATGTTGAAAAGGAAAAAACCATTGAATCAATCCTAGAAGCTAATTACATTGACCCAATTATCTTAGCCTCTACCTCAGCCATGCCTCCACCAAAAATTTCCAACCACTTCTATATCACCAAAAAAGGTCTTGAAGAATATAACACTTGTAATGCATTCCATATTTACAAATTACCTAAAAATCCTAAAGCTTATGGGAGACCTAAGGCCAAGACTACTCTTATGGAGTGGAAAACCAAAGGAAAATATTAGTTAAACAATCCCATTATTTTTAAACTAGCATTTGGCCTAAAATAAGACCCCTTAGCATAAGATGATCCATGGTTATACATTGATGAATTGGCTAACTATTACCAAAGTGTGAAGTATCCTATTCCCAATTAGATTATGGATCACTTAGCTTATGAAGACAAAGTCCTCAGGTTACATTAACAAGGCACAATCAAACCAGTATCCATGACCAAGTACAAGGAAACCCATGATGTTGGATTTAAATTGCTTGGGGGTGACCCCATATACCTTATTTGCATTCTAACACTAATGACTAGAGATGAAAATGACATAAATGATGCAAAGTTTAATTATAACATCTACGATGACCTTACCACTACAAATTTATTTAACCCCCATGCCATTTACACTATTATCCTTATTTATCAACCTTCACATTTAACCCTTTTCCATCCCCAATTAATAGATAGGGACCAGTAAGAGTCAATAATGCCATTAGATGAGTTTGAAAATGATGAGGCCATATAAGAATTTTTGGGATTGATGAGTCACATACCTCTTTGTGACCATAAATAGGGATTTTATATTAGATTGGATCCTACTACCTACTTCAAAGAGTGGGTGGACTCACCTAGCTAAAAGCAAAAACAAAATTAAACATTAAGGTTTGAAAATGAAAACCTCTTTCGAGCACTTTTTGATTAGGGAAAAAGTAAAGAGAAAGGAAAGTCTCTTAGTGAAAATCAGTTTTTGACACCATTATATGGGGATGTTCATCTCTCTTCTTATGAATCATAGGAGACCTATAACCCATAATCTCTTTATAGATCAAATACTAATTCTAAGTAGTGACAAGATTTTGCATAGATTATTCAAGAGTGCCCTGAGGTATTTGTATCATAGCTGATGCTATCACTAAGAGATTTTGATTCATCCTATTTAGGAGAATTAGATGAGCCAATCTATCTGGAGGACTTTGCCATTGCCAATTTATTCAAATCTTTGCCAATTATTCTAGATGATGGTTTTATTGACTAATTTTGATTCCTAAGTCAAAAAGGTCAACCCCCTATAGATTTAAACTTTCATAGGGTCATTAAAACTTGTATGTGGCATTAAAAATGTCTTGTTATGGTCTTGAATGCTCTTCATGTGGTCATACTTGTACTTATTTAGTTTTGCCCAAGGTTTGGTCTCATATGACTTATTTAATCCCAGGGGTCATTTATAAGGTCTTGATGTTTTCAAACATGTTTAAAATGTTGATATGGTTTAGAGTCATTATAAAACATTTTTAATGAATCTTTAAGGTCATATTATCATGTGTTAATATTTTATTATGTCCTTATGTGCTAAATTGTCATTCTAGTCACCTTTTGGCCCATTTGAAGGAGTTGTACATACTATATTCAAATTAAAACATTTAAATAAGGTTACCTAATTTAGTTTATGTTAGATAATGTTCAAGGATGGTTAGATATTGACAAAATTGTAGGTTCAACACCTAAAATGAGCAAAATGCCACTTTACAAGCACTTTTGGGCACTTGTATGACTTTAGAAGATAATTTGTCAGTTAAAAATAGTTTTAGAGTATCTATTTTACAAAATCAGATCATTTTTAGGCTTTATAAAAAGTTTTAGGTAGTACAAATGCTTCATACATTATATCTCCCCCATTACTGCCTTCACAAGCTTAGAAAGACAAAATTCAAATGGATGGTAGAGTTAGGAGCTAAAAATTTGGCCATTATTAGGGGTCCTAATAAGATTAAAATAAATTTAATTAGTTTTTATATTCATGGTCCCTCCTTTATTAACAATCACTAAGAGTGATAGTAGGTCACTGTTCCTTGTCCATCCAAGTAGGGTTTGATTTTGCTTTTATTTCTCCACTTCAAAATTCAATGGAGAAGAATTGGTTTGAGGGATGTTTTTAGAGGTCAAATATATGCCTTCCATGGTGCTTTAATCAACTATATCATCTTCAATAAATGACTTAAATAAGAGGAAAAGTGTCTTAATGTATAGGGTGTTTTAGTCACTCCTGCTGCAAGTTTTGGTTGTCTGAGATGTCTATCACTTTCAGAGGTTTCCAGTTATATGATTCAGATACATATTTATAGTAACATTCTATAAATTGGTATTGTTATTATACCTAGGTTTCAGGTTGAGACATATATAACGTGCACATGCCATGCAAAGGGCACCTAAAATTATAAAATAAAATCAATTTATAGATTTACTATACTATCATAGACTGTTATACCCATGATGGACTATTATCGAGATAATATACTATAATAGTTGGTTCACCTATGGAAGGTTGGAGTTGATTAAATCACTTGATCTTACCAAAATTATAAGTTAGATTTGATTAAATCATCTAACTTTACTAGACTTAGAGGTTAGATTTAGTTAAATCATCCACCCTCACCATATATATAGTGTGAGCTGATTAAACTACTCACACTCACCAAATTATGCATATATTTTGGTTAAAAGGTAAATGGTTATGTTAAAACTCACCTTTACACCAAATTTGGGGGCATGTGTCCTTCAATCTCATTATATATGTGCACTTACAGGTTAGACCTATCCTAATTTTAGATTTAATGCTTCATAATGAGGCATCCTTTCAAATAAAATTTTCAAAAGGCAAGATGGTTACATCAACACACAGGTGTATTCCTAACATTGATATTTATAATTTCAAGCATTTAAAATTATTTAAATTTTATATTTCATCACTGATTATATACTGAAACATGCTTTTGGTTGTAGGTCAATCACCAACAAAGCACTCAAGTTGGGATCACACATATACAAGGTGTGTTAAACATACCCAGGTACATGTCTTTTATTTAAACTAAAAATTTAATTAATATATTAAAGGGTGGGGAATGTAGATATTAAAATATAATTTATATAGTACCTCAGTCTTGTACACCTTAAAAATACCTATGGTGGTTGTACCTTCCAGTTATAGACTTGTTCGCTATCGAAAGGGTCATGTTCACTATCTTTTTGTGCCTAAATTATTTATCTCTTAGTCCAAATATTATTATATTAATGACCAAGCCTACTATAATATGAAAAAAAATCTTAACCTAATTATTATCCTTCAATGCCAATTCTAGACCTTTACATGTTTTTTAGTTCCTTAGACACTTACATCCTAGACAGACACCTGCATCGATGCAAGTGTCCACTTTTAATATAAAGTGTCTAATGCCAAAAAGTAATCAAAATTTTCAAAATAAATGTATCCAAAAGGTCAAACTAAGTGTTTTAAGGTAATATATTTATAAAAAAGATTGATATATATATTCAAGATCAATACTCATTCATTCTTCACCTGGAAACACCTAACAAACACCTATAAATCACATACAACTCATAAGGCAATATAAAAAGAAGCACTCAACCAAGTATTCAAGTGATCAAACCTACACTATTCATCTCTATTTCCATATTAGTCATATGAACAATATTTACACTAGTCTAAAGTATTTAAAGAGCAACCCATGAGCCATATTTATCAAGTTATAAGATAGGTCACTACATGTCTATGCTTATCACACATTGCATCCTTGTGCACACATGAGACATCACATAGGATAGAACTACATAAGTATTAGGCATTCTTTAGAGTATTGGATATGTAGGTAGTTCCTATTGACATAGGGGTTCTTGGGGATATATGAAATCATGAGTCCACTAACTCATTTTTCCCATAGTCACTCCAAGGGTGAAGATTAGGGTTTGATCATTTGACAAGGAGAAAAAACCTACACATGCGATCTAAAGACATTAGAATAAAGTTGACAAAAAACCTAGAAGGTTCTAATTGGTCACATCCTAATCCAATGAATATTCTATACATGACACTTGTGATATGGTTAGACACTTGTAACGATGCAACTATCCAGATTTGATGTAAGCGTTTGAAGCCATAGAAAGAATATTCCTAAAATTTGACAACTATTCCAAGATCACATTCCAGTCCAATTATAGCCTATTTTAAACTAGACCTACATATTCATAGTAGAACCAACTAAGTATCATTTATTTTTAATTCATTATAATATATATCAATAGTTATAGTTTACTATTTTTAGATATTTATTTTGTATTAATTTTGAATATTATTTATCTAGTTTTTAATTAATTGGCCTATTGATTAGTTAGTTTACCGCCCATGTATAAAATCTAATCAAATCCCCTTAACCCTAGAGACCCCCACATATCTAAATTTTAGGGTTAAGCAAATGTCACAATTTTAGGGTTTGGTAAATGTATTAATAATTTTCCTCTACACCACATCAATAGGACTGATTACGTTACTTTTTTTGGTAACATAAGGTATCTCATTATTCTTTAATGACATTAACACCATTGTAGACCTAATTACATAGTACACACTTAGGTGCATAACTTTTAGGGTGAATCTAAGACATGAATCACTTATGCTTATGCTAGTACCCCACCTGATGCTCATAGGTCAATCAGGCTTGAACCCATGACCTAGTAATCACCGTTGTAATGACATACCATTGAGGTGCTAACCTAGGGGATGATTACATTTTCTTTAAGTTTAGGAAAATTAATTACTATTGACTTACATTATTGACATATACCAAAAAACACAAATTTATCATTTAGATTCATATATTTTAACTAGCAAAGGAAAAAAAATCCACTACACCTTCATTTATCATGACCACTTTTTATTTATTTACTCAAATTCCACAAGGATACCTTTATAAACAACTAACATCCTGGTTTTGCACAAAATGTTTAAATTTGCCTCATTTTTACATGAAAATCAAAATAAAATATTTTACAAGTGAAACTATTAACTTATTTAAACCTTTATTAATATTAATTTTGAAGTAAACACATCACTTTTCTTAAAAATATTACTTAATTCATCCTTTACATTATATTATGCATTTATTGAACAACTTAGAGATTTATATCATCCATTAACTTAATCTTTTTTCCACTAGTTACATTACTCAGAAATGTTGAGCTATAATAATAGCAAAAAAATAAAATCATTTAAGTATTTCATATCTACTTTACACACTTATTTCCCCTTAATTTTTATAGATCAAGTAGATTGGGTGCTACACCCATATTTCAAAGCATCAAGGTTCAAACCCAACCAATGTTATAGTTATTAATCAACTTAAGATTTTTTTCAAAAACAAATTTAGAAGGAATACTTCAATATGATACATACAAATTTATATATGAAAGTTACCTTTAAATACCAAGCACTAATTTTTTTATGAAAATTAAATTTAATGTTATAGATTATCCTAAGTATTCTCAATAATTTATTCTAAGTTATAAATATAAACAAAGAACATGTAATTGATTACACACACAAACACGTGCACGCGTGTGCACACGCGTGCGCGTGCACACACACACACACACACACACACACACACACACACACACACACACACACACACACACACACACACACACACACACACACACACACACACACACACACACACACAAAGCCCATCTAAGCTTAGTTGAAAAATGCAATTCAAGACTATAGTTATGACTATATGGTCATCGACATTCTACTTTGATTACTCAAAAAACAAGTCTCACATTATCTTAATAATTCATTATTTCTATATGAGGTAGATAGTCATTACAAACTTTATGAATAACTAAATCATATTCTATATTGAGAGGGTAACTATATTGATTTCAAGGCTTGCATCAATCTAATTGGTAGCTTGAGGATTGAATAAATATATTTTTGAATTATAAATCAATAATATATAAATAATGAACATAATTATTAACATAATCTTAAATTATATTCATACATCATAATAACATCAACTCAGTATACTCTATAAGAATGTTCTTATAATTTAATAATTATGCATTAAAAATCTTATAATAGTAGTCTTGTAGTCACACTAAAGATTTAATATGGTGATAATAATCTTAATTCATTGAATAACAAATGGTAAAAACAAAAGGCTGATTTCAATTCTCTTATCAGCATACCAATGACAATGAAACCTTGCATATTAATCACTTATCAGTAATAATTTCAACTTATATACAACATTGAGACATTTAAAAGCTATCACAATAACTTTGCTTTGTTTTAAAAGCACTAAAGTATATAAGTATAAAAAATTAATTTCATAGAAAATTTGTTATTTAAAATAACATATCATGCAAAGACTTGATAGCTTTGAAAATATTCATATCAACTAACTATGCAAAGACTTGTGAAATAAAGCCAACCATCAGTAGACAAAATTTTGGCGTTACCACCCCAACCATCAACTTTGGGTGTGAGAAACAATAGGTAAGATAACTAGATCAAGAGAGAGAAAGTTATAAGACTTATGTATGCTATAATAAGAACTACTCATCATGCTTAATATTTATTAAGTTCTCATATCGATATACCCTAGTTGTTCACAACCTGTATTTATTTATTTCATTAGAATGTCTCACACATTAAAATGTATAATAGGCCATAAAGAACCTAATGAGGTTAATTACTTTTTAATAGTATACCTTTTTTTAGAGTTTAGGACTCTTCCTAATGGCTTATCAATTATACCAATTAGGTCTTGATCATTATTTGCTTGCAACCTTAACTTTTTATCCTTGTTAAACCTTGCTTCTTTTCCTAACCTAATTGGTCTTACAATTAACAACCAACTAGGTCTTACTTTGAAATCTTAAGAATTGTTCTTTAGGTTGTTTACAACCTTTAATACATCTTGAGCCATGCATTGACCTTGAGTCTTAACAATTATATTGTTGCCTCATTGCTTATTAAGATAAAACTATGTTATTATCAACACTATTATTGAGATCTCAATTTAATTACCAAAAGTGAAGGCTATTATGATAATAACTATAAATATGCATTTCATACCAGAGTAGCCTAAAGATCTCAATAATTATGTTATCTTATACTTTTGATTCATTTATAATAGTATAAAAATAAATAAATAAATAGACCATTATGTGAAAATTTTCAAAATATTTCTCAAGGAGTACTAGACTCTAGGGTTATAAAATAGGGTCAACTTGAATGATTTTATCCATAAGGTCTATTTAACCCTTATGGGCTTAAGGAATACACCCATGGTGTGAACTATGAATCTATTAACCTTTCACTATATATGGAATATAATGCAAATGTATCACATAAATTCCATTTTTTTATAAAGAATAACTCTTTTCAGATTCATCACATAGGGTTGTAAAATGCCAAAATTGAACCTAATAATTTTTCCTAGTCATTTCAATAAAGGATAGCCTTTTGTAGAGTAAATTTTATGAAAAAACCCTAGTACATTACAAGTGCATATACTTAATTATTAGCCAATCAACTTAAAATATGGCTTAATCTCAACATTTGTCTTCTTGTAACTTCTATTCATTTTTACTCACTGTTCCTCAAACTCTTCATCATCCTCCAATATTTATTCCCCAAGTGAAATTAACCCAGACCCATAAGGTTCAAAGAATACATGCCCAAATAACTTAAATTATTTCCATGAGAATAGATAATTTTTTCTTAGTTTAACTACCTTTAATCTTTACATGGCTTCATAAATATCATATGTAATGATGAGGTTGTATGAATTTTACATAACAACACATACGTGATAGCAATTTGCAATTCTTAGTATTTCTCTTAACATTTAACTTAGTCAGTCAGATACTCTTCAAAATGATAACCTCTAAAATAAAACCCTAAAAATAGTTTAACATGTTTAACTACCCATGAGTTTAAAATAACATGAGTTAATACTAAGGTCAAGTTAGGGCTAAGGTTCCTATTGGAACCCCCATTTTTTATATATAATATTTTTAACTTTTGTTTCATAACCCAATTAACAACAAAAACATTAAGTCTTAGGGAAATGGCTTAATAAATAATTTATATATGTTTAGACCCAAGGAATTGTAATTATTTTATTAACAACATAAAAAACTTAAGTCTATTTTAATATAAGATATTCCTCTCTAACATAGGGTATATTACTACCTTAACAACAACTTTGCTTCAGTGGCATTATCCTTGAAATAAGAGTTTATAGTAATTATAGCTAAAACTAATGCAAGGTGGATGCTATATTTTTGTGAGTTTGGTTGTGCAAAGTGGATTAAGATTCTTGTGAAGCTCGATTACAGAGATAACCTAGATAGCAACCAAAATCAATTAAGTCAAACCACTAGGGTTTATTTTTAACTAGTTGTAGTAAGTATTGTTTTGATTACACCTCTATAGGCTTTAAAACATGATATTACATAGTTAAGAGTATTATTGACATAGACATACATGTAATTAATGACATTTATGTCATGAAATGCTTCAATTTTATCTTTACCCATTTACCTTGCCTATTACATTGTGCATTCCATAGCTAAACCTAGCTTATGGTGTCTAATCCATGCACCTAAAAAATAACCACACAAAACATCAATTGTACTTGATCCAAAATAATGAATCAAAACCAAGTAAGTGATAATTTTTTTGAAACAATAATGTTTTATTAATATATAATAATGAAATAGTACATAACATTAAATTACTAAATATAAATCAAATATTTCATAAAATCATGATTGAATGTAAAATAGAGGCAATCATGTGATAAAAATAATGTTCAAAATACAATCCTTTTGACTCTTATAACTTATTATATAATATAATTAAATTCTCATGGAAGGGGATATGACATCAATTAAAAATATATGTTTGGCTGCCTAGTGGGACACAACATTATGCTTTGACTATGTAGATGTGTGTTAGAATATGAATGCATAAAAATATTACACAAATGCAATGAACACATTATTGAATGACATTACATAGGAGAGGCAATTTCAAAAAATTTCTTGTTGGTTGGATACTGGTGGACAACATTACACAAAGATATAAAGGAATACACGTAGAAATGTGATATGTGCCAAATGGTAGGAAAGTCTAATAGAAAGTATGAGATTCCATTAATCTTGATTATTTCTTAAGATCCTTTAAAAAATGATTTGTGTATTTTTAGGTCTAATAAACCCTATTTTGGGATGTAATGGTGCACATTTTATCATAACAAATGTTGACTACTTGATAAGATATGACAAGGTTACACCTAAAAAGGATTGTACAATGACATTTGTAGTTAGGTTGTTATGGAAGAATATTATAAAAAGGTATAGGTGTCTTATAAGTTTGACAAGTGACAGAGGGAATAATTTTATTGTAGAGACAATGAAAATTTTGTTGGAGGAGTTTATGATTGCAAACCATGAGATAATAGTGTATGAATAAGTAAATGGTACGGTGGAGGATTTTAATGAGATTTTGGGGACTACACTCACATATATTTGTGATGTGGGGTGTAAATATTGGGATGACCATGTTTCAACTATATTGTGATATTATAGGACAACATACAATTGGATGAACTAATACACACCATTATAACTAGTCTATGGGAGAGAGATCATGTTACTAGTGGAGTTCTTGTTTCCTTTATCAAGGATTGCACATATAAGAGAGTTGGGATAACACACATCATTAGATAATATACTAATAGAGTTAATGAAGTTAGATGAGAAGAGAATATTATCAAGGTGGATCTAGGAAGAAGAGAAGACTCATCAAAATATTTGGCACAATAGCTAACATAAATGATAAGAAGTTATATGTAGGTGCCAAGGTAATTCTATATAATTATCGATATGCAAAGTACCCAAAAAAGGTCCATATCAGGTGGATTGGACCATACATTATTCACCAAATTATAGAAATTAACATTTATAATATTTATAGGTTGGATGGTGAATTATTGAATGGACACTTCAATAGGAATCATAAACCCTAATTCAAATGACCACTCATGAGGTAAAGCATATAAGACCACTAGCCTTGAGAAAATGTAACAAAAAATATTTCTTACTTTTTCTAGTTTTTTTTTGTTAATAAGTTTGTTTGCTTTGTGTAATAAGTAAATATTATCCTATAAATCTAGTTAAATGAGGAATATTTTAGGATCCATATGTTAGATGTATAAGTATGTATAGGAGTGTAGACATCATAATTGACCAATTTTTAACATATTTGACCAATTTTTAACATACTTGACTTATCTATCCATGCATGATTCTTGTTCACATTCTTATTTAGCCATTCATCCATATATGGGCTCAACCTTCCTAAACTATTGTTACTGTTACATAGTATTTTTGTACTCTCTTCTTGAATAACTTAATATCATTTTCATACTATCTCTTGATCTCAGATCACTTTCTTTATTTTCTATACAATTCCATGAATCTTAAGAGAGTGCCAAATTATGGATTTATCCACATGGTTCCAATCTATTCATGTGAACTTTAATGGTCATTTTCCCAAATTTAAATTCTTCACATGGTTCAACTAGTACATTTTGTATGCAAATTCAAAGGAAATTACCTAAAGAGTAAAAACATATCAAGCATAAGCATATCGATATCTAGTACTTATATATCTAGCACTAGAAATCACTTTACACATTGAGTGAAACTATCCTAAAGTTTATGAAAATTTGACCTATTAAAGGAACACGCCCTTAACTAATTCTAAATACCTCTATAGGGTTAAATAAAAAACTATCAAGTGTTAAAGTCCATGTACAGTATTGCATTTCATGCTAGTATTACATTGATTTCACACATTTAGCTAGGTGGGGTAATTATGTGTAGTCATATAAATTAACATTTATTACTGAAATAATGCACTTGTGACCATCTCCTTTAACACACTTAGCTCATCCCAATTCTATCTTGAGCTCTAGAATAGTGGAATAGAAATAGTGTCTTAGAGCCATATATTATAATTAGCTCAAGATAGGGATCAATCACAATATTAACTTGGTCAATGATTGAAATATTGTAACAAAATTGTAGTAGGGATCTTTTCCAAATAGATATATGTTTTGAAATTACCTTTGTAAGAGAGTGCTAGATAGAGTATTCATGGGTCTCAAGTATGAGTGTTGATGTGCTTTTATAGGCAAATATTTCAAATGTTTCCAATAAATGACCTATTTGTTTAGATGGGAGATACGTTATGAAACATGCTATTTTAAAAATATGACTATTAGAGCACCATGGACAAAGATAGACTACATGACAAGGACATAGTGTGTCTTTGTTTGATAGTATATTCTTTTCCATAAGGGACACATGTTTAAAAATTTAAAGTGAAAATGAATTACATGATCAATAGGGATGAATAGGGACAAAATAGGGAGGTCCTCAAGATATTAATAGTAATTGTGATACTTTGAAGGCTTCCTTAGAGGTTGTGCATTGTCAAAATAGAAAATTGACCAAACAAGGTAAAATTGTCAAGGACAAGCATTTATTAATTAAATTTAAGTGTTTACAAAGGTAACCCACCCTATAGTGATAAATTAAGGTAACCAATATGTCCTTGCTCAACCTCCTCCTCCTACTACATCTCCTTTTGATGGTATTTATGTGTATGTTCAATTGAACGTACCTAATGTTTGTGCTTGTGAAGCCCTTGAGGATAAAATCATCATTATAATAAAGTTAATATAAATATTAGAAAATAAAAATTAATATTTAATTTCAAATATCACATCATGGAAAAATCAAATTACATGTGCAAAAAGTCCAAAATATGCTAGTGTCAGTCCTATATTTGTATCTTCATCTAACACCTTTGTGCCTAACAAGATTTCATATTAGGATTGGAAGCCAAAGTAGAATACATATAAAATTATGCAATAGGATAATAAGAGTTCAAGTGAGATTCTAATAGAAATTCTTAGAAACAAGTCCTTATTTGTGGTTCCAAGACTTATTGTCTTATATGTGCCTTATTGTCTTATATGTGTATGAGAAGCATTTTAACATGTCCCTTGTATGTAACCCTTTTGCCTTCTTGATTTTTTTTATGTTTTTACATCATGTCCATGCCTCCATTTTATTTATTTGTTCAATTTATGATGCAATGATAAATATCATGCATTTTTCCAATTTTTTGATGCCATGATGGATATCATGCATGTCTCCCCAAGTTGTTCTATATAGTTTCAATTACTCAGTATATGATCATTATTCATTTAATTTCTCATTACTAAAATCTATCATGACATGACACTATGTATTATTGGGTCTACATGCATCTTAATTTACTATATTTCTTAGTTAATCTATGATGATTCCATGATATCTAATGTTATCATTACTACTCATTAGATATTTTATATAACATAATTTGCATAACTTTAATATTTTAAGCTAAGTTATTATGTAGGCTTCACAGCTCACCTCAAAAGAGGGGACATAAACAATAACTTGTATTAGAGACTAAGTTGAAACAATACATTGCATAAACATAAAGTCATAAGTCTTATTCATTTGACCACAGTTGATACCTAAATTTTACCCAAAAAGTAGTTTCAGATGACAACACGCCATCTGAATAAGTGCACAAGCCAGTCATGTCCTAAAGTGCATTATCATTCTGGGAGTCGAAAAATATAGTTTATTAAAATCAAATTTATTAACAAGATAGTTTTCAATAGGTATCCAAAATATTTTTAGATGAATACTCAAGGTTATCTTATATTTTTACTCAAAATGGGGGCATCATGTGTGACATGTGTTCTAGATTATTACACATGTTTTTGATCAAAATATCACTTAATATTACTCAGTTATAGAAACATTATGTTTAGATATATAATTGGGGGCATGTGTATGGCACATGATCATTCCTTACTTAGTTTTACACTAGTTTCATAGAAGGAATGGCAACCCATGTCATTATCTATGTTGTATACATCAGACTTAGATCATGTTATTTTTGCACTAGTTATGCACAAATTTTGTATCAAAAATGATTTTTATTCCTTATACAATAGTTTATTCACCATCCTGAATCATTTTTTTCACAAGAAATGATCTATTGGAATTCATACAAGGATTCCAAGCCACTTTTCTACCTTGGGTATGCAATGATGGAGTCAAGCACACCTTGATTTATTAAGCCACTCTCTTATCAATGAAGATTGGGGCATGCACTATCCAATCCAAGTTGTTCAATGAAAGATAAATCTCCATGTTTCCTAACCTTTCCAACCATCAATTTTTGCACTAGAAAACATACTGGTTAATGTACCTAATTAGGTGTATTTGTTCCTTATTATTTGATCTATAATTTTCTTATATTTTTCTTTTAGATTTTTGTCTTAAGTAGAGACTACTTTATATATGTTTCATTGAAATTTTGTATGAAGTAAAATTTAGTGTGTGGTCTACATCCAAGCCTACTCACAAAATGTAATCTCAAGTATATCTCTCTATCTTTTACTTTGGGACTTTGTTTTATTGCATTAATAAAATAAAGGGGAGGGAAATGTAGTCATATAAAATAGCATTTAATTCAAAAATTGTTGGTCCCCTTTTTGAGATAAGTAGTGGATTTGTTCTAACTTAGAGACCACTTAGGCACGAGGCAATCATGGAGGATGATTACCATTTTATATTTTAGTATCACCAGTTGGATAGCATCTAACAACTCCATTTTAAATCAATCAACATTGGGAAGTGGGTGCATGAGACAATGATGGGATATTAAAGACAAGGAGCTCCTTTTGAATCAGGGAACATTATGAAGAAGATACACAAGATAATAACTATTCATTAAAGATAAAGCATAGTAGAGATGGTAGGATGTGTATCTCCAGTGTTATGTGTTGATTGATATGATCTATTCCCCATGATCCTAGGAAGCTTCAAATATTATAAAATGAAGTCAAGTTTAGTTGGAAAAAGAAGGAGATGAACTAGAGTAGCAAAGCTCTAGAGAATTACCATTGGATAGTTGTCATTATATTTAAAACTTAGTTTGGGATGCTCTTGATGCTCCCCTTTGTAACACCCAAGCTCATTTATGAGTCTTTAGGCATATAGAATCTTAAGTTGATCTATGATCAATTCTATTGATGTTATTAATATTGTTATTTAACATATTTAATGAAGAATGATTTGCATGAATATTTGATGTATTAAATACTTCAAGTCTTAGAATGTATATTGAGATCTTGTAAGTTTTTAGCCTAGCTCATTCATGGTAGGCCTGTAA
Organism: Torreya grandis; assembly: GCA_037957365.1. Taxonomy (NCBI): domain Eukaryota; kingdom Viridiplantae; phylum Streptophyta; class Pinopsida; order Cupressales; family Taxaceae; genus Torreya; species Torreya grandis. The sequence goes on along the minus strand of JARHVA010006613.1, from coordinate 244,673 downwards.
CTAGCAATGAAACCTGTGCCTATGATAGAAAGTATGTTAAGTATAGTTAAGACCCTATGCCCCAAAATGATGCCCATGCCTAAGTGTGAGCCTATGCCAAAGACCCTTAACCAGATAACTAGTTGGCCCTCAAGTACTTGAATGCCATTAAGCCCATGAAACCCATGGCTTGTTCCCATGAATGCACAACCATCATTATACTAACCCAAGTCCTTAAAGAATAGAGTTGTGCCATGACACAACTAGCCCAATATAGACCCTGATCCCTAATTTTCTATGCTTTAAGTGAGAACATAAGGCTTGCACATTATGTATATTGATGTTAGCACATTAGAGTGCTAAATGTTGAGCTCCATAGGAATAGTCAAGGCTTGTTCCCCTTTAGAAAAATCTTAAATCCAAATTAGATAGCTATGTAAGCACATGATTGGGTGCATAATCAAAAGCCCTACTTTTCTAAAACATTTTGGTTCTATTGTTAGGAATCATTGAATTTTTTTAAAACAATGGTGCTCTAGAATAATGATCTGACTCTCCCTTGAGACCAAGCACTGGCTATAATGAGTAGAAAATAAATTTACACTAAGGCATCCAAATTATAAAGGATATAACCCAAAGAAGTGAGTCTAAAACCACTTGTATGATGCCCTATATGAGGTTTTATTTTGTGGATTACTAGAACAAGTGTACCACTAGTTGGTTACTTATGTGACATAGAAGTTAAATCTATGGATAACACCTTGAGTGGATGAAAGAGTGCCTAGAAAGGATTGAAAACTTAGATACCACTTAGATTAGAGCATAGATAAATGGTGGCAAGGGGCACTAAACATCTACATGCATGAGTTCATAGTATTAAAGTACTCCTAACTTAAAGAAGCAAAACATCAATTCTCGCACAAGCCTAGTCATATTTGTGAAAGAAATTGACACTAAAATCAAGAATTTGATGGTAGATTATAGCTTAAAAATAGTGAGGATGGAAGGATAAACTCCTCTCACATATGGGAAATAAATTGGGGAAGAAGGGGATGTGTAGGTGAGGCACAATGGAAGGGGATGAGCATATTGATAACAAAGAGCTCTGGAGATAGGATTATAACAAGAGGAAGCATAGATTGATAGAAGATATAGAATTTGGAAGTGCCAAAATGACTTGTAACAAGTGGAAAGGGCATGGGGAAAGATCTCTTGAATGGTAGCTATGCCCAGAGGAAGGAGCCCTTGAAGCCTTGAAACAAGCTCCACAATTGATGGGTGAATGCTCAGGGTCCCTTCAGGACTTGACCATTAGAGATGTACTAGATGCACCTACCCCCTTTAAACCTCAACATGAGATCATGTGTCAAGTTCCCCAAAGGAAGATAAAATATTGATAATTGATCTCATTATCGACATAGAATTTGATAGTTTTACAAATTTAGACCAGAACTTTGTGATTGAATAAGTTATCCTATATGAGGAGGTAATTGAAGATACCTATAAACCTTGAAGTGATATCCTAACTAGATATAAAATTTGTGAAAACACTCCAATTTAGCCAATGTTAGTTGCATAACCTAGGAAACAACCCATAGGAAGTGGCCTTGCACCATTAGTTAGTAGTATAACACAATCATATTCTATAGTGCCAATAGTAACCACCAAACTAGTACTTAGCTTAGTAACTAGAGGCCTTGGAAGGACAATTCTAGGAGAAGCACTAGGAGGATAAGTGACTTAGGCACTAACTACTCTCCATCCCTATATTTATTATGAGATGGCCATATAACTCTTAGAGTATTAAGGCATGAAGAAAACCATAGAGTATGTGCTCAAGTGTGAGTTATAATAACACTCTCATAGAATAATCTAGTTTGAGTGCAAGGCAACCTAGTTTTCAATAACCTTGATTGATTACACCCATACTTGATATAAGAAGTTTGATCCTAACTATGCTATAGTTGATTATGACATGCTAAAGGGAGCCTTTTTGAAGGAGTTTGATATACCTGAGTTTGAGTAGTATATCATTACCACATTTAAGGAGATCAACCAAGGATTATAAAAAAGCATGCACTTGTATAATGATAGATTCAAGATACTCCTTTCCAAGCTCCCTTATGACATTCACCCTTTCCATCATGCTCAATGGTTTGTTGGAAGACTACTTGTGCCTTTCAAAAGGGCACTATCCATGAAAACATTCATAGACCCTCGAGAAGAACTTAAAGCCACACTTAGGGCCAAGGTAGTTAGGAGCATCGATACAAGCATTTTCTATTTCATAAAGGTGAAAATTATATCTATGGCCTCACATCTATAGAAGCTAACTATTAGCTCATCAAAATATTTAAAAGTGGGTTATGGTGTATTGACTATGAGATAGAGGGTCATAATAGAAATAATTACCCTTGAAGGAATGTGCACACACTACTTCTCAGTTGTGAAGTTTGTCATGAGGTGCATGATATTCAAAATTTCCCTTTATTACAACATGTTAGTTAGGTGAACACAACCATCTATTATAATTTGTGCAATACCAACACTCACAACATATATGACCACCAAGTAATTGATGAGATGCACCAAAACATGGAGAGAGGTGCATGATAGGCAACTATAATAGCTGGAGGGAAGGCAAACCAAGGAAATGAGGGTTGTGGCCAACAAAATGTTGGATATGGGAACTAAAGAGGAATCAGAGGGTGAGGTGGAGGATGTAGTGGAGGAAGGTTCCCATTGTGATCATGTTACAAGTGTAGGTTGATTAAGTCCTACTAGAACAACTGCTTGATGCATCCAATATGTAGGTATTGTTAAGGGCTACATGCAGTTGAGGAGTGCCCTAAATTTTAAAAAAAGCTAACCCAAGGTAAAATGGGTGATGATAAGGGTGCAAGGATGATCAGACATGAGCCTAAAGATATGAAATAGGCTCTAAAGATGTAGCGAACATGCATAAATCCAATCAAAGTACATGCAACCACTTAGAGTGGACTCACCACTCAGTTACCAGTAATACCAACATAAGAGATATGCTTAGAATATGGTAAACCAAGCTGAAATGAGTGCATAACATAGCCTAAGATAAAATTTATGACTTACCCTGACCCTACATATCAAAAGGACATCCTGCAATAAGCCATGAGCGTAATACAAATTTTTCAAGAAATCTAGCTGGCCAAAGATATAGAAAAATAGGCTATTGCCTCATGCATAAATCAAGATAGCTAGGAGGCTAAATTATAAGAGCTAATAGAGATATTTTGCCTCCTACAAATAGATGGGATGCTTCCCCTACTATTTTTCTCTCTTAGATCATGTAGGGAAATAGCCAAGTGAAGTTGCTAAGCCCCATGTAATTGAAGTTATTACACTGCATATAGAGTAGGCACATGAAGTGAGGCATACTTAGAATGTAGAGTATGACCAAGAGTTGCTATTAAATTTCACCATCGATGTATTGTCCATCTATGAGGTATTGATTGAAATTGGCATAAAGGTCAATATATTATCCAAGAATACATGGGAGAAGATGGGTAGGCCATCCTCCCATGTACTTTTCATGGAAAAAAAGACTCAAGCATAATAAATCAAAATTATATAGGGCACCATTATAGATATTATGGGTGTCGAATTCTAGACTGACTTCAAGGTTATTGAGTTAGCCTAACTACCCAATGCTTTTAGGAAGGCCTTGGTGCTACACCAATAATGCAGATATGTGATTTAAGAAGTGATACATGACCTTCAAAAATGGAAAGGAAAGGGTAGTGATCCCCATTTCAAGTGACCAAATACCCCATATATGGATAGCATTTATTTAGAGGATGAGATCAACCATATATATAACATCATGGCATAAGGCACCAAGAATCCCAACCCTTCTAATCAAGGAGTGCTCTCTTAGGAGGATGGGTAGTCAACCTCAAACACCATTGATGTCACTTGTGACTGATGGGTTGAAGAGGATTATGAGATCATTAGTCATAGACCTTATTTGGTATGCACAAAGGTACCAAAGCCTGTAAAGACTCATTGGGTCTAGATTAATCACACTTTGAAATGATGGGTCCCACATCAGGAGAAGAAAGGAAAGAGGGTACTCTAATTGAGAAAAGGAAAGCTTGTAGCACTCCCAAAATTTGAAAGCAGTAACCCATTATAAAGGTATGTCCATGACCTTGAATCATGCATCCGCAAAATGACAAACAAAATGAGTACACTTATGTACACTGTGAGGAACACTATCATGTGTTGGTGGGTATCATAAAGGTCTAACTTACCAAATTGGCTAGAGGTAAAGGAATCCATGTGTACTAGATTTGGTAGGAGTAATGAGAACTTAGATATCTCAATGTACTTTGATGACTCTAAACCCATGGTCCATGTGTGCCTATGCGAAGAGACATGGACTAACCATGATATGACTGCCCCAAAGAACTTATGGGTACATGCCTTTTATAGAACTTTAAAGACATGGGTGTGAGCATGGTATGTGGTCAATGAGACATGCCAAGAGATAACCAATTAGGAGGCCCTTAAGGAGAAGTTTGTACACACCTTCTCCTTTTCCTCATAGAACTTGGAACTGGTCAAGCCATTGTAAGTAATTTAGAGGGTAGTGTTTGAAGACACTGCTATCCTCAAGGAGCACTTGAGAGACATATTCAAAAAAAGGGTTGGTACTCCTAACCTTCTTTGAGATATAAATGATCAACAATGACTCAAGGATTATGATGAAACTTGGAAGGAACACTCCTAGAAAATGATGATTGCTAGATGAAAAATCATGTGCTAAGTAGATGATAGCACTCCCAGTGAAGAAGACCCCACTCATATTCATGTTGAAACAACAAAGGAAACTTGATAAGTTGAAGACTCACACTAGGATAAGAATGAGCCATACTATGTCCCACTTAAGACCATAAAAGTGGATATCAGTGTAGATGGAGAGCCAAATATGGCTACTCTAGGTGCCTATTGGTCTGACACAGAGCTAGAGTACATCATAGACCTCTTAAAGTAATTCCAAGACTTATTCCCCAAGACTTATCAAGATATAAAGGGCACCCACCCATGCCTTGGGAAGATGAGAATAAATATAATTGATGGTGTAAGACCTATTAAAAATTGACCCTATAGGATGAATCCCAACCTCCATGCTAAGGTTAAAACAAAGATCAGCATAATACTGGTCATAAGGGTCATTTACCCTATGCAAGAGTTTGAGTAGGTGATCCTAATGGTAATAAGCATCAAGAAGGATGGGTGAATTTGCATTTGTTTCAATTATATAATGTTTAATGCAACCTATGTAAATAACCCATTCCTAATTCTATTCATTGATGAAGTCTTAGAAGGCATCACAAGTTACAAGATCTACACCTTCACTGATGGGTTCTCTAGCTACACCAAGTCTAGATTGAGGAGGAGGATAAGCCTAAAATAACATTTGTAATTGAATGAGGTTGTTTTTATTATAACGTGATGCCCTTTAGACTCAAGAATTCACCAATCATGATCTCCAAAGTGGTGATAACTACATTCAATGATTTCATCCACATGTTCCTCCAAGTTTATCTAGATGATTGGATAGTGTATGGCCTCATCAAGCACCATTGTGACAAATTTTACCCAATTTTTGAGAGGTGTATGTAGATTTAGATATCCATGAACCTAAAAAAATGCATCTTTGCAACAACATTTTAAACCCTAATTAAGAACATCATTTGTAAGGATGGTTTGCTCATCGATCTAACAAATATTTCCATTAATTTAGCTCTAAACTCCTTTCACATAGAAAGATGTTCACACCTTTCTTGGAAACTATAGTTATTAAATTTTTTTTATAAGGAGTTAAGCAAAGATTATAGTGTAGCTAGAAGATATTTTACACAAGGATGGACCATTCTATTGGGGTGAAGTGCAAGAGGATGCCTTCAAGACCCTAAATTTTAGATTAACTAGCACACTTATCTTATAGTTCCTCCATTGGATAACACCTTTTGATGATTTAAGTTCTACAATTGGAACAATCTTGGCATAGCTTAGTGAAGGCAGGATATATAATCCCATCTCCTTTGATAGAAAAAAATTAACCTTAGTAAAGCAAAATTATCACAATAATAGAGAATGAGGCACTCACTATGGCCTATGCCTTTCAAAAATTTAGACAATATTTGTTGGCAATACCATTCATCTTTTTCACTAATCATGAGGCACTCAAGTACCTCATGAAAAATATAGTTTTACATGGGTGCATATGTATATGGATAGTTCTATTCTAGTTCCAATTTTCCATTATTATTAATCCTATAAAGTAGAACTTAGGGCTAAACCATTAGTCTTGCATCAATTCTAGTGATGCAATAATGCCTATTAAGGATGGCACACTAGACACACAATTATATAGAATCCAGTGCATCCCTAAGTATTTGGTAGATATCACTTCCCTTCTAACATCTAAAATTGCACCCTAGACTATGACAAATAAGGAGAAGAAATAACTAGTAGTTCGTGTTACCCCCTTTTAGCTCATTAGTGAAAAAAGGTATAATCTATGTATAGATGAAGTAATATGCTGATGCTTCATGGAGCATGAAAGATAACCCATATTATGAGAGGTGCATAAAGGCATAGCAAGAGGACATTTCACTGGAGATGTAATGACAGAAAAAGTGCTATAGTTAGGCTTGTGGTGGCCAAACTTGTCCCAAGATGCAAAGGACTGCACCAAAGCATGTGATATATGCTATCACATAAGAAAGCCTAACCATCAAGATGAGATGCCCCTCATCCCCATTCTTACCCAAGTGTCATTCAAGAAATGGGCCATTGATTTTATTGGGTCAATAGATCCTACAACATGACAAGGTGCAAGGTATATTTTGATGGCCATAGATTATTTCACCAAGTGGGATAAAGACATACCAAAAAATATTACATAGCCACCACATCCATGCATTTCATTTAGGAAAACATAATAAGTCAATAAAAGTGCCTGTTTAGTCTAACTAGCAATAAAGGTACTCACTTTATAAATGAAATGGTGTGCATCCTATTAACTGAGTATATGGTGGTATACCATAAAATAACCCCTTATCATCCATAAGTAAACAACATAGTTGAGGCATTTAAAAAAATACTAGGGACATGCCTAAAAAAGATATGTGATGTTGGTCAAAAGGATTGGGATGATTGAGTGTCATTAGCACTATGGACATATCACACAACCTATAAGCACCTGAATAAGGCTACACCATTTTAACTAGTGTTTGGCACTGAGGAGATCCTACCGATGGAGTTCTTGGTACCTTCATTAAGAATCATGTGTATTAGTTGGTTAGATGACTAATATTCATTAAATGTAAGGATGGAGGACTTAGATATCTTAAATGAGATGCACATCCAAGCAAAGTAGAGCTAGAAGATAGAAAATGTATGCCAAAAGCTCTAACATGACAATCATATAAAGAATAAGGTGTTAACAAAAGGTGCATTCATTTTGCTCTATAAATCCAAGTATTTCAAGAACCCAATCAAATTATATATAAGGTGGATGGGTCCCTTTATCATCCACCACATATTGGAGATAAACACATGCAAGTTACACACATTAGCTAGAAAAATGCTCCCTAGGCATTTCAATGGCAACAAGTTGAAGCCATATCAACAATAAGATGGAACTTATGCTATGAGGACAATGAATTCTTAATCACTAGTCATTTTGAGTTGAGATGACTAAAATAATGTTTGGCATCAACGAAATAGTTCATTTTTTGTCTTGTTTTGTTCTTTGGTCGATAGTATAAGGAGTGAAGTGGTACTTTGAGGCTTACTAGGAAAATCTATTGACACTTCATGCATAATTCTAATCGAGTGAGTTGATCACTTACATTTTCTAATAACCTAAGGCTAGACACCTAAGTTATGTGCAAGTGAAGTGTGATAGATTTTTACACAATGTGCACTAGATCTTTGTGCACAAGATTCAAATAGTGAGGCATCTTTAGGCCCATAAAATAACTAGTTCAATGCTTCCAAGCATAACTCTAGTTGGGTGAGTTAAACGAGGATGTCTTTTCAGCACCTACATTACATACCTAAGTTTTACGTGCATAAAACCCACCAAAATTAGAGCAATTATGAGCCAAGAGAGTCACACAAGAGGAACTGAAGATGCACAACATGATCATGCATAAGAAAGAAAATGAAGATGTACAAAATGATTACGTGTAAGATAACTACAAGAGGATAATCAACAAAGAGATTTATATGGGGTAGGATAGGCTAAGGAAAGATGAAGCACAATAAATTAACCAAGATAGATAAGTAGACTTGAAATAGAATCACAACAAGAAGAGAAGATGGAGTTGAGGAGGCGTAATCATGTACATGTGAGGCACTATGCCCAGGTTATCATATTGAAGGTGAAGGTCATGCTAAGAAAATAAAACATAAAAGGAGAATCATCTAAAATATCTGACATCCACCTAGATTTAAGCATGAAGTAACTATTTGAACTATAAGTCACTTCACCAAAATACTGTTAGGAGCATTGAATGAGGTGATGGTGAAGGCACAAAGAACTACATATAATGAGTTAGTGGTAGAGAATTTTTGTTGATTTCACATAATTTTATAGAGTTAAATAAATCTAGATTCTATCACACCATTAAAACACCTATATTAAAGATGGTAAATGAAAGTAGGGTATAAAACTTCAAGTGATAGACTAGTTTTAGTTACAAACTTTATGTGAACTTGAGACATTGAGCAAACTAGAGAAAACCAACAAACTAGAGAGTTGACGCACAAAAACCCTACTAGATTGAGAATTTAAGCACCCTTATGCACCTAAAGTGAATGATTATGAAGTAGAAGAAATTATGCTCACATTGAGATTGGTGTAGAGAGGTGTGGGAAGTGATTTTTGTAGGAACCAATTGATGAAAATGTGAGTTACCACCAAGGCATCCTTTAATGGCTTTCGAAGATCAAATCCAAAGGTACAATCATAAATATTATGACTATGAAGAGCCATTAAAAATTCAAAGTTTCAATAAACTTAACCTACCATGCTTCAATACCAGCAGATTTAGGATGGAAAAGAATCAGAAGGGATTAGGTCTATTAAAACAATATCCAAAGTGGGTGTGCATAACATTAGAAATGGCCACTACAAGAATAAAAGCACCATAAGTAGAAGGATTCAACATCATCAATTCAACACTGAGGCACTAATGAAGATGTCTTACTAAGTGATGCAATTTCCCCCAAAAGTCATAGTAGGGGAAATTGGCATTCCTTTGCACACACCTACCAACTAGAGGAGTATAAAAATCATACCTCTAGCCATGTACAAGACCTAGCATCAGATTAGATGGTTGATATAGGGAACAAGATGAATTAGGGTAAAATATTGTTTGATGTCTCAATTTAAGATAGGTTAATGGCCTCTAGAACAACTCAGCTTTATGAATTGTGCTTTGGAAATCTAGAGGAACTCATGTAGTTCCTTCTTTTGTGAGTCCATGGAGACTACATATATTTTTTAGGAAGGAGCATGAGGATCTTAGTGTGCCTCATGAGAAGGATAATTGGGATCTCATACACCAAAAAATATATCCATGAGATGATGAGTGATGATGAAGAGTAGAGCACGTAATGAAGCTCTTAAATTATTAAAAATAGGGCTTTGCATTACCCATCAAATATTATAAGGAACCTAGTATGAGGATGAGAATGCACCTCATAATATCAAAAATTTTCCTTGAAAATTGATGGATTGACATCACAAAAAATTACCTCTACATTGCCTACCATATGGCATAGGGTGTGAAGTATAATATTGAAAAATTTATTATTAAGGAGTTTTTAAAGAATACACTGGATTACCACATCACAAAGGGGACTTTTAGGTGGGGGTCCATTCTAATTTTGATAGTCATGGAGGAAATCAAATTACCATATGGGGATGAGGATAATATTTGGATTTTCCTAGAACATAATGACTCCCCAGTGTAGAAGTACAAGGATCACTTACCCCAATTCCTTTAGCATAAAGTATAAAACTTGAGTGATGGGGTGGTATGATAAATATATAGATTCATTTGGATTAGAGTGGTGCATCCCCTAGTAGCTCCCCAAGAGCATGTATGGAATGATGATCTTTGCCTTTATACAACACTTATGTGTAGGGAATTTGTTGCTATTTGATGGAAATAGATCACGCTAGTTAAAGGTCCCATACACCTTCTCAACTAAGTATTTTAGGCCTGCAATCAAAAGGATCCCCAATGCACAACATATAGATATCCTAATGAGGGAGATAAACATAGATAATAACATGTTACAGTGCCATTTTGTGCACCTAGATGGAAAAGTGATAAGGAATGAAGAGGATGATTTAGATCACATTGACATCCACCTTATTTAATAAGTAACCATAATTGGGAACATTCATAGGTTATACTATGAGATGAAGCCAAAGAGGAATGGACCCAACACTGAGTAGATCGATGACCCCCCATCAGGATTGATGATAAAGGAACACCAGCACGAGATGAAAATAAGTCCCCCAAGAAGAAGATGGAGGAGATACTTGAGGAGATAGAGGAGTTCATCAAGTTTAAAATTTCCTCAGGTGATGAGACCTCTCTATTAGCCCTTATAAATAAATATGTGAAGTTCATGCCAAAGACTTCTCCTATCACAAAAGAGAAGAAAAAGAAGCCAAAGTTTCTATCTAAGATACCCACCATCACCCTGGTAGACATAGAGACACACAAAGAGATGGAGAAGGAGGTAAAGTTAGGGAAAGGCATGTACATTGTGAATGAACAAGATGAATCCTCATCTAGTGAAGAAACTCCCCCACCACCCTAAAGTGAAGATGTCAGGTAGGAAAAATCATGGAGGAAGCTTAGCCTCAATGATGTAGATATTCAGAAGTCATGAAAGCTATAGAAAATAAAATAAGAAATGAGGAAGGTTGGCATGATAGAGGAAGATCCCAACGTGGTAAAAATACATGAGGCTCTCCAAGGTGGAACTAATACCACACTTGGAGAAGAAGGGCCATCAAGCACACCAACTAAATAACCCACAATGTAGCCTTCATGAGGTGAAGATGAGTTGAGGCACAAATGGGAGAAGATGGGTCTTGATTAGGATTATATTGAAGCAATGCTGGATTTGCATTAAAAAAAAAGGCCATGAGGGCTAAGGGCATGACCCGATAAAAATTTGATAAGATTGAGGTTGAGGAGATAAGGACTAAGGAGGAAAGAACCACCATGATCATAAAGAAGAGGAAGGCAAAGATAAATAAGGCCCAAAAGGAGAAGGCTAAGAAGGAGAAAGAAGATAAGAGGTTTTTTGTAGGTATGGAACCCATAAAAGATAAAGTAATAAAGGTGCCTAGCAACCCCACTAGTATTATAGAGGAAGATGCAGAACATGCATGCCCTAGTATTGAAGGGGTGCCTAAAGATAAAGAAGGCAATGTTAGTGCCTTAAAGGGATAAGTAGAGAGTATAAGGGAAGAATGGGTTTCCACTGAGAAGGAATCTAAGGAGGTTTTCACCAAGGAGCCACATGAATAATTGGTGGACAAAGGGGAAAAGTCCAAAAAAGAAGAACCCCTATAGAAAAGAGAAGAAGGCATCAAAGAAGGTAACAATATCAATGAAGGGCAGTAGGAGTAGATAGAATTGGCCATTGAAAAAGAGGAATTTGAGCTAAGATATAGGGAGAAGGTACAAGGGGAGTACACCCAAGATGAGGAATTTTACATGTTGGAATACATGCCCTGTAAAGATGCTATAATATTGATACACCACCAAGTGTCCTTTGTACTTTATTTCTCCATGGATGATCCTCACTTTGAGGTGCTAGTGAAAACAATCCAAAGTGATAAAAAACTAGAGGATGGGCATGAATACCAACTTGTCAACCCCCAAGATATGAATCTAGTAAGGTTGACTAATGCCCTCCTTAAAATGGCCTCTAAAGTAGTACACAAAAACATTGTTAATGATGTTCATACCACAAAATGGAAAAATATAGCATTGAAGGTAGAGGAATAAATTGATGCCATGAAGCTCAAGCTCAAATAGTTGGATGAGTGCGTTGAATAAGTATTACCATCCATTTTAGATGGTATTAACACTTCCAAACTTTTAGAAGTTAATAAGGTGTGTGCTCTAGTAAAATAGATGCTCCCTCAGATGAATCCAATGCCAAAAGAGGAGGAATACCCTTGTCATTCCATCAAGAAAGAGTTCAATAAAAATCTTGATGAGGTAGAAGACCTCTTTGCAAGACTGGAAGAGTGCACATATGATGCTGATGTTATATTTTACAACTTCTCCACCTAGGCATTAGTCATTGATGTGCACCTCTAAAAGGAAAAAGGGGAGAAGGATGCATTGATGAAGCAAGCATTCAATGTTAGTAGGTCCAAGTGTACATAGATTATGGTGTAGGTCAACACTTTAAGTACCCAATTAAAGACCTAAGAGCAAGACCTAGAAGAACTCTTCCATACCTTTCAGACAAAGGTGAGTGAGTAAGGAGCCATCCTAGATGGTGGGGTCTAAAAATTAAAGTGAAGGTTAGAGGCCTTCATAAAAGAACTAAATAACACTAATGTGCTCATGCTTGAGGATGCATCTATAAATATTGATGGCACCATTGAAGAAATCAATCTCATAATCTAGGGCTTCAAAGACTTCAAGGCAAAACTACAATAGAGCATGCCCAAAATTTTCATAACTAAGGCATTAGAAGTATAGTCTGAGGGTGGACTAACATTTTTGTATGGGGTAATTTTGGGCCCCTTTCAATCTAATTAGTGGATCCATGCCAACTCAATGAAAACCTAAGCATGAGGTAATCTTGGAGGATGATTACTATTTTGTATTCTAGTAACACTAGCTGGATGACAACTAACAACTCCATTTTGAATCAATCAGCATTGGGAAATGGGTGCATGGGATAACAATATGCTATTAAAGATAAAAAACTCCTTTTGAATTAAGTAGAATTAGGAAGTGAGTTCATGGGATAGTGATTTTGCATTAAAGATAAAACATAGTAGAGATTATGAGATGTGTACCTCTAATGCTAGTGCAATGATCAACATGATCCATTTCTCGTGATCTTAGGATGCTCTAAAACCTATAAAAGGAAGCTAAGTTTAGTTGGAAAAAGGAGATGAATTGGAGTAGTGAAGCTCTAGTAAATTGATATTAGATAGTTGTCATTAGCATTAGAACTTAGGTCAAGATGCTCTTGATGCTCCCTTTTATAATGCTCAAGATCGCCTATGAGCTTCTAGGCATATATAATCTTAAGTCAAGATATGCTCAATTCTATTGACATTATTTGTATTGTTGTTTAACTTATTTAATGAAGAATGCTTTATGTGAATGTATGATGGATTAAATGCTTCAAGTCTTATAATGTATATTGAGCTCTCATAAGATTATAACCTCAAAATGCCTAAGACCCTTAACTAAGACCCTTAACTAGATACCTAGATACCTAGGTGGACCTCAAGCACTTGAATGTCATTGAACCCATGAAACCCAAGGATTTTACCCATGAATGCACAACCATAATTATATTAACTCAAGTCCTTAAAGAATAGAGTTGTGCCATGTCACAACTCATCTAATATAGACCCCAGTCCCTTTTCCATTGTGCTTTAGGTGAGAACATAAAGATTACACCTTATGTATATTGATGTTAGGATAGTTGAGTGTTAAATTTTGAGTGCCATAGGAATAGTCAAGGCCTATGCCCATTTATAACAAGCTTAAATACAACTTAGATAGCTAGGTAAGTGCATGACTAGGCTCATGAATGAAAGGCCTACTTTTCTACAACAAAAATAATGCACTTATGACCATCTCTTTTTACACACTTAGCTCATACCCAATTCCATGGCTGTAAGTTGATATTAATCTATCTCTATGCAAATAATATCTATCTTGACCCAACTTTGATATATAATTCTTACTAATCTCACTCTAAATAGCTTAATATTATCCTTAATCTGATCCACACTTCTAACTTATCTATATTTGCTTCCCATAAAAGGTCACTCTTTCAGGGATATCCCATTAACTAGTAGTGTTTGATTTCATTGATCATGTCCTCCCACCAAATAACAACTAATTGCTCAAATTCAAACTCACTTAACAAGTTATCTCACATGTTTCACAATCCCGTCAAAGGAATTTACCAAAGTATCAATACAAAGTCACATTTCAAACCATTTTTTACATAAAAGATCACACATGGAAAAGCACTAGAACATCTAATTGCACATTTAGATAAAAACATCCATTTCTCCCAATTTTGAGTACACATAACCCCAATAGTCTTGATCTAAATCTGAGTATGGCTCAAAGGTCACAAGTCATTATTGAAACACATAAATATACTAAGATTGTACTAGCATTTAACATTACACCAGTATTTCACACACACCACTATAGCATGGTAAAACTACATGGAGTTTGATCCCTCTTCAAAGTATTGATGTGTAGGTAACTTTCAACAGAAGGGGTGTTGAGGTCAAGCACAAATTTAACAACTACCCCCTTTTTCTCATTTATTCCATTTATTCATCATTATCAATCAAATTAGGGTTTTAAATAAATGAGAAGGTATATAGTGACTTCCTCAGTAGATTATACATCACATAACACATATACAAGACTAACATGTAATAACACACAAACCCATTTTTTCATAATGGGCAAAAAATACTATTAGACATCGACACTCCCTATGGACTAAAATGCAACTCAATCTTATCTGATTAGTGTGTCCTTATCCAAAGGTCAAGCGAAGCCTTGCTCTTGATTCACATTCATCACATACAATCACATATTTATATCCATAATCTCTATCACAATCTTACGTCGTTTGATTTACAACTAGGTAATTTGTCTTTATTCTTTCCCCTTTTAACACCTTTCCATATTTAACAAGTTCCAAATAAGAAATAATTAATTTATTGCATATCTTAATATTATTATTTTACACAAAATTTTGTCATAATTAGGATCTAAGCACTTTCCTTATTTTCCCAATTTTAATAAAATGTGATGTTTAATTTGACTTCCCATTTTAGAGTATTGGATATGTAGGGAACACTTAGCCACAAGGGGTGAGTGTGGTCAAGTCAACCCATCCTGTTCACCTATTTTATCCATTCACAATGATTTCTTCTTGTAGTGCAAAAAACTAAGGTTTTAAAGTAAGGAGAAGGAACATAATGTTGTTCACACTATATCACATGTATTTAAATATACATGAAACACTAGAAGATACATGTATAATTATTGATATAAACACATAATCAACACAAACACACAACATAGTTTTAAACCCTAACAGAGAGTTCTGCACTATATAGGTATCTAGGAAATGTAGACTTGTCTAAGCTCAAGAAAACACTCTATTTCTAGATCTAAGCATTCACAAGCCCCTTCCTGATATCTGAAGATGAATGTACCTTGTCACAAACTCATATATTCTTGAAACAAACCAAGTACTCAATTCTTTTATTATTTCCATAAATAGTAAGTTATAATAAATTAATAAAAACTTGCTAGTTACACTTATATTTGTTTAGTTATTGTATGTCTTAATCAATAAAATTATTTGACAGTTTTATCCTATTAAGTGCACTTATAGGAGAGGTAATCATGAGTAGGTGTTTTATGTAAATAGACAAGCTTATGCTCCATGAAAAGGAAAAAAGAGATGAATGAAAATGAACAAAAAGAAGAATGTACAATAGGACTTAATGCATATTTTCTATTAGAGAAGGGTAAAGTTGAGTTTCTTACCAATTTTTTTTTTGAATATTTATGTAGAAAGGTAAAAGACAAGTTATGTATCAAGGTTTTATGTAGAATGTGAAAGGTATATTAAGTTACACAAAAAGGATGTGGGCTAATGTGAAATATGTGTGGGACATGTGTGCATAAAGGAAAGGGAAGATTATAAGGAAATGTAAACACCTAATTTTGATACAAGATCATCTAAAAAATAAATTTTCACACAACCTCATCTATCAATATTGTTAATGATGAATGAAGCGCTTATTGTCATAATCTATTTTGAGTCTCAAGCTTGTTTCTCTTATTTTGTCACTTTATGGCCTTTTATACATTTGTTTTACCTTTTCAAATACACCTTGGGGATCCTCAATATCATTCTATGATTTTATATTTGTCTTGTGACTTTTTGATAAGGTCACACTTCATAGACAAGGTCACATTATGACCCTATCTAGGTAATGCAGAATTATCCCAACATAACTCTCAAAAGTTTCTTTGAGTTTATATGGTAATTACAACCTCTTTTATTAATATTGGTCTTTTCAAGTTAGCTTCATCGTATGCCAATGAGGCAAAATTTTTATATTAATATTCTTATATAATCAAGGGTCCTTTTATAGGTTAGTGATTAATCTCTCTCTATAAGAAGGCTAGATAAAATTTACATATGTTGATATTCACTAAATAATTGATTTATTTTCATGTTCAAAAGTTGAATACATCAATTTCATGCTTGTGTCAAGGATAATCATAGGTGAAAGAGCATGTAGCCTTACATTTCATTATTTCACATACACACTTAGGAGACTATGTTAACATGATGCCCTTTTGGGCTATGTAGGCAACACTCAAACTACATGAGTTTTTCCAAGGATAACTCAGTTATTACCCTTGTCATGCATCCCTCTTTTTGCATTTGATTCCCATTTGGTTTATGTGTAGGAACTAGGGTTTTATATTTTATAAGCTTTTATGTAGTAAATCATCACATAAAAGAAACCATTAAACCCTCATATATAGGCACACAAATCCAGATCAAAAAATCATTCTTGTATTCAACTAGGATACAACCATAGTCAACATATAAGGTAACAATATGGCCCTATCCTACTAATGCAGCCTTATCGTAGTGCAATTTAAATTCCTATATTTGGACATGACATAGTTTGTAAGTATTTTAAAGTAGTTTTTAGTCATGGTCAACGTGCAAAGTCAACATAAGATCAGTTTGAGGGAGGTTTGCACATCTATTCATCAACTTACTATTTTTAGCTAATTTCTAATTTTATAAATTATATATTTTATTTCTAGATCTATATATTTATTGTATATCAATTTCAATTCTTTAGAACTATTAGTTTGATTCATCCAATTTAAAATACATTAAATAGGAAAAGTGACATGGAATGGTTATATTTTTTAAATGTTCAACAATTAGATGACAACTAATTGGTGTCTAGGTGGAAAAAATAATAGTCAAAGATATTTTAAATACTAAATTTTGGTTTTTGGTACTTGATAATGATAACCTTGAAACACATTTACCATGCATGACTTGACCATTTAAACAAGGTCCAAATATACCATCCTCTCACACTTGCATGTTATTTTATGACTCAGACCCTTCTATTTTGCTATTAACACCTACATGAACCTTACTATCTATTTCAAACGTGTTAAATACCTCTCACAAGCATCTTGAGATTCATAGTTCAATCTGCTTGTAACTAGGTTGATTCTGCTAGACTTGGTTAGTAGTACCAATCAATACTAATAAATTTAGTCAAAACCAACCTACTCCTAGGAACCACTATTTTCTAAAAGAAAACCCATCCTTAGCATTGGTTCATTATATTATCATGTCAATGACACGATGAATTATTCAATTATATCCATATATAAACAAATCAAGGTCTCATTCAAAAGGGACATGGCACTTATTTGATATAGATCCATACACTATTACACACTGAGCAAATTTGACCTATTCTTCCTAATTTACAAACCTATCACTAGGAGCAATCACAAGCCAATTTTGAAGCATTAAAAATTGAATTTGAAGAAATCATTGTGGTGTTCTAAATCCACATCATTAACTACATACATATAATGAAGGAACATAATTTCATAATCACACTAAGTGAGATAACTATGTGCATTTTGATTTCCCTCCTTGGAGTATTGGATATGTAGACAACGGTCAATCATCAAACATGTGTGATTGAGGTTAGCTTAGACCATTACATTTCACCCATTTTTTAAAGGTTTCTATCCCTTACAAGCACACTCAGGGTATCAAGGCAAAGGAGATTGATTTCTAGAGTTGTAAACATCATCAAATTTCAAGATTGTAAGTACAAAGAAATAAATTACAATCACATGTGATCATATAAACATTATGCCATAATCCCATGTAGGTTGGTATTGAAAAGTAGGTTAATATTGATTGGTGAATTGACTGGATCCTATAAAATTGACCTAACACAGGTAGTGAATCAATCCTAATACTAAAAGAACCACATGCTTGCTTATCATTAATTTTCACTTCCAGAATACAATCACATATAGACACTCAACTATAAAATTTAAGTATCATGATCTCTTTAGTACTTTTTATATTTATCATGTGCCCTTATCAAATTATAAAAATAAATCTTAGTCTTTTACATTCATATGTATGCGTGAATGCCATATCTATTGATTTGATTTACATTTTAAAGTTATATCTTAATTAGATTAATCTCATAATTAATCCAAATTAAGGTAAAAAATATAGGTGAACCCAACACATATTGGATTATGCCAAATCCTAGGTTCCCTTCAGGGTTTCATCCTTATAAGGTTTTGGATTTCAGCCATAGACTTATATTTTTATATCTAATTTATGATTTCCCTTCCCATATGAGCAAATCAGAAAAAATTATCTTTTATCCTAGGGTTTCACACTCATTTTCTTATTAAGGTTTCCTCTACTAGGGTTATTCCTTGATTGACTAATATTTAGATCAAAGTGGCTCTATTTTTTAAATACTTTGATGTTTTTCAAGTCATAATGAATGGATAAAGAACATAGTTTTGTTCGTGAAAATACTATATGGAATTTTCAAAATTTGCAAGTTACTATTTTTAGTAAATATGTCCTAGAGGACGAAAGGTGTATCTATTTTCAAATTAATATATGGGTTTTATATATATACTAATTTTTATAAAAACCTCTCTTAGATTCCCAAAATTCCTCATGGATGTATTGGAATGGTTAGTTATTTATTGCCTCCATGCTTGTTTACTTATTTGGATTAAGCCTTGCTTATATTGTAATAGCTTGTTGTAGTCATATAAAATGTCCAAATTGGTAGTTTGAGTGTGTCTTACAACACCCCATCCATAGTTATTTTTTGTATGCTCTTACAACCCTTCTAAACACCTTTTTGCTCATTACCAATCATCTAGAACCTTCTAAATGATCATTCCACCTCAGCCATATAATATTCCCCATGCCAATCCTGTTCCCCTAGGTCTTGATCTTGTAGGATAAGAGCAACCCATTTGGAATATAGAGCCCCATAGAGAAGTGTCTTATTTTTAGTGGTCCTATCCATTTGCACTTTGAGCCCCAACCATCATTTTCATCTAGTCCTTATCCTTAATTAGGTTAGCCTAACACAAATACATTTGACCCATGACCAATTATTCCCTATAAAAGCCCACTCAAAGCTCATTTACAAAGGAGATGACCAAAATTGCAAAGTAAGCAAGAATATAAATAAAGCACTGAGGAAAAATTCACTATTATTTTCACACATTCACTGAACATAGTTGCAAACCTATTCAAATCCTCATACCAATCCCTATCCACCTCAAAAACTATCAATTTGGCATTTTCATCTGCATCATACTATTGCACAAAGCACACTAGGTGGGGGAACTACATATGGCTTGATTTCTCTTCAGAGTATTGGTATGTAGGCAACATACCCACACAAGGGGCGTGGATTGAATTTTTAGGAAATCTCTTACACTAACCCCACCTTTCTCAAGTGATGCAAATGCCATTTTATCAAGCCTGATGAAGGGTTAGGGTTTGAAGAAAAAATCAGATCCAGAGTGAGTTTCCTTAACAACCATTGCTCTATTTTTCACAGGCATACTCACATAGGCAAAATGCAACTACCCAATTTTTTTTTAGGTCTTTCTAATCAATTTGAACAATGGCAGGAATGAACAACATCACTAGACACTAAAGCATCCACTTTTTGGTGTTCCTATCCTTTCACCCAATGAAAGCTAGATTCAGGTTTACGACACCTTCTTAGTCCTACATAGCCATTTCAACCTCTGTATCAGCTGTCTTAGTCTATTTTCTAGCTAAGTTCTATTTCTTTTTATTTATTTCTATTTTTAGAAAAGTGAAAAGACAAACAGTTACACAAATCAAGACTGTATTTATTACTATATTCTATACTGATTTATTAATCTAGACCCTTAACTAAAATAGGAATAAGACTCCATTATTCCCAAATAAGTTAAAACACTTGTTTAAGGCCCAATAAATAAAAAATGGCTAATCAATAAAACACTCCTAGCATTTATCATCCTATGGACTTCTTATTTTCTATAAAATCAATCCTTTATGCGTATGATAATGAATGGACAAATAACAAAATACATGTGATTAATGATTCTAGTTATATAGATGAAGAATATGCTTGTCATGATAATAATTATAATAATGACTATGATTATGATGATGGAAAACAAGAGGTTTGGTATGAAAGTGAATAATTTAGTGAAGAGGAAAATGAATCCACTAATGAAGAAATAAAATAACCTTGTTTTCCTACTTCCTCTTTGTATTCTTCTTTAAATCATATATTAAAACAAGATGAGCAAGATAATAATGAAAAAATGCATGTTTCTAGCATACTTTATGAATTAAAAGGTGAATATTTTTTCTTTGATAAGCCTCATTTATCTATAAAATTTACCACATCATTTTGTATCATTTTTAATTTTATATGGTTAATAAACATGGTTTAAAGGATCCCATAACCAGTACCAAGTCAAAATATATACAATAAAGAGCTAACAAAACAAATAGAAGATAATAGACCTTAGGGCTAAAATAATGACCAGGAATACTTCTACCAAAAGACACCAAACCTAAGTTAAAAACCCATTGAACTTCATTAGAATACCAAAAAACCAAAACACCATAAAAGTGAACCAAGAAATATTAACCAAAGGTTAGGGGTAAGACTCTTAAGAGTCTGATAGTTGACTAGTAAATAACCATGGTGTTATCTTCTTTATTATTTTTTCCTTTTTTGAGGTAGCCCCTTATTCTCTTGCTCAGACCTTCAGTTGAATATTCCACCTCACACTTCTTTTCATAAATGAATTTATTTTTATTTTTGGCTAAAACTTCCACCTCTTTCTTCTTGGTTAGGGTATGTAAATCTTTTACATTCTTTTCCTGCACCCTCTTCTTGACACGAGTTACCTTTTATTACTTCTCATACCAAGTGGATTTGGAATTATTCTTGAACCCTTTATTTTTGTTTTATCATACAAACAACCCTCTTCCAACATCTTGAGATATCCCATTCCGATGCCTCACATGCTGAAGCCCTCATTTTGGATGAGCTCTAATTGAGTCTTGATTTCCTTTGTTTCTTCCTTCATCTTATTACACATTTCTTGTTGCTTAGAAATTTTGGACTCCAAATTTTCAATTTTATCCTCCAATTCCAAGGATTTTATACTCCTGACCATTAGAAATTTAAAGCCTTCATTTGGCCTCTCAAGCTCTTCCTCTTTCATCTTATCTCTCCCTTTTCCTTCCATGGGAAACTCTAGAGTTTTCTTTAATTCAACCACCTCATACTTAGACTTCTTCACCTTACCTTAAAATAATTTCATCCAATTAATCATTATAAAACACAAAGGCATAAAAATTACTTAGAAATGGAAAAATAATGTTTAAAATGTGAAATTAATTCCCTCTGTAGAAAAAAAAATGAAATTCTTTCCCTCTTAAAAAATATCAAATAAATGTGGAGAGTGTGAAATTCCTCATCTCTCTAGAAATGGAAAAAGAATGTGAATAATGTGAAATTCCTTCTCTCTCTATATGGAAAACAAATGTGTAGAATGTAAACTCCTCTTCTCTTTCTATAAATGACAAAAGATTTTGAAGAATGTGGAAGTCCTCCTCACTCTATAAATGGTAAACAAATGTGAAGACAGTGAAATTACTTCTATTTATATAGAAATATAAAATGGTAAAAATAGATGTGATGATTACTTATCTTCTATTTAAATACAATTTCAAAATATTTCTTTAAATTAATCTTGTATTAAAACCAAATGTGATGATAATACAATAATATGTAGTGATAGATATTTTGAATGTGAATCTATGAAAGTTGACACTACATGTGAATGTTGCTGTTAATTGTAAAACATGCCCTCATTCTTCCAAGAATTAGGGAACCTCCTTGTTTTTACCTTTTGATTTACTTATAAGTACTCTCATAGTTCATTGGTCTCAACACTACAACTTTCCTTGGTGGTCTATCTTGATTTGCATGTCGAATTGGGACTCAAAACCACCACTGTTAGAAATGCCAAGTCCATATGAGTTAACCTAGTATTTTACATATAGCATAAAAATGGAGTTATGGCTTCCTAATTTGAATTTAAAGTATATTTATAATGGATCTCTTAAATATCTTATCCTATTCCCACAGGAGTTCATACTATGCCATCAAGTGACTATGTTGTCATAAGGTGACTAACATGCCATCAGGGGATCACATTACTATTAGGTGATGACTATGCCATCAAGTGACTACATTAAAATCAAGTGATATCTATTCCATTAGTTGATCACATTATGTATTTCATTCAAATACATTATGGCTATCAGGTGATCATAGTATAATCATGGATCAACTACCAGGTTGATGGGTGACTACTATGCTATCAGATGATTACATTATTTTCAATCGACGTAAAATTTTTAAGTGTTGTATGTCTTATTTTGTCTCTATTATTATATAAAATTTCAAAAAATAAATTGTTTTCTTTGACTTGTGTGGGTGGTGAATAGTGAAAATACGATGATGGGGAGCAAACATTGCATTAAGTACTACCAAGAGACCACATTGCAGCCATCAAGTGATCGTGTTGTAGTCAATGGACCCTGATGCCTACATTATAGCCATTGGATGATCTAATTTTTGGTTATTAATCATTAATGAGGATGGTTTACCATTGTTAGAAGGTAATTAGTGCATTAAAGGTGGTTATTGGAGGCTGAATATCTATATATTAGATTATCTTATCATTGTAAAGAGTGGTTTTTCTTCTCCAAAAGAGACCATAGATCTAACCACACTTTTTTTTAAGTTTGCTCCTTTTTTTACTCCTCTTATTTTTCATAGGGAGATGTTGTCAAGGTTCGTACTCACATGATCATTGTAATGATATTGTGATATCAAGCAAACATCTTATTTAATATATGAGCTCTGGAATTTTATTTGGCATTTACTTACGTGTATAATATAGTGGTGGTGTCTTTTTTCTATTTTGTATTTTTGATCTCCAGATGCTGGCACTGATTCCCATTATAGTTGTGTAAATATTGGCCAAATGCAAGGTTGGTTTTATGTACATTCATCAGATGATTGTTGGATTTGGCTATGTCCTCCCAATTTTTTCCTCTCTTTTTCCTCTTTTTAAAATCTAGCTATTAGCTTAGGGTTTTATTACACAATCTATTTTTAATTATATATCTTTGATTGAAAGTATTTTCATTATGTAAATTCACTATTATATGTTAATAATGGAATGAACATCTAAATCAATTGTAAGCTTGCTATGCAAAATCTTAAACATTAACTATTGGGTATATTAAATGAATGTATGTTTTATTATTTACAATATAGGCACAAACCTACTTAAATAAGAATGAAAAACATGAAATTCATTTCATATTATTCAAGTGATTGAATCCCATTAAAACATATGTTAAATTTTTATAATAGGTAGAACCAACAAAGGCCCCTTGAATGAAATGGTCACATCGATCCATCAAGTGAAGATTAGTATACATAAATCAGGTAGATAAAAACCTTGGGGAGATTCGCCCAAGGTCTCCTTTCAAGAGACATGAACCTAGAATGTTGGCACATGCCCAAACACATGTCAACATAACTAGCACTAAGAGGGCATAGATTGAAATATTTCAGACTTACCCTTGATTGTAAACTTATCACCCTCTCTTTTACACTTCTCCTAGTTCATTGCCTACTTAAAACACACATAAAAAAATTGATGATAGAAGGAAGGATTGAACTAATGTATTTCAAACTTATATTGTGTTTTTGAAGAGTTACCTAATTATTTTCTATGCTCTTAGACTGGAAAACTTTTTATTTGAGTCTTCCAATGGCCTTATCATGGCCAGGTGGCTGAAGTTGTCTAATAAATATCCTAGGACCCATCCATAATCTACTTAAGAATATCAGTTCATTTTGTCTAAAATACACACATGATGGGATTATGATAGTAAAACAACACATTTAGGCATTCAAGTATGCCATTATTAGGATTTGCATCTAGTATGAAGATGTGGTTTGTCATTTATTACCTTATTCTTTGGATAATGATGCTTACAACTGGTACATTGGACTACTAGATGGGTGTATAACCACATGGGATATTTTTGAAAATTCATTCTTAAGCCATTTTAGAAGGCCCATTGATCCTAATATCATATACTATGATTTTTTTACATCCCATAAAGAAACTGATGAATATCTAAGTGATTTCAATCAACGCTTTAATCAATTATATATGGGGTTAAAATACCCATTTCTATAGACTGAGGTAGTAGCCATAGAGATTTACCTTAAAACATTATTTCCCCTCAATGTTATGTCTGTTCAGAGGACTCATTCAGCTCTTACATATTTGTTATTGACTTATCAAGCAACTTGCATCATTGATGAACAAGTTGTGTCTCATGATCAAAATATTTATTTTTCCTACCCATTAAGATAAACAAATGTTCATCTATAAAATACTTCAATATGCTTGCCTATGAGTCATCCCATTATCCAAGTTGTGCCTTATAATGAGACATTTACCTAAAAATTATATGAGATGTGCTATCAAGTGAACTCCCCTATATTGAATGAAGACCCTGCTTGCTCTATTAAGGCATATAATTTTATTAGTTTAGTATGTAATTAGTAAGATGTTTTTACTAATTTTAATAGTCAGTTGTATTTTAATACTTCTACTAATTATTTGCCATTCATTTTAGGGAGTCATCAATAGAAATTACATGGAATAATCCCCGAGAGCAATGATGATGAGTCTAATGATGAGGAAACATCTACTATATTGAGTGACCTGGTAACACTTGGTCAAATAAGAGATGAGCTACCTACCTAGGAGGGTGAATCACTAGTCTCTTATAATTAGCCTAAACATGAATTCAAAGAGTTGGATCCACTAGATGAGGAATATGCAGGCTATGCATCTTAAGCATTCTTGTCCTATCTTGCTCCCCCTCCAATTGAAAATCTTATTCAAGATTGTAAATAGATCAATGGTAGTAATATCTCTCCTAGTCCATCTTGGAGAAGATTGATCTTGAATAATAAGGTGAAGATGAAGTAGGTTGTACAAATAAAATAAGGTATTTATAGGGACTAAAAATGGAAGATCACCCACTTATAGGTAGCCTTGCATTTGAACCAATTAAAATCAGCCTAAAGTATGTAGACATGGAGGAAGGAGGTATGCCAATGCAAATTAAATTTGAAAGTGCACATCTTCAATGCATTCCTTTGCATACCTTAACCATGGATAACAAGGGTAAGACATAATTAACATGGTGAGAACCATTCCCATGCCTCCTTGGTAATAAAAATAAAGATCATTATGCTACCATAACATCCATGACAATCAAGGTGTAGCCTATAAGTGACTCATCTACTAGATGCCACTAAAAAACATGCCACTATCAGGTTGGATCTTTCAATTAGCATAGTATGTATGAGTAACCAACCCTATCTATCCCTATAATACAATGTATGGGCTGAGGTATTTTCTAAACCTATCCTTCATGCTTTATGAAATATAGATGCAAACATGATGCAAAATTATATAGTCCTAGTTTGTTTAAATTGCATGAACTAAACATGGATAAATCTTTATGGGATAGTGTTTTCCATTATAGAGGGAAACATAGAGTAAAGGAGGTGTGCCTTCTACCCTTATCAAAATCCTATGAAATTAGGTGTCTAACTAGTTTAGGCATGTACTAGCTTGAACATTTCCTATGAATACCCTTTCTTTTCCCTTCCCTATTTTGTTTTGTTTTTCTTTCCTTCTTGTTCATTATTGTTAGTTTAGGTTTGGTTTGGTTTGTTTCTTTGTTTTAATTATTGGGTTTGTCCAAACTATTTTTTCCCTCAAGTTCCCCTTGTTGATCAAAGAAATGAAATAAGGAGTTGTTGTAAAAGTAACATGGATGGCACCCAAAGAGCCTAATTGTTATTTTACTCGAGTAACTTATGTGAACTACTATTATTACTTTATTCATTTCCTAAGTTATAAAGGTCAATTATTATTAATAGAACCTATGAATTTTATAATAACCATTTTCTTTTTTGAATCCATCCAATGCACTTAAAAAAATATCTAAAGAAAAATGTAGCATTACTTCAATTTTGGGTTTGTATTGAGTTATCATGAACTTGTTGGTTCCCTTTTACCTGTGGCTTGGTCCCCAACCCTATATGGATGTAAATGCAAAATATACTTTCAAAAAAATTGAGTTAAAATGTAAAATATAAAATTTTACTTGAAAGAGTGATCTCGACAACCTCCACCATAGGCTTTCTAGCTTGGTTGGTAGCAGAGCAAGGCCTTTGGAAGGGATCATAGATATCTATATCAGGGTTATAAATGCCAAGAAGGTATCAGAGCAATTCCTACACCACTTCCCCCCAAGCTAAATTTTAAAACCTTTTCCCTTTAATAGTTATGACTTTATGCAAATCTGAATCACTACATGTGAATGCAAAAAAAATGAATAAATCATTCAATCATACACATAGATAGATTCAATAGGATTTCAAATTATTATGTCACTTATTCTTATAAACATTAGTGCCTTTGAATTTTGGTTTGTTATAGGTTATTACTCATAGCTAATGTTTTTTACTCTTGTGAAATTATAAATTTTGGATTCTCAAAATACTCAAGAGTATTTCCCAACAAGAGTTGCCATTTTTTATTGCTTGTATAACATGCCCTAATTCTTCCAAGAATCAAGGAACCTATTTTTTTGACATTTTTCTCTACTCCCACAAACACTCATGGTTCATTGATCTCAACACTACAACTTGTCTTGGTAGTCCATCTCAAATTACATGTCAAATTGAGACTCGAAACCACCACTATTGAAAAGGCCATGTCTGTGCGAGTTAACTTGGTATTTTACACTTAGTGTAAAAATGGAGTTAGGGCCTCTGAATTTACTTTTAAATCCTAGCTCTTATGGTTCTCTTAACTCTCTTAGCTTATTCCCAGGGAAGTTATCACTATGCCATCGGGCAACTACCAAGTTGATGGGTAATGACTATGTCATTAGATAATTACATTGTCATCGATCAACCTAAAATTTCTAAGTGTTATATGTCTTATTTTTTATCCATTATTCTAAAACTTTTTAGAAAGTAATTTTTTTCTTTACCTTGTATAGGTGGTAGACAGTGAAAATGTGATGGTGGGGGAGTGAACTTTCATTAAGAGCCATCGAGCGACCAAATTATAGCCATTAGGAAATCACATTATAGTTGACCAACCTTGAAGCCTATATTATAGCTATCAAGTGAATTCATTGCTAGTCATTGAGTATTAATGAGGGTGGTTGACCATTTTTAGAAGGTTGTTGGTGCATGAAAGGTGGTTGTTGGTGGCCAAATATCTATATATTAGATCATTTTTTCATTTTTAAGGGTTGGTTTTTCTTCTCTAAAAGAGACCATAGAGCCAACCACATTTTTTTTCTACAATTTGCTCTTTTTTCCCCCTATTGTTTTTTATGGGGAGATGCTGTTGAGGTTCATACTTGAATGATCATTGTAATGCTATTATACTATCAAGCAAACATCTTATTTAATATATGAGTTCTAAAATTTTATTTGGCATCTAATTACATGTGTAATATGGTGGTGGTGTCTTCCTTCTCTTCCAGCTTTGTGATCCTTAGAATATGGCACTAATTCCCATTGAAATGATGTAAATGTTGGCTGGATGTAGGGTTGGTTTTATGTACATTTGATCGGATGATTGTTAGATTCAGCTATATCCTCCAAGATTTTTTCTCTTTTCCATTTTTTTCTCTTTTTTATCTAACTGTTAGCTTAGGGTTTTCTTATGCAATTTTTTATTAATGCTATATCTATGATTGTAAATATTTTCATTATGTGGATGCAGTGTTTTATGCCAATAATGGAATGAACATTGAAATCAATTATAAGTGTGCTATGCAAAAACTTAAACATTGATTGGTGGGTATATTAGAAGGATGCATGTTTTCTTATTTATAATATTTGCACAAACTTTCTTAAATAATAATGACAAACACACACTTAATTTCATATTGTTCAAGTACCTAAATCCCCTTAAAACATATGTTAAAGTTTAATAATAGGTAGAAATAATAAAGACCTTGAATTAAATGGTCAAAATGAGTCACAAAGTGAATATCAGTGTGCCTAACCTTGGTAGATAATAACCTTAGGGAGATTCCTTGAGATCTCCTTTCAATAGAGACAAGTCATGAGGTGATCTTAGAACATTGGTATGTGCTAAAACACATGTCAACAAGTGTGTTGACTCTCCTCAAGCTATGTCTTGTATTTTTTTGCCTAAAAATCCTTCACCTATTTGTAATATGTACCTATGGAAATTTAGAATAGTAATCTCACACCATTGAATGAACTTCTTACAGATCTTAACATGCCTTTCCAATAATTTATTTCATTTATGCATGATGTGGTGAATTTTAACACATAATGCATCACATAACCCTCAAGATCAAAGCATACCATGCTTGGGTTGATTCTAATGCCACATGTTGTGACTAACACACCTCACCTTAAAATTTTTTAGATGGGGACCCAAGTTGCATTCATAAATTTCATGATCATATCTTGTGTATTGCATATTAAGGTTTGGCTCACATGAAAATTATTTTAATATTTTAATAGTTATTCAATTCCATTGCAAATAACTATACGTTGTAGACACTTAGTTTTGGCCACTTTCATGCCTTAACCAACATTCAATTCAATTTCTAACAAAAAACACATTTAAGCCTAGAAATCACTGAAATTAACCAAATTCATCCACATAAGGGATTTATTTTCCAAAAAATATGATGAGCCTAAATTTTTGGTATATTACCTTGCATGCATCACTAACCTAGTTCAGTTATAACCCTAGTCAAATTACGACCTAGTAATTTAACACTTTTAACCTATCAAGATATTAATTGGAAACATTTAAAATAATTTCCAAAAGGTAAAAAACACTAAACAAGCTTAATTACATTAAAAATCCTAATTAACTTGCCTAAACAAAAAATCCATGTCAAATTAGTGAATTTCATTTACTAAAAAAGGAATTTTTAGCCAAATATGAATTCAAAGGTCAAATGAGCTAATGAAGTGATTTATTATCTAAATATTCAAAAATATGAGTTACACCTCACAAATATATAAAGCTAATTTTCATGCCTCAAAAATATTTAAAACTGAGGTGTCAAGATTTCATGAGTGCCTTGACCCAACCCAGGGTTAGACTGACTCAACCTAGGTTAATTTAGATTCAAGCCAATTTATAATTTACCTAACCTCCCTAGGGATAGAGTTAGTTATTTTAGCTATAAATACAAGTTCCCACACCATATGTCAACAAAATTTTGTGTGTACATTTATTTTTCTTGAATACCTTATTGAATTCTTTGAGAGTAGTGTTATAATGCCCAATTTATGCAAAGCATCGTACCAAGATACAAGTGAATATTGGAGAGATGATACCACCATGGAAGATCATTGATAAAAGACTCAAATCATCACAGGTTAAGCATGAACATCCTTATGCCAAAAATTAAACATCAAATTTGATAAAGGAGGTAAGAAATTAGTATTGTATTTATCTCTATTTTGTTATCTTGCTTATTGTGTTATACTCTTCCTATTTCTTAGGCAAGAGTGTTTAGTCCTAATGTATTGTTATGCTTGGTGTTTTCTCATTTAGACTAACAAGGGACTAAAATAAATATTGTTTACTTTTCAAACACCTAAGGTACATAATGACACATCTGATGGGACCAAGCATCCTATATGGCCAAGGAGATTGATATGCTAGCTATAGTTTTTCTAATAAATGCATTTAAATCTTCAGGTTTAGTGTTTTAAATTCAAATTTTATGTCTTTTTGGACAAGGTTGTAGGGATAAATGATGATTATATCAAAGCATCGATGATTCTAGGAATCGATAATGTTCTCTGTAGGGATCGATGATGATCTCTACCTCAAAATAGAACAATCTAGGAACATAGTGAAAATTAATTTTTCTTGCTTTCTTTTTATTCTTAATGATATATTTATTGCCTTTGTAACCTTTTTATTTCTAGGACATGAGAAGTTTGAGTTTTAAACTTGTTTATTAACCTTTTTTCTTTTTTAAAACACATTTGTTTTTTATGTGGTTTCATGAAATACTGACGATCTAACCAAATCAACTTTGATTTTAGGAATCAACATCGATCTCTGCTATAATCAGTGATGATTTCTCTAAGACAAAAAATTAAACTCGAGAGCTTGAAATAGATTATTATTTACTCATTTGATTTTGGGCTTCTAAGTAGGGAAACACACTAACATTTTGTAAGACCTAAGGTGGAGAAAGAAAATCTCAAACATTGTTTAAATATCACATACATTTTGTTTGGTGCTTAAAATCCACTTAGTTGTATTTGTTTTTTAGTTATTTTTAAAGTTTTTACAAGTGTAAACAAGGTCAAGGGGCCAAAATTTCAAACACACTTTGATCTAGTGATATTGAAAGGAACACACACTTTAGTTAGATCTCATAAGAGCTTTTTCACTTTATATATTTTTTAACTATTAGATAAATTTCAAAGTTCGTTAGGCTAGTTTATTTATTTATGGTAAATTAGAATCTATTATGTGTATGCTCTCCCTCCATCCCCTTTAGGGAACTCAGGTGACTAAAAGTGCTTAGTTTATTTTTGTTACTTGAAAATTTATGTCAAAAATAATGTTGCATATGCTCTCTCCAAGATTTGAGTGACTTGGGTGACTTAGAAATGACTTCTAAAGTTTTTAATATTTTAATTTATTTATTTATATACATTTAGTTTGTGGGTGGGAGTTTATCACCTCCCCATGAGTTATTTAGGGGTGAATTGACTTGGGGTTTCATCTCCTAGCATCATATTAACCCCATTCCATGGTGGGGAATACAAATTGGGTAAATTATTAGATGAGATAGTGGTGAGTCACTAACCTAATCATCCTAATAGATACTTGGGCCATGTGGTAGCCAAAAATTAGAATCCACTAAGTAGAACACAAATAGAGTCATTATGCAAAGGAATATATCCTTTCATAATAAGCTAGGTAGTTTTAATTCAATTGATATGATTACACAATTATGTTAGCCACACTTGGGACCATCTAGTAAATGTGACACTTATATATTTTAGTCAAAACCCTACTTACCATGAAATTTCTTTCCAAATGAGGAGTGCTCCTCACTCTAAGTCCATGACACATACCAACACTTGAGAGATATAGGGGGCATAAAAACTCTACCTACACCTATACTTTAAATTTTGGATTAACACTTAATTCCTCACAAACATTGGTATATCAATGAAAACTTTGGCTAAAGCTATGCACACCCATGTTAGTTTTAGCTATAGGATGAAACATTAGTGATACTTATATATTTTTTTATTTACATGTGTGTTGTTAGACTAAAACTATTTCTTTGTATTGTCATGTTAAAATAAGTTCAAAACTATCACGTTTTTTTCACACCCCTTTAGCCTAATAGGTGTTACTTTGTCTATTTGTGTCACACTTGTTATCTTAGAGATTTTATTCCAAAACCATTTTTGTGTCACTTGTTTAAATAGAGTATCATTACACTTCCCATTTCATCTCAAATATTTTCCTTAGATTTTTTAGTCCAAAATATTTTGTCATGTTATTTGTTTGAAGAAGAATTGCTACACTACCTAAATCATTTTAATCTCTTATTGCATTTGAAACTAAGTTACAAACTATTGTTGTACCTCTCTTATTTCAAATGTATGGTTAAACTTCCCATTTTGGTCTAGTTCTTCTACCTTATAACATTTGATTCCTTTTGAATTTAATTTGAAAATCAACCTTTCAAAGTGCAAATCCTAAACTAATCAGGTTCACACCAAAACAACATCTAATTTGGGCTTATGTTATCTACCTTTTTATGTTTGGATTGTGTTACTTGGGTTGATTTCCTATTTGATCTAAAATACCCCTTGCCTAGACCTATTGATTTTATTTTTATTTTATACCTTGTTTAGAATATCCTTTTGAGCCAGGTTGTTACCATATACTTTGTTTGAAGTTTGTTGTGCTGAATTTTGAGTGTCTTAGTTCCATTATTCCAAATAGATTCTTGAGAATCAAGTATCGAGTCTTAGTGAGCTAACTACCAAGTATCATCTGAGATAATTACCTTAGTTTAGTTTAATTTTGAGTTCTTTTTTGAGTTATTTATGAGTCTATCATTTTTTTGCATTAGAATGATTATAACCACCTTTGGGCAAATCATTGCTATCTTTTGATCCTATTTTGTAATTTCTCTACTTTGGTTAGAAATTTTTGTCATTGATTTTAAATTCCTTTGGGAAAATTAGTACGTTATCCATGGATGATTTTTTATCTTTTATGTTACTTTTGCCTTTGATTATAATCACCTTTGGGCAAATTTGTATCATTTTTTAGATTGGTTTCTTGTTTATTTTAGTCCTGCTTTTGCCTAGTTTAGTTATTTATCCATTTGTACCTCTCTTATAGAGCTAAAGGTCCTTTATTTTTAGACCT
Organism: Torreya grandis; assembly: GCA_037957365.1. Taxonomy (NCBI): domain Eukaryota; kingdom Viridiplantae; phylum Streptophyta; class Pinopsida; order Cupressales; family Taxaceae; genus Torreya; species Torreya grandis. The sequence goes on along the minus strand of JARHVA010006613.1, from coordinate 211,614 downwards.
TAGTTGTTTGTTACCTTTGAACCCTTTTTTTTTCATGTGACCTATCTATAGATCTAAACATACCTCATTACACACGTAGCAAAACCATGTATAATCTAGGTTATGAGAACTTTGTGACTAATGACCCTTTTGTTCAAGAGTCCTATGATGACATAGATTATGAGATGGATCCTTATCCATATTATAACATCCCATACATTGAACAAAGGCATGAACCTCTAGTGTAATATTTGATAACTATGCCTCCTTATCCATGCCAAGAACCAAATCAAATGACATAATACCTTGCTCAAATGATGCCTAACATTAAATAACATTAGAAATAAGAGACCTACTATTTTATGATGCTAACACAAACAAGTTATGATCTTTACTTATTTGAACATCATTTTTTAGAATATAAGGATGAAGTGCTCATTAAAGATATCAAATTAGTGGTCAAATTTCAGCTAGACTTCCCACATGAAAGTCTGATCAGTTTGATTATATCCCTTAATAATGCACATCAAATTCAATAATTCAAACATACATGAACTATTTATAGTCAAGATCTAGTCCAAATGAAATAACAAGGCCAAAATACACTTATAAAAGGGAAATGTATTATGGACAAATAAATGGAATATGTATAACAGGCATACCAAATTGATCTTAACCTAGCTCGTAAACTCAATATAATGGCTATTTATAACATAATGCTTATTAAGATAGCTCCATCAATAGGGTAAAAAATAGATGCCTCAGCATACACAACCCAAAATGTAGACCCATTTAGCAAAATCACATTGGTTTGTGATATGTATAATGTCCATATTTTCATAAAAGATAATGCTACTCAAATTTAAGATACCACTCAAAATATTTTGGATAACACACAAGTGAATTCCAATTTAAACCAAAGTGGGTCTACTTTACCACCAAATAATACACAATAGATTCCTCTAAACAATGTCATGAGTGGATTGCAATAATAAAGAATAGGTATGCCTATTTCCCAAAATCAACAAGCAACCTCCACTCCTCAACCAACTACTTACTCGAATATACAATATGGGGAAATAAACCAATAGTAAACCAACTTACCACTACAATAAGTGAAAAATACTATGCCACCTCAATAGGTGACTATTAATGTTCAACCAAAATAAACAAAAATTGATATATCTTATCAATCATAGATGTTACCTAACCAACAATGTATTACTATTGGTTAAAAAGTGCCAGTTGGTCAACAATAATATTTCCAAACTAATAATTTCCAAACCCCCAACACTTGCCAAACCAACACTTGCCAAACCAACAGTTGCCAAACCAATAATTTCCAAACCTCCAACAAGTGCCACTTTAACAAGTATTGATCCAATAATAGGTGTTTAGCCAATAACAAGGTTCTTATGCACAATAGGTACCATGTACTAGGAAATAATTTCCTTTCACCTAATAGGTATTGTATATTCAATAAGGATCCAACTACCAACACCTCCAATAATAGGGATCTAGTCAATAACACATTCCCTATATATAATAACATTCAATAAGTAGGCAACAAGTTCCCTACCAAGCCCAACAATAACAATACATTCCTTAGATTCAAATGCCATTATTTAAACCATAATTCACTAGCTAGGGTTATGTGGCTAACCCAAACTAGAATATGCTTCAACAACATTACATTTTGTGCCTATAATATAACCCTAATGCACAAATATGCATACTTGGTTACCTGACCAATTTAACTAGCATTTCATAATATGCCTACCTCCATTAGGGTAATCCACCTTTGATCATGTAACCTCAACAAAAAAATACCACTCCCTTTTATTTCCTTGCCTAAGAGTTGAAATAGATGAAGGATGCAATTCAAGCTATATAGGTTGGAAAACAAGTGAATAAATTCAAACTAGATGAGATATACTCTTACCCATTCAACATGGAGTATCTACAAATACCATGTCTTCTAGGTTATGAGCCATCTAAATTCAACAAATACAAAGGCAAAGGTGAGACTAGAGATAATTTTAAGGAAAATTTATTGCCTACTAGCCAATGGTATATAGTGATATATACTTACTTCTACTCTTCTCAAGGAGTCTAGCTAGATAAGCCTTGGAATGTCTGTTACAATTACTAAAGAACTCTATACCCAACTTATATGATCTCTTAGAGAAGTTTGTACAACATTTTTCATATAATCTTGAGTATGATATTACTATTATGGATTTAGGCTAAGCTAAACAAAAGGCTAGTAAAACCTTCACTAGATAATTGAAATGTTAGAGATACCTATCAAGCTGGTTTACTCATAATATGCTAGACAAGTAGTTGGATATGATATTTACTAGGAGCTTACACAATGAGATATCATACCATCTTGAGTTGTAATGTGCTCATACATTCAAAGAGGTTATAGTAAAAGGAATGAAAATTGAGAAATACTTTGTTAACAAAGGCATAATCATGCTATCCCCTTCTAATCATAACCAAAACTAGAATCAAGGCTAGAACCATAATCAAAACCCAACTCCAATATTAGATTCAACACTAGCTCAAACCAACAATAATGAGAGACATAAACATTATAATCACAATAAAAATGTTTTTGGCAACAAGGTTATTGAATTATGCCATGTTCAGATGGTGCAAACATCAACTGCCCATTTACCTCTAACCAATCAACAACCACCTCCTCCATACATTCAACTAGGACTTTCATAAAACCAACTACCAAAAAATCAAAATCAATTACAAGCCCCTCCTCTGAGGAGAAGACCACCCATTCCTTGATATTTCAATGACCTTGGTGAGCCTATTAAATTTATGTTCTAAAGATTAGTTTTGTAGACACTTAAAACTGACCATGACTAGTTTTTGACTGGACTTTAGACTAATTCCTACTAACCATTACAAATTAAGCTTAGAAATCATTGAACATCCCAAATTTACTTGTGCATCATTCGTCAAAGCTCATAATCATGTTGAGACATCCCTAGTTGGGGTATCTTATTATATGCAACAATAACCTCTCATAAATTCATCCTTAATCATCTTGCAACATAACAACTATCAATTTAGCCTATGGAGCTATTAAGTGGGGCATTTTCATACTTAAATCAAATCTTGAAAGAGATAAAAGGCTAATAAAACTTAATTAACAAGTTAAACCAAATTAAATTCCTAGTTGAATTATCCATTTAAAATTAATGAAAATCTAAAAAATGAAATTCAAAAATTTAAAATATCCTAGCCTTTCATCATTGCCTTTATGATTTGTCAAGCTCTTTAAAAATATCCTAAAATATCTAATTTTGCGAGTCATGCCTAGTAAGTGCAAATCAAAATTACTTGACAACTATTAATTCTATTGGAATTATATTTAACTCACCTAGGTTTAGTTTGAATCCATTCCAAGCATTAACTTAACCCTGACTCATCTTGGGTGAGAGCTAATTTCTAAATCTATAAATATAAGGCCATATCTCTTCATTTTTAAGATCTCTTAAGCCAAAGTTATAATGAAAAATTGGAGAGAGACATTAGTTGTTTTGTTGTAAGTAGTGTTATAATGCCAAAATCTTAAGCCAAACAATCACAATTCACATCAAAGCCATAGTGCCAAGGAGAGAAGGAGCTAACAAGCTTCATTTATCAAATATTTCTTGATGCATAAGCTAAGAAAGTCACTCGACAAAGCATTTGGAGCTCCTAAGGAAGGTAAAAGAGATATTATCTTTTCTATTTTTGTTACGCTCTCATTTAGCTTTTGTTACTAAGATTTCCCTAGTATCTAGGCTAGGAGTGTAAATGTTAGTATGTTTTTGAGTCTTATTTTCTTGAACTAACACTATACTAAACTCCATTCTTGGATTCCTATGATCACATAATGACACCCCATGAAGTTGATTCTAAATCCTTTAAGAGCATTCTACTAATGATTTTCATGTTAAAATTTGAGCTTGCTGACCAAAATAGGTGAAAATTGGAGGCTAAGGGACATTTTTTTGAAAGTTATGATGTTGCTCTGTGTAGTTGAAATTTTACTCTCTGGAGTCATGATATTCCGATAATATCGCAACTTACACAATCATGATTTTGTCTCTATTTTTGCATCTAACTATTACTACTCTATTAACTATTTTTTACCTACAGGGATTTTTATGATATTACAATATTGTGACTCTGACAGTCATGATATCGTAATACTATGCTTTTATATGTTACAATATTGCCTAACAATCAACAATATCATGTCTTAACCACTAGTGGTCTATGCTAAAATTTGGGTTAAGTTGTAATATCATGAATCTTAAAGTAGTGATATTGTCTTGTTATTAGTGAATTTGTCATTAGAGTAGAGATATTGAATTTTATACTCTATTTTCCTACAAGATGTGTTATTTCACTAATATCCACATTTTTGCAGAGTTGTGATTTTGCTCTATGTTCTATGGTTTTACACTGTCTGTAAACCTGATAACAACATTTACAAAGTGATTTTTTCATTCATGAAGTGATTCTAAGCAGGAGGACTTTATAACACATTTTTAAGACCTAAAGGCCACATTTAAAACACTTTTCACTTGTAAATTTAACATTTCAAATTGGTGTTTTAATAATCTTTTTATTTAAATCATTTTTGCTTAGTCAAAGTTTTAACAAACAAATGCTAAAGGGATTAAACTTCACAACACATCTAATTTTGGTGATTAAAATGAACTCTCACACTAGATAAATGCTCTTAAGAGTGTCGTTTTCATTGCTTATTCATTGAACTTATTTATTTTAGCAAAATGATTGATGCGTGTATGCTCTCCTCCCATCCCCTTTAGAGAACTTGGGTGACCAAAAGTGCTCATTATTTTCCTTGGTTGCTTTAGTATAAAGCATGAAAAGAATATCATTAAGGCCCTCCTCAAATCCATATGGTTTGGGTGATCCAAATGTGACCCTAAATACTTTTCACTTATTTTTTACTTTCATGCACTTTGGCTTATGATCAATAGTTCATCGCCTCCTCATGAGTTCTTTAAGGAAGCATTGACCTAGGAATTCATCTATCGACATCATTTCAACCCTACTCTATGGTGGGGTGTATAAATCAAGGGAAACCCACTAGGATTCTTGTTTTGAGTGGTTAAAACAAGCTCTATTAGTGTTACTCCAACTTAGACTATAGGGGTAACTCAAACATTGCACTACACTAAGTAATTGATGGATGTAGTGTTTATGAAAAGGACAAGACTAGATCCAATTGACATGATTACATCTCTAGTGTTAACCACACTTGGGAACATTTATAAACATGTAAAAATTAATAGATTAGAATAACCCCACTTGTCATACACATATTGTTGATGCAAGGAAATTAGCCTCAAGTTTCATGTTGCAGTACAAACTCTTGGGAGAAGAGGTAGCCTAAAAATCCTACTTTTCATGCACTTTTATTTTTGGATTAACACTTAAAATCCTCCCAAGGGCAAGTATATTTATGGAATTCAATAATATTATGCAACCTTATTAGTTTTAGGATTTATGACGTTACACTTATGTGTTTGTGTATTTTTTTATCCTTTATTGCATGGTTTTTGAGTCTAAACTTTTTGTTTGTTATTCCATGTCAAAAAGAGTCTTGTTTATACATAACTCCTTTTTTTGAGGAGGTGTTATACTACCCATTCTACACCATACCTTTGCCTTAGTCTTTTGTCAAATCTTTATGTGTGTGTCACTTGATTTAAAAGGGTGTCATTATATTGCCCAATTCATTTTGAATTTTTTACCTTAGAGTCTTGAAACTAAACCATTGATCATATGTTTAGAGCATGATAACATTTTTATGCTACTCAAATTATTTCATAGACTTTCTTTCCTTGTGTCCAAATTCTAATTTCAAAACCAAAGCCACGTGTGCCTTTTGGATCTTTACCTAGTGTTGTTATGCTATTTATTCTTGTCTAGGTTGGTGCTTGTTTAAAGAAGCCTAGTCTTTTAATTTGAGTTTTTAATTAGCCTTTACAGTTCAAATCTAAACATTAATTGATTTCTTACTATTCCTTGTGTAATTTTGGCATAAACATTGATCTTTCTATTTTAAGTTGTGTAACTTAGGTTAATTCTTTATTCAATTTAAAAACTATTATTTGTGCCTAGATTTGGGAGAAATAGCCTATCTCCATATGCCTTTTTATTATGCCTTATACCAATTGACCAAGTTTATGTTTAAAGTCAAATTCATATTTATGCCAAAGTGTTTTAGATTTTTTAGATTAAAATGTCATAACTCATTTTATTTAAAGTCTAGCTTTTGTGCCTTTTCTAAAAGACCTAGCACATGCGTATTTTGAGCCTAGATTTTGTGCCTTGTTTAGCCAAAAGACCTATCAAATTTTATTTTCTTAGATTAGACTTGTTTGGAACACTTTATACTTAGAGTTTTTCATTCTAGTTTTATTTTATCCACTTGACCTTTTGTGTAAGATGTTTGATGTTAGACTATTTTTTACCATGTTTTAACACAAACCTTTTGGAGATACAAATCCATTATTTTTGACCAAGTTAGACCAAGTTTGAACCATTTGTCCCTTGGAAATTATTTTCTAGAGTTTGTATAATTATAAACCTTTTCCCAAAAAATTCACAATTAATTTGAATATGTCTCACTATACTCATAGTGGATCCATGTACAATCTGAGATATGATAATGTGGTCGCACAAGAAGACTTTATTGAATACCCCTATGGTGATGATGTAGTTTATGAGATGAATCCTTATCCACATTACAAAAATCAATCAAGGGAACAAAGACAAGATCCTTTAGATCACTATTTGGTTAACACACCTCTATACTTGGAGTAGGACCAATAATAAATACTGAAATACCTAGCTAATGTACCTTTGGTTGTAGACCAAGCTCAACAATGACCATACTATGTTACAATGCTATCGACATATGATACCTATTTCTTTGATCATCACTTGATTGAAAACAAAGATGAAGATTTAATCAGAGCCATAGAGGTAGGGGACAATTTTCTAGTAGACTTCCCCCATGAAAATTTTCCATGACTCGTTAGAGTGCCTTACAATATGCCTTATAATCAAACCATTGAACATACCTCTTCTAACAATCCTCAAGTTCTAGTGATAATAGAGTATTAGGACCCACATATTATTGTCAAAGGAAAAATCCTCAAGGAGGATTAGTTTATATAAATTTAGATAACATACCAAACCTATTTAAACTTAATACATAATTTCAATAACATGACCATAGAAAATGCTCCACTTATCAAGCTAGCTCTTTCAACAAGAGTCTTAATCAAATTGATAGACTAAGAAAATTTGGGTATAGAACCATTCATGTAAAGCACTTTAGTTAGAGACATGTTTAATGCCATAGCTATTGAAGAAGTGTCTACTACTTTTATGCAGACAAATGTGCTAAATACAGTGAATAACACATAAGTGTCATCCAATCCAGACTAAAGTGTTATAACTACACAAATAAATACTTCATAACAAGTGACTTTAGTCAATACCATGAGTGGTTTGAAATAATAAGGGGAAAGAACTTCTACCTCCCAAATGTAACAAACTACCTCTAATCCTCAACCAATAGTTTCATCAATTATGGAACTGCAAGGATTAAGTAGTCAAGAAATAACTAGTGACTTACCTCAACCAAACATGATGAATGTTACTCCACCAAAATAGGGGATGAATAACATTGTACAACAACAACCATAGTATAGTATGCCAATGTAATAGAGGCAAATTTTTTTTCCACCTCAATAAGGGGAAACTAATGTTCCACCTCATTAGGTAATAAAAAGTATACCTCTTTAGTTATAGACTAACATACCTTCACAAACATTTCCCAATCAACAATGTATGTCTATTGGTTAATGACAAATGTCAAACCTTCAACATGATATACTTGACAATAAGTGTATATGCAACCAAGAGGTTCTATTGATCTATAGGTGTCAATCAGGCAACAATTGCCTTTTGTCCCAAACATGCCACATATTCAATGATATGGCCTTGTTTTACAACAAGTTCCCCTTATTCATCTAGGTTTGACTAGTTAGAATCAAGTCCCTATTCAACCTTAGTAGGCACAATACTTCTCCTAAAGCCATATCCTTCCATCTCAGTCATAATTCCCCCAAAACTATGACTATATACCAAACCTGAACTAGAATATCACACTATAATGTGTACAATTCCAAAAATTGCATCCTAATCCATGTATGCATATTCTTAGTCAATTCTCTAACCAAACCAACATTCCAAAATAAACCATGCCTCCACTATACCCTGGTTATAGTAATCCACTTTTAACCACCCAACCTCTACCTCAAGCCAATATTTCATCTAGTTTCTTAGCACAAGAACTGTAGTAGATGAAGGATGCAATTGACACCATCTAAGCTAAAAAATAGATCAAGAAGTTTAAACTTAATGATGTGTGTTTCTACACATTCAACATGGAGTATATGCAAATGCCATTTCCTCTAAGGTACGAACCACTAAAGTTTGAAAAATACAAGGGTAAAAGAGACCCTAAGGTCTATTTAATTGAATTTTTTATTGCTTGCCAACCAGTGGCCTACAACAAAATATACCTCTTACTATTTTTTCCTTAGAGTCTACTAGGACAAACTTTAGAATGGTTCCTAAAATTGCCAAAGGATTTAGTATCTAATTTTGATGACCTTTCAGACAAGTTTATACAACATTTATCCTACAATATCAAACATGAGATTTTGTTAGTAGATTTGACTCAAGCCAAACAGAAGGCTAGTGAAAGTTTTGTAAGATATCTATAGTGATGGAGATCACTTGATAGTTGTTTCACCCATAGCTTACTATATAAACAATTAGCCATTGTGTTTACCAAAAATTTGTACAACAAGATATCTTATCATCTAAACTACAATATGACCGTACCTTTAAGGAAATCATTGACAAAGGTTTGATAATAAAAAAATCCCTTATTAAAAAAGAGATTATCAAGATTAACTCATGAAACCAAAATCAAAATCAAAACTAAGGAAATGGCCAAAATTGAAACCATAACCAAGTCTGAGTGAAAAGCATCAGTACCAACTTAGGCCAATAATTATGAAAAGCCCAAGTAGTTTAAGCAAAACAATAATGTTGTTGGGAATGGAGTAACTAAGTTACAACATGTTCAAATGGTGAAAGCATCACCTGCTTAGCCTATACCATAAATACACATTACTCCTCACTAATAAATAATTTAATAAGTGTAGCCTTTGCAATAGCCTAGACTAGCCCAAAAAATGCAGTAGCCTTTACCTTTGCAAACTCATCCTCCAAGGTAGAATGACCCTACTCATCAAGTTTTCAATGGCCTTGTAGATCCTATTGAAGCCATGTTTCAAAAAATAACCACTGCTAATCTGATTAATTAGCTTATTTTGATGCACTATCTTGAAAAAATTCCTTATATATATTGGTATTGATAGAATGAGTTTATTGAATATCATTGGGTTGATGGACATAATCTATGCCATTATATGAAAATTAAACACCTCATTTAAAATATGTTAGAAAATGAAGAGATAACATTGGATAATGGAGCTTCTACATCCAATTAAAACTTGGGTATTTATCAAAACCCTTTTTTATAACATAACCATAACAACCAATAGTAGTAAAAACAAAGGCCATAATAATAATAACAATAGTATCAATATCCAAGATAATAATAACAATACTAGTAGTAGAACTAACATCAGTTAAATGGATAAAACCAAGGGTAGAATGATACCAACAACCAACAAACCTACCATGTAATTAGACATGACTACAAAAAATTTGTAGGCCATATTATGGAAGGTTGCATTTACACCATATCCATCAATCCAAGACTAAGTGCAAGCTGAATAAGATTATTTCTAACCAATTCCAACCATCTAACATATATCAATGATCCTTCCTTAACCTAAGACCACATATAAGCATACCAAAAAGCAAGGATTACTAATTTTGGACCTTATACTGATAACTCATTATTGACTTGTGACCACATAAAAATGTACCTTCCACTAAGACTTATCTTATTTGGCCCCTTTCCACCATAATGTAATATAAATAATGCTATTGTATCTAATATTGATTGTTTGATCATAAATCAAAAGTTAAAGATTACCATACTAGGACCACAACCATCTGCCACTTCACCCATCCAACCAACCATTCTATCCAAAAATAATCCATATGCTACTATGAAAGAAAAGACATTCAACATTATGGAACAACTTTAGAAAATGCCCATAAAAATTTCCATTTTGGATTTGTTGTGTATGTTTACAATCCACAAGAACATCTTAACAAAGTTCGTTGGCCAATCCTAAGTTCTAAATGACATAAGCCTAGATAAATTCCAAGCTTTGGTTGGACATCTAGCCCTAGGCCATCAATTAATCTTTGACCAAAGTGATATGTTGTCCCTTATCCCTCTTCATAACAATCCATTATACATCAAAGTTATCATCATATGATATAAAGTGAAGTGTGTCCTCATAGACAATAGATCGGGCCTAAATATTATGTCTTTAAAAATCATCAAGCTTCTCAAATACACAATAACTGATCTTCATCCAAAAAATATCACAATCATGGCCTATGACAATGAAGAGTGGGAATCATAAGGCACCATAAGCTTGCCATTTATTATTGGGCCTTTGACCCATGATACACTATGCCATGTGTTAGACCTTGATTTATCATACAATTTGCTTCTAGGTAGACCTTGGATACATGAAATTCATGCAATCCCTTCAATATTGCATCAATGTCTCAAGTTCTCTCATTCAGGTATGAAGGTCACCATTGACAAAGATTTGCAACCCTATGAATATTTCAAGCATTTAAAAGTTGAGTACAAAGATATAACTACTATTTTGGATTGAATTCGGTCCATAAGAAGGATAAGGGGAAAGAAATACTTGTTGATTTTCTAAAGGCCAATTTCATCAATGCAGATACACTTGATTCATCTTCCCACATACTACCTCCTAAAATGTCTAATCACTTTACCATTAAAGATAATAGCCTAGGATAATATTTAATCCATGATACATTACACATTACTAAGGTTACATATAGCCCCAAGTCCTATGAAATATCTAAATCCAAACCACATTGCATAGAATGATAGAGAAAGGGTAAAGGCAAACTACATAGTCCAGCTCTTATCACCTTTACACCAGCCACTGACCAAGAACATGGCCCACTTGTAGATGATGAATCATGGTTATATAATGATAAACTAGATAATTATTATAAAATTTCTAAGCATCCTATTCCTAATAGGATCATGGAGAAGCATGCCTATGAAGGAGGAGGCCTTAGGCCAAACCAACAAGGAACACTTAAGTCAATTTCTACCACTTGGTATAAAAAAACCTATGGTCTCAGATTTAAACCATCTAGGGGTAACCCCACATATCTTATTCATGTTCTAATGTCCATGACTAATTATGATGATGCTGATAGTAAAGTAGAGTCTAATCATAGTCCTTATGAAGACCTGGGAAATACTAATCTATTTGACACTCATGTAATTTGTACTCTTAGACAAGTTATTCATCATAATTCACTTCCTCTATATCACCCTCAACTTATAGCCTATGATTAATAATAATCCATAGTGTTTTTAGACAAGTTTGAGAATGATGAGGCATTTTGTGATTTTATAGGCTTGAGAAATGATGTTCCATTAGGAGACCACAAACAAGGGTTCTCAATCAAATTGGATCTTGTAACCTACTTTGGAGAACAAGTGAACACCCTTAGACATAGGTAATTAAATAAAACATTAAGGTCTGAAAGTGAAAATATATTTGAGGCACTTTTAGACAAGGGTAAAAGTAAAGAGAAAGGGCAGTCTTTTGGTGAAAAATTACTCTAGGCACCATTAGATGGGGGTGTTTACCTTTCCCCTAATGAACCACAATAGACCACCAATGATGAACTTGCATTTGGGTCCAAGTTTAGTTCTAAATAACAACATGTCTTAGACCAAATCATTCAATATTTTTTAGTAGTGTTTATCACATAGACATACTTACCATTGGGATAATCTAATTCATCTTACCTAGGGGAACTTAAAGATCTAGTCCACACAGAGGACTTTGCCATTACAGGCTAATTCCAATCATTGCCAACCATTCTGGAAGATGGTTTGACTCTTCTTGTGGAGGACACTATAAAATTCAACATCAAGACTCCAGATGACCCAAAATGGATAAAATTAGGCACACCCCTCATTGAAGAGGAACATGACATTTTTACTACCATTTGGAGGGAATTCATTGGTATGTTTGCTTGGGCCTATTTTGACATGCCAATTTTGGACCCTCTTTTGGTTGTAAACCACCTTATGGTACATCATGATGATAAACCCCTAAAGCATAAACCATGAAAAATGCATCCTCATATTTCTATATTATTAAATAAAGAGTTGGAAAATCTCTAAAAAGTGAGATGTATTTGATTGATTAACTATTTAGAGTGGATCTCAAATATTGTACCAATTAGTAAGAAGCTAGAAGGAAGTATAATTTGCACTAAGTTTAAAGATATAAACAAGACCTACCCTAAGGATGACTTTCCTTTGACAAACATTGACATGATTGTTGACTCCACAACTAGGTACAAACTACTTTCACTGATGGGATTTTTAAGATACAACTAGATCTAGGTTACACCAGAAGACTAACATAAAACAACATTCACCACTCCATAGGGAATGTTTTGTTATTAAGTTATGCAATTTAGTCTCAAAAATTCTAGGACCACATAAAAATATCCATGATAATCATATTTCATGATATGATACATGACATTGTTGAAGACTACATCGATGACATATTAGGAAAATCTAAGACTAGGCCTGATCATCTAATAACACTAAGGAGAATATTTAAGAGGTTGTGAAAATATAAGGTTAGGATCAATCCTAATAAGTGTGTTTTTGGAGTTACTTAAAATAAATTATTTGGCTTTATATGATCTCATTGAGGCATTAAAATCAATCTAGCAAAGTACAAGCCATTACTGAGATGCTACCACCTTCCAATTTGAAGTAGCTCCATAGTTTGTAGGGTAGGATTCAGTTTATTAGACATTTCATTTCTTATTTTGCAAAAAAATGCCATCTATTTACACACTTATTTAAGAAAGGTGTCACCTTTTATTGGGATGAAGAATGCTAGAAATATTTTTAACACCTCAAAGATTATCTTGCTAATCCCCCTACTTTTTGCCACCAATGCTAGGAAAACTATTCCTACAATATCTATCTACCATAGATAAATCCCTGGGGTAAATTCTATCTCAACATGATGATAATGGAAAATAATATGATGTGTACTATGTAAGACATACACTAGTCGTGTATGACCATAATTATATACCCATTTAAAAATCCCATTTAGCTATGGTATTTACAACTCAAAAACTATGAAATTACATGTTAAATAACAAGGTCATAGTTATTTATAAAGTAGATCCTCTCAAGTATCTACTATCTAAGATAAATTTAAAAGGCTACATGACCAAATGGATCATGCTTCTGAGTGAGTTTGAGATTGAATACATCAACCAGAGGGCTATCAAGGGATAAGTACTTATGGATCAACTTGATGAAGCTCCCCTTGTAGATATATATTGCTGACTTTCCAATTCCAAAACAAGTCCATTATTACCATCATTGAAACACCTCTTAAGGAGTAACATTAGAAAATATATTTTGATGGATCATTCACAACACATGGATCAAGGATATGCCTTTTGTTTATTACACCATAGGGGGATTTAATACCTAAATCATTTTGTATTAGATTTCCTTGTACCAAAAACATGTCTAAATTTGAAACACTCATTTTAGGGTTTCACCAGGCAATACAATGGAATATTAAACATCTCAATGTTTATGGTGATTCTCAGCTAATAATCAATTAGGTTACCGACCATATTCAGATCAAAGATGACAAGATGGTGCCATACAAGGCCATGGTTGACACTCTCAAATAGAATATTGTTGATGTATAGTTTGAACACATTCCAAGGGCTAGTAATAGAATAAAAAATGGTATGGCCACCATTAAATCTTTGGTTCATCATCCAAACAAGGTAAAATAATATCAATTCCTCATTGAAAATCTTCTAGTGCTAGCTCATAAACCTCCAACCATCACAATGATATATGATATTTTTGGTTCTAACTCTAAATGGTATTCAAACCTTTATGCCAATCTTAATGACCACATCATGCCACCATACCTATCTTGAAAAAAAATCAAGGCCTTTACCCACCAAGCCACATGGTATAACTTAGATCAACTCATTACCACTATAACTTTGATGGAAATTTACTCTATTGTTTAACTTTGGTAGAATCAACATTAGTATTATGGGAAGTTCATGAAGGAGTATGTGGATCCCATGTAAGTAGGGCCATCCTATCCAAAAATATCATATGTACCAAGTATTATTGGCCAACTATGGATGTAGATACAATTGTGTATGCCAAAAAGTGTAACAAATGTCAATAAAATGCCAATCTAATTCATGCCTTGACCAAAAAACTAAAACCAATGCTTATACCATGGTAGTTTGTATCATAAGGCCTCAATTTCATTAGGAAGATTAACCCAACCTCATCTGATGGCCATAAACACATTCTCATTGCCATCAAATACTTTACTAAGTGGGTTGAAGCTATACCCATCACTTATGTGACTAGAAGTGAATTTCTAATTCATATTTAACCATCTCATCTATTGCTATGGTATCCCATCCAACATTATATCTGATAATGGTAGATCATTCAAGAATAAGGATGTTAAATCACTGTGTTCTAACTATAAGATTACTTATCAATTTTCTACCACTTATTACCTGTAAGGTAATGGCCAGGTAGAAGCATTCAAAAAAACCATTATCAACATCCTTAAAAAAATTATCAATGATGCTAGCCATGATTGGCACCTTCAAATATTCTATTCTCTTTGGGCATACCACACCAATTACCATACCCTAATAAGAGCCACTCTATATTCCCTAGTTTATGGCAATGAGGCCATTCTTCCCATTAAGGTTGAGTTACCTTCTTTTTGCATCTCTTTGAAACATGTCTTAGATGATGAATATTATCAAGTATCTCACTTGTAAGACCTAGAGCTACTTGATGATAAATACATGGATGTAGTCAATATCCTACAAGCATACCAAAATTGACTCTATGGCCACTATAACTGATGGGTTAAACACAAAAAAATTGAGCTTAGTGATCTTGTTATTAAAGAAAACCAACATAATAACATGGCTAGGTAGAAGCACAAGGGTAAGTTCAAACCCAACTGTATATATCCATACATCATTGTTTTAAATTATGGCTCTCGAGCATACATGTTCATTACACCAGGTGGGGATGAACTTGATGAGCCGATGAAAATTATACATCTCAAGTGTTTCTTCACTTGAGAGACTTGAATTATTGTCTATGAGTCCCATTTTTGATACACCATAATATCAAAATTATTCTTTGTACCATACCATTCTACCCCTTACCATTCTACCATACCTTTCCTATTAACTAGAGTTGTTTTTACCCTACCTCCCAACCCTTTTGACCTAAATTTTATTCAATTGATTCCACAGGCACTTTCATCAAGAAAATTTTGATCCAGTTTCATTAGTTGATTCAAAATTATATATAAAGGGCATATTTTGGAGTAGTATGATAGTGGTTTGTAGTTGTATCCTTCATTTCTTATTTCATTTTACATCAAGTGTTTCTGATTATAACCACCCTTGGAAAAATTAGAGTACCACCATCATGCTACTAATTATAACCACCCATGGACAAATTAGTATCATTGACCTATGCCATCATTTACTAATTATAACTAATTATGGTAAAATTAGGAACAACATCATTTATCATGCCTTGAAGTACCACCTTGCCATTTTTATGCCACACTATGCCATTTTCTTACTGTTGACCAAATTTGACCTTGTAGGTCAAATTGTGATCCCTATAGAAAAAACATCATCTTTAGAGGTTTATTAGGGGTATAAAGTTATGTAATGAGGTGTATTATAGGTTAATTGATGTCATTTAATATTATATTATCCTTAGTCCTTAGTCATTTTAATCATTTTAGTCTTGGGAGTCCTTTTGAGGTCAAAAAAGGGGCATTTAATGAGTTGTATGACATATTATCAAAATTAAAAGGTTTGAAGGGATGATTTCACACCTCAGTGTCATATTATGTCTTAATTAACTATTACTAACTAAAAAGTGGTAGCTTATTCAAAAAAAGAGGTAGTTTTCTTGAAAACATGAGCATTTAATGAGGTGTATGGAATTTTATAGCCTCCCATAGATGAATAAATTTAAAGAGTGTCCCTTGGTATTATACACACTTTTTAAAGTGATCAGTTTTATTACAATCTCTAAGAAATGAAGAAAACTACTTATCTCTCCTTCCACTAGGTTTGGCAAGTAAAAATGGTCTTTAGGTTTGTACTCGGTATGATCAACAATGGAGGTTTCAAGAGAAATGATTTTAGGGGTGTATTATATACTCAGTAAGATTAAATTTTATGTTTGGTTGTAGAAGAATGGTGGTTTGATCTTTATGAACCATTCCTAAGAAGTTGGACTATCTAGTTTGCTTTCTAATCTATGTACCCTATAGGTTTAAACTTGGTTTGAGTAAGTTCATACAATATAGATACTAGGATTGAATAAAAATGTATTGAAATATCCTCTCACATATTATCCATAATTTTTTTAAAGTTTGGAGTTTATCTAAAGATCCAATCACCTCATGTTTGTAGACTGGTCCCATTATATGTTGTTGGCAGGTTTTTCACCATTTGTAGGATGTTCTTGATTTGATAGTGGTTTTTGAGGATGAATATTTGTTAGTTTAAATATTTTAAATGTTATCTTGGTCAAATTAACCTTTAAAACTCTTTTACCAAAGAAATATATATGGAATTATAGTAATATGCAACTTGCCAGTCAGTCTACCATGAAAATGTTCATCTACAGGTGATTGGAAGAAGAAAACCATGTTTAAACTAGGAAAAAATATATCTTAATCCATTAATGGGTTTTTGAAATCCATTTTGAGGTATTATATTATGCCTAAAACTCATTTTAGGCTAAATTCAATGCATACTATTCACACTTATAACTACTGCTTGCATACCAATCAAAATGCACCTACAGGTGCCTCTATGGAAACCACATATGTTGAAAGGAGAATTGTGAGATGAAAGAGGTTTATGAAAATGGTAAAGGTATATTTGAAACTCTTGGAAAAATTTGAAACACAATTTAAACTCACAAGATCATGCCTACTGCTTGAAAGTACCTTCACTGCCTATATATTAGAATACCCACCTATAGGTGGTACTACAGAACTTTAAGGGTTCTTATTTGGAGAATTTAAAACATGATAAGGTTTAATTTAAAGTAATAGAATATGATAAACTAAAGGAAGGCATGTTTGAAGCATAAAATGGGTAGAGGTAGATGTAAACCATCTTTAGGCACAATATGACAGTATTCAGGGATATAATCCCAAAAGGTACAA
The DNA here is from genome assembly GCA_037957365.1 of Torreya grandis. Classification (NCBI taxonomy): domain Eukaryota; kingdom Viridiplantae; phylum Streptophyta; class Pinopsida; order Cupressales; family Taxaceae; genus Torreya; species Torreya grandis. The sequence goes on along the minus strand of JARHVA010006613.1, from coordinate 193,969 downwards.
AACAGAGGTCTAGGGGTGTTTTGGAAATATCATATAACATGGTTGAAATGAATTTTAAAGAATATAGCCAAGTAAATATTGTAAAATATATCATGGAGAGGGAATTTTAAAATTTTTAAGGGATATTGACTAGAGTAAGATAGTTTTTGAGAGGACTAAAGTTGCCTACAAAAATACTAAACTTAGGTATTGATGTCTATAGGACTTTGATCCAAAAGTGACCTTGCACTCTAAGTTGATAGTTATAAATCATTAAAACATATTATAGTGGTTAAAACTAATACAAGTGGAATATATGACCTAAAAAATCATTATAAATATAAAAAATACTATGTTTTAGTTCTATTATTCACCTATAGGTGTCCCCTCAAGTGAAAATATGCACCTACAACTAACTGTAGGTGACTGGTAGGGAAATTAACAAAGTGGGTGTTAATTCCTAGTGTTGGTATAGTATTAAAAATTGATAAATGACCTTAAAAATTAAAATAAAGTATTTTTACATTATGATCATAGTAAAACATGGTCCCCTAACACCTACATGATCTCATTTGTTTCAAACAAGTTGACCCTGTTTGATTGTGTCATACAATGAACAATTTTGAGTCCTAGGTGATGATCTAGGCTAAGAAAGGTGAACATACATAAAAAATATGATAAGTGACCATGTAAATATTAAATAATTTTTTATTCAATGTTCCAAGGTCAAACTCAAGATAGGAATACTTACAGGTGTAGTATTTTGAAGCAAAACATAGTCAAGAAGGTTGTATGTTGTCTTGACTAGTCAATTATATAATGAGAGGTATATAGGAAGTTGAAATGGTGAATGGAATTGGAAAAAAATTATATTTATCATGATGGTATCTATAAAATATTATCATGTAAGACAATAAGAGACAAATGACTCTAAACATGCATTACACAGTCCACTTCACACAAGTCTATCTTGGAAATTGAGGTAGTTGGAGGATATAAAAAAATAAAAATGGGATGAAATTTTGTGGATGATATATTTAAAACTTAAATAACCTTATAAAAAGGTTAATTATTCTAAAAAAATAGGGGAAGTACTCTTTGTTTTGTCTTAGACAAAGGGTCTTCCCCTTGTACACCAACCCTACAATTTTGGAAAAGGAAATAGCCAAGTGAGTTAGATGGTGGTTAGACATGGAAATAAGGTTTTTAAAGTTGGAAAAAATATAATTCAAAATGAAAATCCTTATTTAATATGTGAATAAATAGGGAGGTCTAAAACACCAAGGTTGCAGTTAGACTCACTAGGCAGAGTTTAGGCCTAAATTTCAAATGAAAGGTCAAATTCAATTTTAGCATGAGATATGCATTTTAATATATTAAATAATGTATATATGGTCATAAGATATATTTAGGATCTATTGGAATGTATGTAATCCATCAAAAATGTCATTTTGGGCTTTAGGGTGCACACATGCCTACTAAGCATGACTAGGCCTAGAATCCAATATGGGGGTCAACTTAATGTCAGGAGAACCTACAAAAATCAATATGCTCTGATACCAACTGTTAGGTGACCCCTTATCCAATGGAAGCACAATTGATTACTTTCTTATAAGCAATTAAACATGGAATTATACCAGAATGATAAAGTAACTAGAAACTTGAGACAACAAATAATTTGAGAGACAATACACACTCTTGTATTAAATATTACTAGAAGAAAATACAATAAGGAAGATGCCACTTCTTCCTCCACCTCAAAGGCTTGCCACACCTCAAGACCTTCTTCCCTCTCTCTCTTGCTCAACACAACAACTCTATAGCCTGAGTTATTATCCCTCCTTGAATGCTTCAGCTAATCTCCTTGACCTTACACCTGTAGATCTCCTTGACCTTGCTTACTTCAATGCTTTTACTTGCCTTCTTGGTGATTACAATACATGCCTCATGGGTCTTTAAATATAATCCCATGGTTACAAAAGTAGAAATCTAACTACAATAATTAGACACGCAGCTTGTGACTATAATTAGTCATTTGACATGCAAACACTCACTTCACTTAACTGACTGTTTGTCAACAACAGTTTTGGAACGCACAGGCGAATGACATCGGTCCCTGTCTGTCTGGTGCTGTCGATGTCGGCCGACTCTCTACCATCACTGATTTACTTCTACACTGCATCTGACTGATGTCGATCATGCTGTCGATGCCGGTGCTTCTGGTTCTTTAGCATCCTCTTCTTCGTGTCTGTAAATAGTTGAAGCTTTTAGCTCCACACACTAACAATCTCCCACTTGGAGATAAACAATTGCTACTATACCTGTACCTGTACACCATCTATTTTGTTCCTTAGGCTCTGTATCCCTCTTCAAAGTCACTCTTGAAGACCAACCACCACTAAACCTATGATGCAATACTTGTCTCTTATGCCAGAAGAATTTTGCTACTCCCAAATTCTCCATGACATACTTCTAAACCAACTCTACCCTTAGCTCAGAAAACACCCTGTATATGAAACCCTGCAACAAGTAACACAATACAGTAACAAGATAATGTAGCTAATATTATCCAACCTGGTAAAGATAAAATACAATGGTCAAACCTCCATTGTTCTGCAACCTAATCAAGACCATATACCATAGCCTTCTGTCTCATGTGTCCATCCACTCTCTTCTCTAAAATGGGAATCCATCCCTCTATCCAGTGCTTTCTTCCAGCTAACAATTCTACCAACAAATTCTTGTTTGGTTCTTCTCAAGGACTCACACTCCTCATCCATGTCAAGCTCCCACTATTTCTGGATTCTACCTGCATTGCTTCTTCCATCTTCCTAGTTATTGACTATCAGTAAGCAATATAAATAAGGTGAACAATGAATATGAGGTTCACTTACCATTTTTGACCTCCACATGGGTGTTTGAGACTTATAGATCCACCCAACATCTGTTACAGTGACCAATATCAGCCATCTCCCAGTCTGCTCCTGACCGATGTCGGTTCCCTACACTGACCCTGACTGCCAACGTCATTTCCCTGGCCGACACCGGTGTCCCTCCTATCAACGTCGATCCTTATGATCGATGTCAGACCTCTCCTGCCTGACCTACCGACCTTGCTGGTCTGCACATGACTGATGTCGATATCTGGCTGATCGATGTTGGTCCCATGTGACCGACATCGGCATCTGTGTGTTCCTATAAGTGATGAAATTTTCATCCGCGAGCTCTTCTTGGATCAAACCTCTATTTATACTGCCCTGCTCAGATTTATTCAGCCCCTGTGACTAATCTCTGTCCTTCATCTCCTCTATAAACACCAAGGCTTCTTTGTTCCTATCAAAAGCATCAAATTTCCTTTTCCTGTAATGAACTCTATCTATGCTTTCTGAATCTGAACACATACCTCTTGAATCAAGAACGTCCATTCCCTTCTTATTCATGTGACCAAACCTATTAGACCACATCTTCAAATCTACACCAGAAGTAGAATCAGTAATACAAGTAGATAGATAAAGAGTACCTACTTTCTTACCTTTTGCTAGAACAAGTGCTCCCTTGGTAACCTTCCAAGAGTCCGCTGTGAGGGTTATTGTGCATCCCTCATCTCCCAACCTTCCTATAGAAATCAAACTCTACTTCAGAATTAGAACATGCATGACCTCCTTCAACACCCATGTGTTGTTAATCTGTAATCTCAGCTGCACTTTCCCTTTGCCAACTATCTAACAAGGCGTACCATCCCCTAAATAGAGCACTCCAAAGTCTCCCTGTTCATACTCATGAAACAAATCTCTGTTTGGGGATGCATGAAAAGATGAACTAGAATCTAAAATCCATGGTCTTACCTGACCATCCAAAGAAAGTATGAGAGCATCCTGTACCACAATATTTGCATCCTTTGCTTCTTCAATACCTGCATGTTGATTCTCTTTATCTCTCAACCAACACTCCTTCTTTGTATGTCCTTTCTTTCCACAAAACTAGTAGGTAATACCTTTGGACTCAGATCTCCTTCCCGACCTTGATTTCCATTGCTCAATCTTCTCCCTTTACCTTCCCCTACTTTTTGCACTTAGAGCATTCCCTGATGATTCACCTGTGCTTCTCCTGCATATTTCTTCATTCAAGATCACACTCACAACATCATCAACTTTTAAGATTTTAGAAGCAGATGCATAATTACTTACTGCCATAACCAAACTGTCCCAACTTTCAGGCAAAGAACATAAAATCAAGAGAGCCTTTACCTCATCATCAAAAACAATATTGACTGAAGCTAGTTGGTTTACCAAACCATGGAAATCACTGAGATGAGTATGTACCGATCCACCTTCCTGCATTTGCAAAGTAAATAGCTGCTTCATAAGATATACCTTATTAGAAGCCGAGGGCTTTTCGTATAAATTCACCAAGGACTTTATCAACTCTTCCATTGTCTTACACTATGATAAGCTGGAAATCATAGATGATGCAAGGCTCAACCTTATGGAATCAAGAGCCTTCCGATCAAGAACACTCCATTCTTCATCCTTTATATCTGTGGGCTTGCATGCAACCCCACCCAATGATAAGTATAGATCTTTCTGATACAGATAATCCTCAATCTACATCCTCCAGTGTTGATAATTCTTGCTATTAAACTTCTCCATTCATAGCTTACTTTCTTCTACCATTGCTAAACTCCCACTCAATCAGAAAACCCTGTGAATGACCTGTAATCAAAAAATAATACCCTGCTTCCTGCAAACTGTAGCTCTGATACCACTTGTAAGGAGAACCTACAATAATTAATATGCTCTGATACCAACTATTGGGTGACCCCTTATCCAACGAAAGCACAATTGATTACTTTCTTATAAGCAATTAAACACAAAATTATACCAGAATGATAAAGTAACTAGAAACTTGAGACAACAAAGAATTTGAGAGACAATACACACTCTTGTATTAAATGTTACTAGAAGAAAATACAATAAGGAAGATGCCACTTCTTCCTCCACCTCAAAGGCTTGCCACACCTCAAGACCTTCTTCCCTCTCTCTCTTGCTCAACACAACAACTCTATAGCCTGAGTTATTATCCCTCCTTGAATGCTTCAATTGATCTCCTTGACCTTACACCTGTAGATCTCCTTGACCTTGCTTGCTTCAATGCTTTTACTTGCCTTATTGGTGATTACAATACATGCCTCATGGGTCTTTAAATAGAATCCCATGGTTACAAAAATAGAAATCTAACTACAATAATTAGACACGTAGCTCGTGACTATAATTAGTCATTTGACATGCAAACACTCACTTCACTTAACTGACTGTTTGTCAACAACAGTTTTGGAATGCACAGGCGACTGACATTGGTCCCTATCTATCTGGTGCTGATGACATTGGCCAACTCTCTGCCATTGCTGGTTTCCTTTTACACTGCATCTGACCGACGTCGGTCATGCTGCCGACGTCGGTGCTTCTGGTTCTTCAACATCCTCTTCTTTGTGTCTGCAAACAGTTGAAGCTTTTAGCTCCACACACTAACACTTAATGTATAGAATTATATGATCACTAAAATTAATTTTGGAATGTTAATAGGGTATTAAAATATTCTATAAATCTTGTGTAAGGTAGATGAGTTGTAGGGGAATCCAATTTTGGCTCAAAAGCAATATTAGGCCAATGTAAGTGGAAGGAAGAACTCGATAAAATAACTTTAGAATTTCATATCTCTTTTGGTGATTTGAATGGGAACCTAAAATGTTTGGAGAAGGTATAAAGGATCATAAAAAACCTTATTTTGGAATTTTTTTATAGGTTGAATGTCAAGTTTTTATGAACAAAGCTTAAGAGTCAAAACTACTCAAAACCTTTACAAACCCTTGCAAGTCACTAGTTTGAGGTAATGAGGTTGGAGAGCTTATATAATCACATAGTTTTACCATGATTATGATTGAAAATTTTAGGATATTCTCTTAGGATACTCCCCATGATTTTGGACTGTACATAATTTACAGACAAGGTACAAAATAGGGTACTTTTGACTATTTTATGTGTTTTTTTGGTTCCAAGAGGAGTATAAAGATGAAAAAAACTTTGGGATAAGGATTAGGACTTGGGATAACCCATAATATAAATTTAATTATTGATAAAAACTCCTAAGTGTTGAAAAAAACAACTTCATCTTAGACAGTCAAAGCTAGCAGAGTGACCAAACTAGTGAGAAGTGTGAAAACTTCAAGTGGATGGCTCTTTAAGGTGTGCCTGATGCTTATATGTCCACGGAGAGTATTACCAAGTGTAATACACTCCATACCATGTATTTTAATGTAAATATATTTCCTTTTTAAAGGTAAAGTGTGCAAGGTGCATGAAAAAAGAGTTATTTTGACTACAAATGGTGATAACTCATTTTGGGAAGATTTCAGATGACTATGACTACAACTAATGCATGGAAAGGAATGTTTGAAATAATTAACCTTCATTCAAATCATGAGACATATCCATAATAATTTTTGGGATGTTTAAATAGGTCCAAATCATTAAGGTAGTTTTCTAAGCTAGAATGAGAACTTTCGTGCCACTTTGCAAGAGTTTCATGACTTGGAGAGCCACTTGTTCCTTTTGACCTTGAATGGTTCATCCCACATCATCTTATAATGCACAAATAACTATTTTTATCACATTTACAAGTTTTATTTTTACCTTTATACTTCTCTCTTCTCCTCTCTCTCTCTCAAGTTCTGTAAAAACTAGCCATTTTGACCATTATAACTCATGCTCGACCTAAGTATGATAAAGCCTTGATAATTTGCATACCATTTGATCAATAAGACTACTGATTTTTACCTCTTGCATAATTTCTCATGGTTTTTTTACTTGGATAATTTATTTTGATTAGTGATAACTCTTGTTTCCTTAGCATGTTATTTCATTCTCTCACCTATTTGTAATTATAAAGCTTCTTCTTGCAGGTAATGTGAAGTGTTCTTGGAAGTGTCAAGGTTGAGTGAGTTAGTATATTCATTAGTTTCATTCAAGGCCTCTTTAATAGTCCTCATAATCTAAACATTCATCTATAACCTCATAATGTAATATTGATGTGAGAAGATGTAGATTGGAGAAGTGTATGTTTGGTTAGTCCCTTAGTTTCATGTGTAACATGTAGCTAGTTGGAAGTCATCAACTTATTTGGTGTATCACCTCCCTTAGGATAGTTTGATTTTATTTTTCTCTCTCCCTTTACCCCACTAAATTTTAGGTGTATTAGTGATCCAAAGTGGTACATCAAGGGAGCTATCCCTATCTAGAGATTCACCTCATTCATAGGCTATCCACAAGCCTAGAGGTGTTTCAATTATGCCACTTAGATGAGGAGAGATAAGACATCTCCTCAAATGGTGAAAATCCAAGTGACAACAATTACTTTACCTAGTTTATGAATTTGATTCTACCTATTTTGATTCCTATTCTATAAAGTAGAACTATAATGACTTGAGATCCCATCCTTGGACTATATGGGCAATGTTCGATTCATGTTGAAGTTAGCTCAGTCACCCTTTGACACAATCTCACCATTTTGAGTGAATATTTAAGTTGAATTCTCTCACTATTTTGTGAGTTTGGACCTTTTAGTATCTTAGAATACTCCATCAAGTTGGTATGCTTAGAAAATTCTAAAAACATTTGTCATAGATCAAAATAATCACCTCATTGACCCCTCCTTTGCCATACAAATTTTGGGAACCCTTGCTAATTCACAAAAAACCACTTGTCATTTAGTTTATCAATCCTTTTCAAGCCTAAAATCTATATGCTCTTTCTATTTTGTGAGTTTTTATGTTACACATTATGTATTCATCTATGATACACTAATGACTACCAAGATTTATCCCACACACTTACCATTTTGTGAGCCCATTCCTATATTATTCTACTTCATCAATCATGTTTTTCTCGATCATCATTTTCTTCTATCCCATATCTTGGGAGAACTACATTGGCCTGACATTTATATAGGATCTTGCATCCATGAGACTATGTAGATAGCGTCCACTTACCTAGTGAATCTAGAGTCAGATCAACCACACCTTCCTTTTCTTCTATTCCCCCCCATCTTGTTTAATTGTTTTGTTGTATCCTATATGCTAGGGGCAATGTTCATCATCTGATTTGTGTCATGTTTTTTGTGATAACATTATACTTAACCATTATTTGTTTTTGTTTCATTTTATTCTCTTTGTTTTGTGTTGTTCTTTATTTTATTGGTGTTTTATTTGTTTATTTGTTTGCTTGTTTTCCTATTTTTTTTTATTGTGACTTAATTCAATATATGTGAATTCATTGGGTAATTTATTGCACATAAATCTCAAATCCATCCATATTAATATGTCCACACTGTCATCATGATATTTATCATTAGTGTATTATTTTAAATTGATTATTGGATCATGTGCCAGTCTTTATGAATATTTTAGATATGTTATCATGGTGTTCTATCATGATGCCTACCATCATGTACTATAGAAAAAATTAGCTCAAAGAGTCTTACCATAATGCAGCCGTGGTATCTCCTTGACACCTAAATAATGCCCGCTCTATCCAAATCATATCTAAAATATAGAGTAATTAAATCATGAAAGAATTTGAATCCTTACTAGTGAGGACGTGCATCTATATACTAGCAGCTTATTTAAGTTCATCTTTCTCCTCTGTATTGTCTTACTCTTACTTTGTGACTGTGGATTTACTACATAAGCCCCATTATCTATTTTTCCATCATACTCTCATCATTTGGTCGATGGTTATAACCACCTCTAGGAAAATCATTGTATCTCATCCCACTTGAAATGCCAATTATTCTAACTACCTTTGGAAAAATCATTGTGTATCATCCCATCCATAAAGCTAATGATTATAACTGACTTTGGGCAAATCATTACATTTTGATCTATCTAGAGGTTAATGATTATAACCACCTTTGGGCAAATCCTTATATTTCTTCTACCTACTTAGGGCATGTTTTTATTGTGATAATGCTTATAACTACCTTTGGGTAAACCATTATCTCTACCCATCCAACTGGGGCATGTTTTTATTCTATCAATGACTATAACCACCTATGGGCAAATCATTATTTTTGCTTTCATGATTATAACACCTTTGGGAAAATAATTTTCTTATTACCCCAAGCCTTTTTCAATGATTATAACTACCTTTGGGCAAATCATTATCTTTTTTATTCCACCTATGTTGATTATTATAACTGCTTGTGGGCAAATCATCTTATTTTTTTGCCTAAATGGGGTAGCTCCATATACCATTGATTATAACCACCTATGGGAAAATAAATCTTTTCCACCCCATTTCATCCTTTTGGTCCCATCATTTCCTTCTTTTGAGGTACTGATCACTGACCCCTTTTTACTAATCACCCTCTCAAGGGGCATCTATATTTCATCCATTGCCATTGAAGTCCAAGGCATACATGACATTTTCATTATTTGAGAAGATATTACTATGCCTATATCTTTTAATGACTTCTTATTTAGGGCCAAACTATAGGCACCTAAAATTGGCCACAACTAGATTTTGATTAGATTTCAGACTGATTCCTACCAACCATTATAAATTAAGCCTATAAATCATTGAACATCCCAAATTTTCTTATATTCCATTCATCAAAACTTAGAATCATGTTGAGACATTCCTAATTGGGGTATCCTATTGTATGAAAGAATAACCTCTCACAAGTTCATCCCTAATCATCTTGTGACATAATAACTATCAATTTGGCCTATAGACCTATTAAGTGGGGAATTTACATACTTAAATCAAATCTTAAAATAACTAAAAGGCTAATTAAAATTAATTAACAAGCTAAACAAAATTAAATGCCTAGTTGAATTATCCATTTGAAATTAATGAAAATCTAAAAAGGGAAAATTCAAAATTCAAAATATCCTAGCCTTTCATCATTGCCTTTATGAGTTTTCAAGCTATTTGAAAATATCCTAAAATATCTAATTTTGAGACTCATGCTTATAAATAAAAATAATAATTAATTGAAAACTATTAACTCTAATGGAGTTATATTTGACTCACCTAGGTTTAGTTTGAATCCATTCCAAGCCTAATCAACCCTAACTCACCTTGGGTGAGAGTTAATTCTTAAAGTTATAAATACAAGGCCATACCTCTTCATTTATAAGCTCTCATAAGCCAAAGTTATAATGAAAATTTAGAGAGAGACATATGCTATTTTATTGCAAGTAGTGTTATAATTCCAAAATCCTAAGCTGAGCAATCACAATTCACATCAAAGCCATAGTGCCAAGGATAAAAGGAGACAAAAAGCTTCATTTTCCAAAGAATTCTTGATGCACAAGCTAAAAAAGCCACTCAACAAAGCATTTGGAGCTCCCAAGGAAGGTAAAAGTGTTATTATATTTTATGTTTTTATTGTGCTTTGATTTAGCTTTTGTTACTAAGATCTCCCTAGTATCTAGGCTAGGAATGTAAGTGTTAGTGTTTTTATTTGAGTCTTATTTTCTTGAACTAACACTATACTAACCTCCCTTCTTGGATTAATATGATCACAAATTTAAGTGAATATGATTAGTTAGATGATACTAAAGCTATTTCCTAACAAGATAAATTTTCATGATTGGTATAAGGAACATGAATTTTGTGAGTATTATCATGTCAGAGAACATTCCATAATACAATATATCCAACTTAGACATATGATTGAGAACATGCTAAAAAATGGAGAGATAGGATGAGACACCCATGCTCCTATAAATAATCATAACCTAGGTATATAATAGAATATGTTTCCCTTACATAAAAATAATAATAACCAACAATAATATCAATAATAGTGATAGAGAACTCCACCACAAAATCAACAACAATAATTTTAGCTACAACAATAATAATATAATGGTCAAAACCAAGGAAAAAATGATCAAATAAACCAAGGAGGTAATCATGGCATTACGTATACCTATAAAAATGTTGTAGGAAATGTTTTAGGTGGTCATATTTTCACCATCACTATCAACCCTAGACCAATTAAAAATAGACTAGGACCTTCACCCAATAATGCCTATTTGCCAAATAGTACCCACCAACCTCCTTAGTTAGTAATTCTTCTATGGCCATGTTGATATTAATCACCATAACATCTAAGAATCATCATTACAAGCCTCATTACCTACCCAACCAAATATAAAATCCAAGTTCTATATCGATACTACATAATAATAACTTGATGAGCTAGGGTAACTATCAAAAGATTGCAACCAACTACTATAAATGAGCCTAATCAACCTTTTGTTCCTATAAAAAATAAACCAATTTACAAAATTAAGAGGAAGACCTATGATATTATGGAACAACTGAAGAAGACACATGCACACATATCCATCATGGATTTGTTGTGCATGTCTACTATCCATAAATACATCCTTAATGAGTATTTGAACCAATTCCTTATGCTAGATTATATCAATATAGACAAATTCCAAGCCATGGTAAGAAATTTGGCCCCTAGAAAATGTCTCACCTTTAAAAAAAGTTATATGTATTCTCTGGGCCCTTTCCATAATAACCCATTATACATTAAAGTCAATAAAACATACCATAGAGTTAAACATGTCTTTATAGAAAATGGGTTGTGTCTCAACATTGCATCTTTGAAGTTGGTCAAACATCTCAGATATATAGTAGCCAACTTGTAGCCAAATACCATCATTATCAAGGCATATGATAACAAAGAATGAGAATCTCAAGGTAACATTAGCCTCTTAGTGGTCATTGGGCCATTAACTCATGATACTCTGTGCTATGTTTTAGACCTGGATCTATCTTCTAATTTGTTATTGGTCTAACCCTAGATCTATAAAATTAGGGATATACCTTCTAAATTTCATCAATGTATTAAATTTACACATTGAAAAATGGAAGTGACCATAGCTACTGATTTTCAACTAGATAAGTATTGTAAATGCCTTGAGGCCATGTATAAAAGCTATAACTACCAATTTGACATGAATCCTATGCCTAAATTAGATAGAAAAAAAGATAAAAAGGGAAAATACATTGGATCAAGACTAAAATCTAATTAAATTGACCCAAATAGCTTATCCTCTATCTAAGCCATGCCTCCACCAAAAATTTCCAACCATTTTATATATCACCAACAAATATCTTGAATAATATAGCACCCATAATGCATTCCCTATTACCAAATTGCCTAAAAATCCTAAAGCTTATGGGAGATCTAAGACTAATATTACCCATATGGAGTGGGAAGCCTAAGTAAAATCTCAGTTGAATAAGCCCATTATTTTTAAACTAGCCTCTAACCTATAAAAAGACCCCTTAGTAAAAGATAATTCATAGTTCTACATTGATGAGTTGGTTGACTGTTACCAAAGTGTGAAGTATCTTATTACGGATTAGATTATGGATCACATAGATTATGAAGGAAAAGGCTTTGGGTTATATCAAATCATGATCAAACCAGTCTCCATGACCAAGTACAAGAGAACCCATAGTATAAGATTTAAACTACTTGGGGTGACCCCACATACCTTATTTCCATTCTAACACTAATGACTAGAAATGATGATGCTGAAAATGATGTAGGGTCTAATTATAACATCTAAGATGACTTTGCCACTACAAATTTATTTAAACCCCATGCCATTTTCACTATTATTCTTATTTATCAACCTTCAAATTTAACCCTTTACTATCCCATTTGATAGATTACATTTGATGAGTTCAAAAATGATGAGGCCATATAAGATTTTTTGGGATTGAGGAGTCACATACCTCTTGGCATCCACAAATAGGGATTTTCTATTAGATTGGATCCTACTACCTACTTCAGAGAGTGAGTGAACTTCCTTAGCCAAAAATAAAAAGAAAATCAAACATTGGGGTGTGAAAGTGAAAACCTCTTTGGGGCATTTTTTAACTAAGGAAAAAGTAAAGATAAAAGAAAGTCTCTTGGTGAAAATCAATTTATGGCACTATTAGATGGGAATGTTGACCCCTCTTTCTATGAAACATAGGAGACCTATAGCCCATAAGCTTTTTATGGATTATATATCAATACTAAGTAGTGATAATATTTTACATTGATCATTTAAGAGTGACCTGAGGTATTTGTATCATGGCTGATGCCAACACTAAGGAATTCTAATTCATCCTATTTAGGAGAATTAGATGAGCTAGTCCATCTGGAGGACTTTATCATTGCTATTCAGTTCAACTATTTCAATGAATTTCTATTATTATTCAAAAGAGGGAAAAGAAGAAACTAAGTATGGGTGTGGTTGAAAAACTTGATTGATAGTGTGCGTATTGAAATCAAAAGATTGTGAAGAGTTCCTCTTTGTCTTGGGAGGATAGCCTACAAATAAGAAAGCACTAAAGATTTTTTTTGTTAGACAAATGGTTGAGTAGATTGCCTAGTGATAGCTAGATCCTAGAAGTGAGGGCTTCCTTGAGGGCTATCGATCCACACATTTTAAATAATTAAGTTTATACATAGAATAAAAGATACTTGCATCAATAAGTCAAAGGTACTAAAATTGAACACAAGAATGCTTACTTAAAAAAAAAGACTAGAAATGATTAAATTGGTAATAAATTAATCAATACTAGTGTTAGGGAGTTGGGGTATGCTTCAAAAAATTAGAATGGAGTCTATAAATAGGTAGGAAAATAGAGAATTAGGTTTGGTTGGAGGTAAATAAATGAAATTAGTTTGTTGGTTTTCACTACTATAGTGACCATCAATAATTAGGATAATCATCAATGGTTAAAGTGACTGTCAATGATCGAGATAACTGTTGATAGTTGGACAAACTATCAGTGGTTGAGATAACCATCGATGGTTACTATGTGTAGATATGGGTTGGTAAAAGGGCTATTTAATGAGATCCAAAATATGGATTCCAAGAGATGGGTAAGGCCCAGGTTAATTACAAAATCGAAATAAAGTGAATGAATACCAAAAAATAAGTACTTGTCTTACCAAAAGTTGATTGGGTAGATGGTTGGGGTATTTGACCTATTGGTGGAATCTAACTTGATTCTAATAGAGTAATGGTACCTAAGAACTTGGTGGAGAGGTGGCATCAAATTGACTCTTTGACATGGTAGCTAGTTTTCATGGATTGTTGATAATGATTTACCTAAAAAAAGAAATTCCTATATGCACAAGCTTTTGATAATGATTGTAGATGGATATTACCTTTTTGATCCTCTCTTATTATATGGAAAGTAAGAGAGTTACAATAGCATGTAAACTAGGATTCTTAATTATAATTTGCACATGTAATGGATCACAATAGGAATTAGATGAGTTATTTTTAGAAAAATAAGGTGGATAGTTTGCATGTTCTTGGTTAAGGAAGTCGACCCTAAATATCGATGGTCAGTGTGACCATCGATGGTCAACCTAACTGGCAATGGTTGAGGGTGAAAGTAAAAATGGGTAAAAGGTTAGGTTAAGTTAGTTTAGCCAAACTAATTATTGATAAGCTCTATTAGGGGTTAGAAGGTTAAATTGGTCTTGAGAGGGTCGCAAGGTGGTCAAGGGGTACTTAGACACTCAGAGTCATGGTGTGTAGATTTTTAGTGTCTACATTTTGCCCCTTTTTATTGTGAAGCTTGAATGAATGAGCTAAAAAATAAAAACTAATGTTGGCCAAAGGTCTGGTTGCCCCAAATATGGGATCAGGTGTTCCCCCTCAAACCAGGAGCAGATGAAGTAAAACAAAATTGGGTATGTCTTTGAAAAGGTGGATGAAGGTGATGATGAAGGTGGATTATAGGTTGGGTAATAAAGCAAAACTAGGTGTGCAAGGTGTGATAAAAGGTATGATATCCAAGATTTCACAAAGACAAGGTTTCCATAGTTGATAACAATAAAGGTTAATGCTAAGGGATAAGAGACCAATGTATCATGTGACCAAATTTAGGTGTGGTGGTTGGGTATACTTGTTAGTCTCCTAGACAAGATCAGTGGTTCTATGGGTATCCAAGGTAGGAAGTGCTCTTATGGAAAACACAAAAGGGTCAAGTGTCATGAGTATCCAAAGTAGGAAGTGCTCCTAAAAATACAAAAGTAGATCAGGTGAGCATGAGGTGGTGCAAGTTCAAAAGGTCAACATGGAAATGTTGTCATTGTAGTTAAAGGACTAGGTAAAATGTGTCATAAAACACATGTTAGATGGGACAAAATGGACCAAAGGTGAGGTGATGATGTGGTTGTAGTGGGTAGAGAAGGTAGTATCCAATGGTGGGTAAAATTAGGTTAGTTTTGCTAAAAGGGTACCACTTGATCATCGACAATCAAGGGATAAACCCTAAAAATCTATAGGGTAAAAGTGAATTTAAAATTACTTTTACTCATTTCTTGTTTACTATCATTGACTTTGAGCTTTGAGAAATTTAGGCATTGAGTGGTGAAGGTGCTAGCTATGGTTGAGATTGACTATTGAGGTGGAGAGTTGACTTATTAGACTAGCAAGGATGCAGGGAGCACATTAGGATGGATGAGGATGAGTGGGCCTATGGGTGACTCCATGATGGTAGTCATGAAATGAGGTAGGGGTGTTTTGATTTTGATAGGTTAGATTTAAATTTGTAAATGCACAAGTTAAGGGTAGGTTAGAATTATTGGTATTAGACTGGGATGTCCGAGGTAGGTTTTTGGGTTATTTTAGCAAATTACAAGAAAAAAAGTGAAATTGATAGGATGGATAGGTGGAATAGGGTGGGTAAGGAATTAGGGTAGCTTATTTTTATTATTTTAGCTTGTGTTTTGGTAGTTTCTTGGTATGGTAGGGTTTGGGTGATCTAACCATGGAATGCCCATACTGACCATCGATGGTTAGGGTTGACCATCAATGGTTGACATCCATATGAAAATGAGTGCCTGACCGTCAGTGCTCACTATGACCGTCAACAGTCACCATGACCATCGATGGTCACTTATTTAAAAAAGGGTTTGTTTAACAAGTCTTAAAAAACTTAAAGGTAAAAATGGGTTAGGTTGGCTGGGTAGGTAGACCTTGTAGGTGTAGAGGGTATATTTGGTGGGTATATGGTAAATAGGTAGAAGAGGTTAGAGAAATAGGTAAGGTGATTTAAAGGGTAATGTAAGCTAGGATAGGTGTTATAAATTTAGGTGACTGAGCCATGTTCTAAATTGGTGAAATCTAGGGAGTATATTTAGATGTATGATCAAGTACCATGTATCTTTGAAGAGATACAATAGGGGATGATCCTAGCTGATTGGGCCCACATGAAGGAGGTGGGGTTAGGAGTGATGAATCGCTATCAACATGTGCCTTGAGATACATTTATGGTCATAACACTCATCAAGAGATGGGATCTTGATACAAACACCTTCCTATTATTGACTAGGGAGATGACCATCTTGCCTGAGGATATGCATAAGATCACTTGATTTCCACTTTATGATGATATGATAAAATACATAGAGCAAGAGGAGTAGGATGATCACATCAATCTATTATATGTAAATGATAGTGATCAAGTCAAATGGCATGTTAGGGGATTCAAGTATATAATATTCTATTAGAGTGATCTAGCTAAAAAGAGACTTATGACCATGCTTATGATTACTGTGACATACATTGGGCTTTTTGACTCAAGCAGTGAGAGATTTCCTTATTTTCTATTATGGGTTTTGATTGAGCTATTACTAGGGTAAATGGTAATAGGTTAGGTACCTATTCTACTGGTATACATTTATAAGGAGCTATGGGGTTTTAAGGCCAATAAGAAGTATGGAATAAGTGTCAGCCTAGTTCTGCATTGTTAGGCCTATGAGCATATTTGAGTGTTGAGGCTAATAGGGTTATTGTGGCTAGGTTTTACATAGACTGACTTCCTTATTGGCTTCATGTGATGGAGGGTTAATTTTTATACACCAGGTGTAAGAGGTGGTGCTCATGATGTTTAATGGTTTAGGGATGCACTAGGTGCACTGGTGATAGGACAATACTCCTAGAGGTCATACATTTAGTTTCTAGTATGGCTTAGTTATAGGAGGTAGACACCCTCACTGTAGAGCTATAGTTAGATACCTAGTAGGCAAGATGGGGAGGTGGAGCTAATTCCATTTGATAAGGTACATTGATATTTCATTTTAGTACAAGGTGTCCTAGGTCCATTCCCTATGTACAAGAGAGAGGATTCAAAGATCTTATTACCAGAGCCACATCCTATGCCTGCTTTATTAGAGTATGAGGAATTTCCAACTAAGGAACCAATAAATGATGCCTAATTTATAGATAGGTATATGGCATGGTACTTCCCCATATACATAGCTTTAGACATTGGTAGAGATGATTTAGGTGTGAGGCCAATGGTCATGGATTTGGATAGCCATGATGAATAGGTAGGGGAAGCTTTATCCACTGCATAGGGATAAGTACAAGTAATACAAGGGTAGGTGGCCATGTTGTAGGGCCAAATTTTCTTAATATAGGGTTAGGTTATGACCTTATAAGGTCAACTTTCTACAATCACAGGGGAGAGGGATCAGGTTAAAACCTCTCTAGGATTGGTGGCTTAGGAGAGGTATTCTCTAAGGTAGAGAGTAGGAGGTGCAATAGTAGCATAGGAAACATATTATCATATTGTTATTCTATTTGGACTCATGAGTTATACATATTATCATTATTTATGTTCATGTTCATGGTTTATGGTTTATAGCTTGATGTTAATTTTTAATGCTTATGATGTGATATTTATATTTGATCATGGATTATGTTTATGTTATGGTTGACTTGCTAGACATTGATGTAGGATTTCTAGGCATGAGATGGCTTTGATTTATAGTTATGCTTAGGACATGCTAAATTAAAATGAGTATATAATACACTATTTTATACTTTAAACATGTGATGGAAAATGGTTGATTATTTAAATGCTCATGAATGTCATTATGTTTATGGTTATGTTGATAGTTATGCTTAATATGGTTATGCATGTTGTTAATGTTTTTATGATAAAAAACATAGGGTAGCTTAATTAACAACACTATATGGGAGAATAAAGAATGGAATCAAGAGACAAAAGTCATAATAAAAATATCAACTAGTCACGATAGGATGAGAAGAGGGCACTATGCCTCTTCATTGAAAGGGACTAAAACAAAGCCAAAGTTAGATTGACTTAATGAACATGATCCATTTAAATTCTTCACATGAGCATTCATTAGTTGGTTAAAAAGGTGTCTTGACCACATAATGTTAAGTAAGCTCAAGAATCCCTTGCATATAGTATAAAAGGGAGATGGGTGAAAATGGGGCCTTCTTACGAGATTAGCATGCCTCTTCTGTAGGTGTCTAAAGAACTAAGATAAACAAGTCTATGTCAAAATTATACATATTGATCAATGAAGGAAGTTTACTTGCAAAATTTGATTATGGCTTCCACCTTAGTATGTTGCTTGAGAGCTGATTATGGCCTTCAAAATTAGTTTTCTTTTGCTATGATTTTGATAATAGTTCTTTTGCTGATTACTATATATGAGAAGCTAATTAATGTGGGAAGCTTATATGAAATTTCTATGCTTTTGAAAAAATTATTTACTCAACCATCCTTCAAAGGAATGGTTTAAGTTTATTAGCCTTGTTTAATGCTTTTTGATAGTTTTCCTTCAAGGGAATAGTCCACCTTATGGTTGGTAATTTCAAATAAATTTAGGACAATTAGAATAGATTGATCCCTTGAAGGACAATTGTCAAAAAACTATTTGAAATTTCTAGTGATAGGAATTTTTTTATTTTTATTTTATTTTACTTGACATAGACTTGCTTAGGCTAGCTTAGTGGTTCACCTTTATGAAGGCAAAACTAGAAGCACAAGAAGGTTGATTAGGTGTGAAGAGGTTTAGGTGACAATGATCATAGGAATCCATCCTTTAAAGGGTTGTAAAGTATAATGGGAACCATGCCATGGGTAGAGCCATGATACCCATTATTTAATATAAGGCTATGCTAGTGATAGATCATCACATGATTTGGTTTTAATTGTTTTCCCCTAAAATAGGGAGATGGAATGTAGGTAGATAGTAAGGGATGAACTTAAGTTAGATAAAAGGTAAGATTGATACTTATTAACAAAATAATGAATTTAGATACAAATCATTGAGGGACTCAAGTTCTAGGTGGCCTTTAAGAGAAGATAACTAGTAAGCTCCTGATCCATACTTGTGGATTATGATATAAGGTCCAAGCCAAATGAAAGAAAATTTGCCCCACTTATTTTTATCCATATTAGTGACATGTTTATTTTCCTTTAGGATGAGATCTCCTATATTGAATTCTCATACTTTAAGGTGTTTTTTATAGGCATGCTTGATGTGCTCTTGATAGACATGGAGATGGGTAAAGGTTGCTAAACGATGCTCATCGAGTATCTCAAGTTAGGCTAAATGGTGCTAATGATAATCATCCTTAAAAATGAGATATTATAAAGATATGTGAAGAGATGGGATTTGGAATTTATGAGGCAAGATGGCCTTTGCTCCAAACATAAGATAAAATGGGGTAGAACCCATAGGGTTATAATACTAGTGTGATATACCCACAACGTGAAGGGGATGTGAAAATGCCAATCTTGACCAAATGCATTAACCATTTTAGTTAGTATGTCATTAAGAGTTTTGTTAGAGGATTCTACCTATCCATTTTCTTATGGGTGATAGGGAGAGGATAAGCTTAGCTTAATACTGAATGCATCACATAAACCCTAAACTTGCTTATTTTTAAATGATTTACCATTGTTAGTGATAATCTTATAAGGAACACCAAAGCGATAGATAATATGATGGTTGATAAATTTGACAATCTTCTCCACTTTGGTTGAGACTAGATGAATAGCCTCTAACCACTTGGTAAAATACTCAATTATGGTGATAGTAGAATGGTGTCACTATGAGGAATGAGGGTTAATTTCACCAATATGATCTAGACCCCATTGTGAGAAGGGATATAAATCAATGGAAACTTGAAGGCTATGGCTAGGTGTGTGATGCAAATTAGCGTGTTGTTGACATTTGACACACTTTTCACATAATCACAATATTTTTGTTAAGGGTAGGTTAGTAATATCCAAAACAAAGGATGTGCTTAGCCACAATAAGGCCACTAAAGTGTCCTGAATAGATTCCATCATGCATTTCCTTGATAGCATGAGAGGCTCCATGACTACATAGCAATAGAAGATGAGGCTATTAAAGCTATGTTTATAAAGGATTCCTCTCATAATGGTATAATGAGAGGTAATTTTAATAAATGCTCTTTGAGCATTCCTAGAGAGGCTAAAAATAACTATGCCAAGGTTAAGATAGGCAAAGGTTTGTTGATACCAAAGGTTGGTTTGGGTCTTCTCCACATTAAAAATGGTGGGATAATCTATTTTGACATATTAAGTTTGGGTAATCCTATGGATAATGATATACATCTTAGAATCTGAGGGTGCAGATGAAATTTTCAAGGCAAGTGAAGCCATGGTGTTAGTGAACTTGTTGGTAGATCATGGGGTCAACTGGATGTGGTAATGCTCAAATGATGCTAAGATTTCATCAACTAGTTATTTGTACTATTGTAGAACATCATTCTTACACTGGTAGGAACCATTCATTTGATTGACCACAAGTTGGGAGTCACCAAAGATATTGATCATTTTAAATCCTAGGGCTAAGGTAGTGTGAAGGCCTATTACTAGGGATTCATACTCAACCATGTTGTTGGTACATTCAAAATCAAGTTTGAAAGACAAAGGTAGAGGTTCACTATGAGGGGGAATAAGGATGATACTTGATCCCCCATCATGTTGACACTTTGATCCATCAAAGAACATGGTGACTTGATAGGTAAATTCTACTTGAGAGAGGGATATGATGGACTCATCAGGGAACTCAAGAGGAGGAGGTTAGTTATCTGATAAAGGTGCTTTAGCTAACTAGTTGACAATGACTTACCCTTTTAATAACTTATGCTGAAGGAACTCTAGATTAAATTTTGCTAAGAGCATGAACCACTTGGCCATACATTAGTTTTGGTATGGATTAGAGTGCATGTACTTGAGTGGGTCAGTGTTGGTAATGACATAGGTTTTATGGTTAAGAAAATAATGGTGAGGTTTGGTAGCCATGAAAACTATATCTAAGAAAAGTTTCTCAGTATGGGTATATCAAGTCTCATATTATATAAGTGTGAGGCTACTTTATTATACAACTTGCTCTTTATGTTGTTCATCTCGGTGAGCCAACATTGACCCTAGGTAATGGTTAGTGGTAGATATTTATAGGTAGAAAGGTTTGTCATATTTGGGAGGGGTGAGGATAAGTAGAGAGAAAAGGTACTTTTTGAGTAAATCAAAGGCCCTTTGACATTCACTATTCCACTTAAAAGATACAACCTTCTTTAGAAGGTGGTGGAGGGTTGGCACTGATCCAAAATTTGGGAGATAAAATGATGAATGGATTGCAACTTCCCATGAAATTTATGAATCTGCTTAAGGTTAGTGGGAGGAAGCATGCCAATGATGGATTTGATCTTGGTAGGATTAGCTTTGATTCCATGAAGGGAGATAATAAAGCCAAGAAGCTTTCTTGATGAGACACTGAAAATGCATTTCTTGAGGTTGAGGAATATATAATACTAGATGAGGCATTCAACTATGATATTAATAATGGCTAAATGGTCCTTAAAGAGCTTGGGTTTTTTGAGGTCACCCATAAAGTCTTCTACAATCTTATAGATAAGGTCATGGAAGATATAAATCATGGCACATTGGTAGGTTATACTAGCATTATTTCATCTAAAAGGCATGACTCTATAGCAAAAGGTTCTACAGGGGGTGGTAAAGGTGGTTTTATGTTGATCTTTGGGATCAATTAAGATCTAATTATAACCCAAGAACCTATCCATGAGAGATAACATCTCATGTTTGGTTATAAGATCAACTAGTTGGTCAATGCTCAATAGAAGAAAGTCATCCTTAGGGTAGGCAAGGTTGAGGTCATGAAATTCCACACAAATGTGTAGTCCCCCTATGGCTTTGGTGATAGGTAAAAAATTTGAGACCCATTGGGGGTAATCAATGGGTTGAATGAAATTGATTGATAAAAGATGTTGAAGCTCTTCTTTGAAAAGAAGGGCTATGCGGGGATAGGTTTGGCATCATGATGAGTGACTATGGTATGGGTAACAATGGTAGGGTCAATTCTATGCATATCAAGATAAGACCAATCAAAGGTTATGCTATGGTCTTGGAGGAAAGAGGGGAAGTCTTGAAGTTCTTTAGCATTTAATGATTTGTTAATTTTGACAATGTGGGGGTAATATGGAATACCCAAGTTGATATCTATGGTGGATTATTAACATGGTTAAGGTCTTGGGAGGAAGGGATTTATAGATGGAGGAATCTAGGGCACCAAGGTAGGTGAGAATAAAGTCATCATCCTAGCACTGAATAATGTTAATGGTAGGAGAGTCTTCTCCTATCATCTTAGAATGGGTCAAAGGGATGGTTATGGTTTCCCCCTCCTTATAATAAGTTAGGGGTCTAAACCTGATCACATTGAAAAAAAAGTTAGGTGTGATGATGTCATCATCCTCACATGCAAGTGGAGGTGAGGTTGGTGAGGAAGGGGCATCTTATTCAACAATGGTAGCAGTGGGTTATTTAGATTTCTTATTATTAGGTAAGATGAAACCGAGTCTATGCTTCTCATGTGGCTTCTTGGTTTTGATGGTGACCAATTCATGTGGGTCATGCTCATACTACCCAAGACCAAAGTCTTTTCAAGCACACAAATAGAGGTATGTCTTGGCAAAGTTTGGTTTATCTAGGTAAGATAAACTAATGGTGAATGGTCAAGGTGGAAGAGAGGTGGTAAAAGCACCAAGGTATTTTTTGAGTCCCCCATAGATAATGGGTCTGATGGTGGGGAGGTCTAAAGGAAAAAACAATCCTAATATTGGGGTCATATCCTAGTTTGTTGGTAAGTTACCCATACTCATGAGGAGTAAGGAAATCATCAAGTGATAAAAGGTGATAATCCCCTAGTAGAAGGTGATGGAGCATAGATTTCAATGGGTCTATGATGGGGATTTGGTGTGAAGGTATAAAGGAACTAGTTGATGCCTCATCAGTGGAAGGGGATATGATATCTAATTTGGTGTTTTAAGGGTGTGTTTTAGCTATTGAGGGTATGCTAGATGGGGGCATGAGGACATAATTAAGGTGATAGGTCATGTTTCTTGTTAAGAAAAGAATTGGGTCAACTTGAATGGTGATGACCTATCCTTCATTATCAAACTTAATGCAATAGTGCAGGGTAGAGGGAATGCAACCCTTGGAGAGAATCCAAGGTTGTCCCAATAAAACATATTGAAATTCACCTTCCACTACATAGAAAAGTTTAGGGAGTGTGCGAGGTCCTAAACAGATATGGAAGATGATAGTTCCCAAGGTAGTGGCCATGGTATCATTAAAGGAATGAAGGACAACCAAAGATTTAGACATGACATTATCCAAAAATTTGAGTTGGTTGTAGGCATGAGAGGAGATGATGTTAATGATAGCTCCCCCATCAATCATGATCTATTTGATGTAGGTTTGGTTGATGTAAGTAGTAATAAAGAGAGGGGGATTTGGGTCCTTAGGGTGGATGGAAGGTTTTTTTGAATCCTTGAAGGTAACTGGGTTGGAAATTTGAAGGGCACCAACAAAGGCTGCTAGAGGTTGTGGGTCCTTGGGTTGGACCTCAATGGATTGAAAAGCCTCTATTAGTGCTTAAAGGTGATGGGGAGAGGTAGAGATAAACTCATATGATCTCATATTCACTAGGGTCTAGTGAATTTTCTTGAGGATAACTCTTTGGATGGATTTTGAGGGGTTAGATTGGGATGCACCTAAGATAGACACCTTGGGTTTTGTTGAGGATAAATATGGTTGGGTGTAGGTTAGTTGAGAGTTTAAAGAGGGGTACATCCAAGGAATGGACACCTTAACCTTCCCCTTATCCTTATACTATGATCTTGTGACCATATCGATAGTATGGATAAAAGGAGAGGTTGAGGTAATATATTGGTCAGACTCATCTTTACTCTGAGGTGAGAGTGGAGGAGTATGTGAGCATTGGGTGGGTATGGTTGGTGGTTGGATTGATATGGGGCCCATAGGTAGATCATATATTAATATATCATCCTCATTATAGAGCTAGTGGATAATGGCTTGGAGAGATTTGTAGTTGTCTATATCATGGCTAGATGTTCTATGATAAGAACACACATGGTGGTTATTATATTAGACAAGATTTGAAGCAAAAGGGTCAAAGGGTCTGATAAGAGGTAAGGGTAAACAAGAAGTTTCCAATAACCTATATAAAATGGTCAAGTAGGATTTAGATAAAGGTGGTAAAGGTATATCAGTCTTTGCATTGATTGTTGAGATATATGATTGCTTGGAAATAGGTTTGGTGGCATTTGTTTTGGGTAAGGTAGTGCATTTGGTTGAGGAAAGGAGGTTGATGAACTAGAGGGGGAGGGTTTCAAAGTAGGTAGCTTGGGTATTGATAGTGTGGTGAAGAGAGGTTCATCAAAAAATAATTATGAAGGTGTAACCAAAAGAGGTGGTAGGGTCTTGGTGGAGATAATGGGCTTCTTACTCAAGGTAGAGGGATGGGGTCCCAAAATGGAAGGTAAGGTTGAGGGAGGTAAAATTTAGGCATTCAAGCCTTTAGGTGGTTTGACCTCTTTGGTTGCCTTTGTTTGACACTTGATTGGTGGGTTGGAAGAGGTTAGGTCTAATTTCATAGATGGGTAACTAAATCTTGGTGTAGGGAAGGAGCTAAGGTTCTTAACCAGATTGGTCAGTTTGGTTTGAGAAGGTGACTTGGTCACTTGGGACTTGGGTGTCTTGGATGGTTGAGGGACTGTTGGATTGGAAAAAGTTGCTATTAATTTGATCAATGGGGTAGGAGTTTAGATAGAAAAAGTGGTAGGTTGGTATACTAAAGGTATGGTTGGAGGTTCTTGCTTGGTAATATAAGGTAGCCCTAATTATTGGTAGAAGGTGGCTTGATCCATGTCAGGGTTAGAGATAAATTCCAATTTTTGCATTATCCTAGAGAATGGTTTGTAGATTGGTTTGATTCCTTTAATAGTGGACCTAAAAGATAAGCCTCTAAGTGGAGACAAAATGATGGAAACCTCATCCTCTTCCTTAATCAAAGGATGGAAGGTTGAGATAGGTGGCTCCTCTATGAGGGGAGTAGACATGGGGGTTTTTTATTTGGGAATATTTTTTGAAGAAAGGATGGTTTGCTCGATAGCCAAGGGTGGAGATAAGGTAGTGATGGTTAGTTTTTTTGATATGTTAGTTAAAAGGGAGGATAGTGGATCTACTACCTCAATAAGTGGAGGGGGAGAGGATGGTACTTAGTTTGGGTTTTCAAATGAAGGGAAGATAACTCCACTATCTCAATAGATGGTGGAGGTAGAGGATCAAAAGATTGGGTGCTAGGTGGTTTAGTAATGAGCACATCAAGGACCATGTTAACTATATGGGTATCATGGGAGTAATTGATGTTTTTACTCTCATTCTTGGTAAGAGTATGGTTTGGGAAGGGTTTCTTGAATATATCAAGGGTTTGGTTTGATGGTGCATGAGGGTTATCCAATATAAGCTTCCCCTTGTCAATGAGGGATTGGATAAGGCTCTTGAAGGTATCTAACCTATTGACATCATGTCCTATTACTAAATTAAATGCACATAAATCATTCTCATTGTACCAACTAGGTGTAGGGAAAGAAGAGTAAAATTTATAGGATGGCTTGATAGGAGGAAGTTGAATGATGTTTTCTTTAAATAACTTCTCCAAGATGGATGTATAGGATTCTCTAAGTGGAGTAAATTTATTTTGGTTGTTCTAAGTTTGGAATCTCATGTTTTTATTTAAAGAAATATAGGAATTAGATTGGTTGATGGAAGGTAGAGGAGCGAATTCAAGGAGAACTACATTTGCAATTCCCTTGTTCTTGGTATTGGTGTTGGACTGGTTACTTGACTTGGAGGAAGAAGCCTCATTAGTTTTATAAGTTTAGTTATTATTCTTGAGATTTATCTTTCCTTCATTAATGGCTTAGTTCTCCAACTTATGCACCATGGTAAAGGCTTCATCAACGGTTTAGAAACTTTGGACACGTAGTGTAGAGGAAATATGCTTGGCACATGCTTGAGCAAAGAGTTTTATGAGTTTAGGTTGAGGCAAGGAAAAGGAAAGTTGGTTAATTAGGATCCTCCAACAATCCATAAAATTGGAAATGGATTCATCCTTAAATTTATAGATAGAATAGAGGTTGGTGATAGAAAATTTCTTGGAGATATTGATCAAAAAGTGGTCCAAGAAGGTTTGAGCCAATTGGGTGAAAGAGAAAAGGGAGTGCTTAAGTATAACACTATAATAATCCAATGCCAAATAAGCTAGAGACATGGGGAAGGTGTGGAGAAGGGAATAATCATAGGTGATGAAATAAAAACCATGCCTAAATGCCCTAAGGTACTATTAGGGATCCTTCTTACATTGAAATTTAGAGAACTAGGGAAGTTCCCATTGGGGAGGATATGGCCTGATAGGTATGGATGGATGGATGGGATCATTATATATTTGGTCATACAACAATATTTTTTGAGCACCCAACATAGATGACTCTAAGCTAGTCATTTTTTCTATAAGCATATTCATTAGGTTAGCTTGGGTTTGTGCACCTAAAGGGTTATAAGATGCATACTGCTAGGATAGTTGGGAGACACACTAATAGTGGGTGGAAGGTTGGGAGTCTACCACATATTAGTAAGTGGATGTCATTGGTTAGGTAAAAGATATATAAGGGTAGGTAGATGTAGGTGGTTAGGTAGTGGGTACATTCCCTTATAGATAAGGGATGTATCCAAAGGTTCGTCCAAGGGGTGCTTGTTGGATAGGATTGGTAGTTGAGTTGGTGATTGATGGAAGGGTAGTGACCCTTGTACTAATTAGTGGCAAGGTTGAGGGTATGGACACTAAAAGGATTTGAAGTAGAGTAGTGTTTAATGGATTGGAGGTAGCTAAAGGAAAGTTTTTAGTGCTAGAGGTAGGTACTCATATAGTGGAAGAGTGGTTGTTAGGATTAGAAGGCATAAGGGCAATGGTAGTTTGGGTTGGTTGGTTCTCTATAGTAGTCTCAAAGGGTTTGTTGGTTGATAAAGAGGCTTGGGTAGTTAACAGTTGAGTTGTAACCATGGAAATAGAGGTACTCCCCATGAGGTGGAGAGGCATGCCATAAGGTGGTTCTATGGGTGGGGTTGAAGTCGGGGTATGGTAAGACATGGTTGTAAGATAATGTTGTAAGGTCACAAGATTATTATCTAAGAAAGCGGTAAAATCTGCATATACTTGAGGAACCTCTTGAGGGAAAGTAAGATTTCTTGAGGGGTGAGGAGAGACTATTGGTTTGAAAACATAATCCATAGATGAAGAGGTAGAAGAGGTAGGTTAGCTTGGTGATGGGTTTTGCTCTTCAAGGTCTCTTCACTATTGGCGAGTGAGAACCATATGAGATAAACAAGATAGAAAGCATAAACAACCTCACTACTCAAACAAAGAGAAGATAAAAAATGATCAAATAAATTAAATCACACTATATAATATATGTTAAGCCTTAGAGTTTTAATTAATCTCACTTTTGGCTTATGCCTTAAGAAGATGTGTGACTGAAATTGGTTTGTAGAATGGGTATTAGAGAGGAAGTCTAAGGTTGGTTTCAAGTTGTGTTTAAGAACTCAAAAAAAATTTATATTGGAATAAATACATGGTTTGGTATTGGGACCTACCCCCTCACTTCACACACCATAAAAATAAGGGTGTCAGGTGATTAGCCAATATATATTGATATCTAGAGATTATACTCAACTAGAAAGCTGAGTTAGTTTTCCCCTTGGTAATGACCTCTAAGTAGAATTTTAGGGAAAGGGTAAGGTTACTGCTAGGTGATGAAATCCTAGTTAGGCCTTGTCTTAAGTTTGTTTGATGTTTAATTGTTCAAATTGTTTTGGTTGAGTGTGTGCAATAAAGAGTGAAGCTATGATAGATTACTTTGCTTTTAAGTTAAGCTATGTGAACTAAAATTTCACGTAGTTGATGTATGCACTTTATTTGAAGCCTAGAAGAAAATTTTGATTTCATTAATGATCATAAAATAGAGAGAGAATGAAAGCAAACAAGAACCCAAGTAAGGCCACAAGGGTCCCATTGGGCATGCCAGAATGTTTCAATGAATTATTTCTTATTATTGGAAAGAGGGAAAAGAAGAAACTAAGTATGAGTGTGGTTGAAAAACTTGATTGATAGTGCACACATTAAAATTATAAGATTATGAAGAGATCCTCTTTGTCTTTGAAGGATGAACTTTAAATAAAAAACACTAAAGTAAATTTGTTTGTTAGACAAATAGTTGAGTGGATTGCCTAGCGGTAGCTAGATCTTGAAAGCAAGGGCTTCCTCAGGGGATGTCAATCCACACGTTTTAAAAAATTAAGTTTATAAACATAATAGAAGATACTTGAATCAATAATTCAAAGGTACAAAAATTAAACACAAAAATGCTTGCTTAGAAAATAGTCTAGAAATGATTAAATTAGTGATAAACTAATCAATACTAGTGCTAGGAAGTTGGGGTATGCTTTAGAAAATTAGAAAGGGGTGTATGAACATGTAGGAACATAGAGAAATAGGTTCAGTTAGAGTTAGGTAGGTGAAATTAGATTATTGGTTTTCAATACCATAGTGATCATTAGTGGTTAAGGTGACCATTGGTGATCGAGATGACCATCGATGGTTGGACAAACCATCAATGGATGAGACAACCATCAACTATTACTATGTGTAGATATGGGTTGGTAAAAGGGTTGATTAACGAGATCTAAAATATGGGTTTGGGGAAATGGGTAAGGCCTGAGTTGATTTCAAAATGGAAATAAAGTGAATGAATATCAAGAAATAAGTACTTGTCTTACCAAAAGTTGATTGGGTGGATGGTTGGGGTAGTTGACCTATTGGTGGAATCTAGTTCAATTTTGATAGAGTAATGATACCTGAGAACTTAGTGGAGAGATGGTGTCAAATTGAATCTCTAATGTGGTAGTTGGTTCATTAGATTGTTGATAATGATTGACCTATAAAAAAACCTCTTATATGTATAAGATTTTAATAATGATTGTAGATGGATTTCACCTCTTTGCTCCTCTCTTCTTATAGAGAAAGCAAGAGAGTTACAACAACATGTAAACTAAGCTTCCTAATTATAACGTGCACATGCAACAAATCGCAACAAGAATTATATGATTTATTTTTAGAAAAACAAGGCAAGTAGTTTTCATGTTCTTTGTTATAGAGGTAGACGCTGACCATCAATGGTCAGTGTGACCATCAGTGGTCAACCTGACCATCGATGGTCAAGGGTGAAAGGTAAAAATGGGTAAAAGGTTAGGCTAAGTCAGTTTATCCAAAATGACTATGAGTAAGCTCTATTAGGGGTTGTAAGGTTAAATTAGTCTTGAGAGGTCTGAAGGAGGTCAAGGGGTACTTTGACACTTGTAATCATAGTGTGTATATTTCTGGTGTTTACATCAAATCCTTATCAACTATTCTAGATGATGGTTTTGTTGACCAAATTTGACTCCAAGTTAAAATGGTCAACCCCATATAGATTGAAACTTTCATAGGGTCATTCAAACTTGTATGTGGCATTATAAATGTCTTGTTATGGTCTTGAATGGTTTTCATGTGGTCATACTTGTACTTGTTTAGCTTTGCCCAAGGTTTGGTCTCATATGACTTGTTTAGTCCTAGGGGTCATTTATAAGGTCTTGATGTTGTCAAACATGGTCAAAATATTGATATGGTTTAGAGTCATATAAAAAGTTATTAATGAGTCTTAAAGGTCATATTATCATGTGTTAACATTTTATTATGTCCTTATATGTTGAATTATCATTCTGGTCACCTTTTAGCCTATTTAGAGGAGTTATATATAATATATTCAAATTAAAAAATTTAAATAAGGTTACCCAATGTATCTGATGTTAGATAATGTTTAGGGATGGTCAAATACTAACAAACTTGTAGGCTCAACACCTAAAAATGAGTAAAATGCCACTTTACAAGTAATTTTGAGGTACTTGTACAGATTTAAAAGATCATTTATCAGTTAAAAATAGAATAAAAGTATCCCTTGGCACCCATTAGATAATTTTTATTCTTTATAACAATTTTTATGTTGT
Organism: Torreya grandis; assembly: GCA_037957365.1. Taxonomy (NCBI): domain Eukaryota; kingdom Viridiplantae; phylum Streptophyta; class Pinopsida; order Cupressales; family Taxaceae; genus Torreya; species Torreya grandis. The sequence continues at coordinate 163,610 of JARHVA010006613.1, read as the reverse complement.
ATAGATGCTTCAAACATTCTCTCTCCTCCATCATTGCCTTCATAAACTCATAAAGTCAAAATTCAAGTGAATAATATAGCTAGGAGAGAGAGAGTTAGGAGCTAAAACTTTGGAAATTGTTAGGGGTACTAATAAAATAAAAATTAGTGTAATTATTTTTCATATTAATGGCCTATAATTTATGAATAATCATTAAGAGTGATAACATGCCACTATGCCTTGTCCATCCAAGCATGGTCTGATTTTGCTTTTGTTTCTCCACTTCAAAATTTGATGGAGAAGAATGGTTTTGAGGGATTTTTTATAGGTCAAATATCTATTTTCCATGGTGGTTTCATTAGATAATTCACATTCAAAAAATTTCTTCAATAAGAGGAAAAGTGTCTCAATGTATAGGGTGTTTCAATCACTCCTATGACAAGTTTTGGTTGTCTTAGATATATGTCACTTTCAAAGGTTTCAAATACTATATTAATAATAAAAATTATCCTCAATCTCCCAAAATTCATGTGATCTCTTGTGAGAATTATCTCTCTGCAAATAGTCCTTTAAGAATCATCGTGTCTTGCTCTTTGAAATATAAAGTCTTGGCATAAATGGCTCCCTACAAGCTTGAGCATCAATATGGGGTATTAATGGTAATGAGAAGTCAGTTTATGTATGAGATATCACTTTGAATATTGAAGGTAAATAAAGTGAGAGTGCAATCCCAAATTTTTACTCTCAAATAAAATTCATAAGTATTTTAATTACTCATACGTCTACAGACCTGTGAGTGAATATTCATATGTCTGGATTTATGTTTGAGATGTTTGGACAATGGGGAGAGGCAAAAAAACTCACATAATTTATTTTAACCATGATATACCCCTCACTACTATCACCAAAAGCATGGGGAAAAGACCTAAACTCTATACATAAACCTTATACATAAATTGAATGTACATACAATCCATATAGGTGATTCAAATTTTGAGATGACATGATACATGGTCATAGGGCCTATAATATATTTAGACTTTTTAGATAAGATTAAAAAATTCAATACAACATAAAAGTTTCTAAGGCTCAATAATTGATTCTCTAACAACCTATGCAAGAAAAATAAAGACCTACAGGCCTTAAACCTATAGGTTCTCTTTTGGACTAAAATATAATTACTCTCCAAACAAGAATAATAAAAAATATAAAACCTAACTTCAATGCATATGTGGATATGAGTCACAAATTATTGAAAGCATCTAACCACTTACAAGTCAAAATATGGTCAAGGAGATATGGTCTGCAAGCATTAATACATATGCACATGTCTGTATACACATTTTAGAACAAAAAAGTTGTAAAATGTCATGAAGAAATAAATAGAACTTGTGAATAAGTGTGATAAAATCTCCATGAATATTAAATACTTTAGGGTGTAGTTGAGAAAGCCAAGTTTAAGACTCAAATTTCAAACTCTTTCCTAGCAATCACCTATAGCCATCTGTGAGATGAGATGGAAACATATGCATGGTTATAATGAAGGTAAAATGTCATTGAAAAGTGATAAGAGTTTCAAATTATTTGATTATATTATAAATAATATGTATAAGGTCTTTACCTTATACATTGATTTGGATAAAGATCCTAAATCCTCAAGATTATAGACTAATCCTAAATGAATGCTTACAAGTTTGCTAGAGAGATAAACCCAACTTCAAGCTAAAGAGGGAATGAAAAGAATGTATAAAAGGATGCTTGGAGCCTAGTTGGTATTTAAAAAAATTTAAAGAGTCATTAAGAGGATAATTTATGTGAAAGTGAGGTCCTAAACAATGAATACAGTTATGACCCTAAAATAGACACCTATAGGCTACAGTCAAGAATACGCTAGTTTCAAACCTGAGTAAAGAGTAATGAGTACATGAAGATCATTGAGGTCCATATAAGTTAGAAAAATAAGTTACTAGTGACATTTTAAGTCAAAAATAAACATGAAGAAGATTTCTATACACAAATACCAAACCCCTCTATACATAGTCAACAATACCATTCTCAAGCCTGCCTACCTGAATGAATTAAAATTATTGTTTAAGGTGGAAAAAAAAGGTAATGAGGATGGTTTGAATCATATTAAGAGTTATTAAATTATTAAACAACTCTAATTAATCCTCATAACTAGGATAATAGGAGTAAAACAATATAGAAAGACTGTCTAGGCCTACACAACCCAACCTACACATATGCCTACTTGCCTGACTGAGTGAGGGTCATTGGTATAACATGAAAAGAGAATGTCTAAGGGAGAAATTAAATTTGAAAATTATTTCATAGTGTCATCAAAATATCATTTATATATTTAGATCTGATAACAAGAGTATATAAAGAAGGACAAGCCCTATTCAAGCCTAACAAACCTAATACTATGCATAGGCCATAAGGCATAGTCATGAATGAATTAGAATATTGGAGGTAAGTTTATTATTTTAAGGTATTGATAGGTTTATAGACACAATAAATACTTATTATAACCATTAAAAGCAAATTAAAAATAGGAAAAGTGTCAATTTGGTCTCAAAACCTCTTCGAACTCCCTTCATGCATGACTATCATCCAAAGGGTAGTTTTATCTCCTAGGTTGTAACCTTGAACCTATGAAATAGGGATAAGTGGTTTTCATGGGTGGTATTATGGTCCCCATGACTCATTTTTGTGGAACTAGTTATTTTATTAATTCTTTGCCTTGCATGAAGAAAGGCTATGAGCTCAGACCCCTATCTAATGGCTTGCTTGCAACTTGAGAGTCAATTTCTCACATTAAAAACTTTATTGAGGTTGAATGAGACAAAATGGAATTTGGAGGTGATGGAAGGGTCCCATAAATAAAATTTTGTGGCATTATGAGAGAGAAATAAGATATATTAATTATGAATAATTCTTAAGAACCTAAGGCATTCTAAACCCCCCTAAAACCCTAATAGTGACCAGTCAAGAGAAATAGACTTATAAAGAACATGGAATGAATTATTTTTATCATAAAAAATATTTTATGTTTTTTAAAACTCCATTTAGGTTTTCCAAATGTACTTTTCCATACTTATACAGATTGTAATAAATTCACTATTTTACATGGTTTTTGTTATTTTATAGGGGTTTAGGATAGATGAGAATTTTAAAAATATTTTAGTAGGTAATTTTGGATGTATTTAATCATTTAATGACAAAAAATATGCATAGGATATTCTATAAGTGATCAAAAAAATCTTATTTTCCAAAGCAATCTCAAACATGCCTAAAATGAGATTAGGTGGCAAGGCCATTTCATGGTTCTCATACTTCCACATGGTCTTAGGGTCTAAAATTTGACATGGATATTGGTTATATACTAGGTAAAGTTAATAAAATTATTTTGTATTATTTAAAATGTGTGGGAGAGGTTTGGAGTAGAAAAATAGGGTTCTAGGTAAGGAGGCCTAATTGAGGAGAGAGAAAGGTAGAAAAGGGACTTCTAATCAGAATCTAAACATGAAATTTGACATGAAGATATAAGGGGATAATGGGTCCTCAAATATGTTATCATATTCACAATATAATTTGTACATTCTTATGCAAAATGAGGTTTATAGGTTTTTAGGGCTATAAGGAAAATAGGCCTAATGAGAGCTTGAGGAGAAAAATGGAGTATTGGGATTTGTTCTAGGAATAAAAATGGATTATTTCAGATATGATATGATATTTTAAGTACATAAATGGATATAGAGTGACTTTTAGAATATGAAATCAAGTTTTGAGCCACTTGGACCAAGCTAGGAATGGGAAATGAGGGGTTTCAAGACACCTAGGCATCTGAGTGATGAAATGTTAGATCATAGGAGTTTATTAATACATGGTAAGGCATAAAATTATATTATATAAAGGAATTAATTGTTAATTTATTATTTATAATTCCATTTATGACTCTTCTTATATAAGGAAGGATAATTTTCAAGGAGATGATCAAGGTGTTAAGCCAAGTTCTAACTCCTATGCCACTTGGAGGCTGGAGTATCTTAAAAAGGGAGACACATGGATTTGGAAGTATATTTTAATATTTAATAACTCCTTATTTTAACTCTCACATGAACACTTATCAATCTTCCCCTTCTATGCCCCTCTCTCTTCACAATTCTCTATATAAACAACAATTTTTAGCCTTGTAATTATTCCTCACATTGGTTATGTCCAAGGCCTGCCAAAATTAAGTCTTATAAATTAATATTGAAAAAAATTAAAGATAAATATTCTATCTCCTTCTTGAAAATAGTTATTTTGAGTTTGGTGTATTGATTAATCCTTAGTGATAGTGTCATATTCCTTGCATTTGTCCTTCATGTTCATACCTTATGCAAGTTTGTTACCTATCATAGGTCATATGAAGTGTTTTACTTATTTTGATTAGTTAGATAACTAATAAACCATTATTTTTTTCTATTATCACATCTTAGTTTATCATCCTAATACCTTTACAATCTCCTCAACCATCAAATTGGAACACTAATGTGATTGGAACTATTTTAGAGTAGTATAATTAGATTGTAGTTTAATGTTTCACAGTGTATCTTTAAAAATATAAGGAATTAATATTTGGTTCATCAAATTCAAGTTATAGTCCTAATTTTAGTATTAATTTCTCCCCTTTTCTATGTCAATCAAATAGTGTGGTTGGCTAGTTTAGGTGCTGTACTTTGGGAGCTAGCCCAAAACCTAGAGGTTTAACCCACTTGAAGGTCGACCACAACCTAGGGTCAATATAATTATATAGCTCAAGTTGAGAGGGATTTAATCACCCTCTCATAGGGTGAAAATTTGAGCTATAATAGTTCTAGCATGCCTGGTAGGACCCAAAATAAAAGAGGTTATCTAGGATAGATGCTAGTCTTGGTACTATTGCAGTAGTAACAACCTTCTTCATGCAACATTTGGCAAATATAAAATGTTTTGAACTCCTAATTATTGACTAGTCAACCAAATTTCATGCCAAAGGTGACTAAAAGATCAAAAATGAATGGTATTCCCTTTAAATATTTGAATAACCTTTGCATTCATATAAAAGAAAGAGATTTCCTCATACTCTACCATACACCAAGTCACCTAGAAGGAGGCTCTTTATTCCAGATTATCCAATTTCTCCTAAGGATGATAACATGTCTAGAAATTTTCCCTTTATTTCCTTTAATAGTGATTCTCCTTTAAATTTTCAACAATATGATGATATATCTATGGATTCCCTCAAAAGTGTGCCTTATTTTTAATGGAGAGACCTCTCTTACTCCAATTGAACAAATTAGAGACATGGAAAACTTTTATAACATCAACAACATCACACAAGAGAATGTGGATATCAGATTATTAGAAATTACTTTCAAAGGCAAAGATTTAGAGTGGTATATTACCTTAGCTCCTAATTCAATTGGCTTATGGGATGACTTAGGAGAGAAGTTGAGAAAGAGATTTTAATATAAAAGTGATCATTTATCCTTGGCCAAATAATTGACTATGATAAAGAGATCCCACCAAAAAATCATGCAAGATTTCAATGATAGGTTCCAAAAGACATGGGATAGAATACCAATTATTTTAAGACCCACTCCAAATTATTATTTTATCTATTATCTCAAGGCATTGAATAGTGATATTGTGGTTATTATCAAATCCATAGGTGGGAATACTTTACTAAATGCATATGAATTTGCTATACTAACTAAAAATAACTTGATACAAGATGGAAAAATTTATTTAAGACCTATTATGCCTTTGTTTCCCAACATTCAACCCCCTACCCCATATCTTACCCCAATTCCTATCATAACTGGTCATGAATTGATTGCCCCTAGCCAAACAAGTAAGACAAATGATGTGGAAGGACTTATTAAGAATTTTACAATCAAATTAATGGAAATGGAAAGGTAGAAAAATCAGTTTCATAGGCATTACCAAGCTCAATATCAATCTCATCATCCCTATCAATTAAATAGGCCACCATTTCAAGGAAATGCTCAAGGACAAAGTCTTATTACTAATACTATACCCATATACAAGTTTCAATACAAATGTATCTTCTACTTCAAGAGCATTGGTACCCACTCAAAATAATCTAATGAAAGAAAAAAAATGGCCTCCTCAATGGAATCAATCTCATGATCAATCTACCAATCAAGATGGAATATTGAATCAAACTTATGCAACACAAGAAAGAACTTTTCCCTCCATTACACAAGATGAAGTTTCTAATTAGGTTATGGCTATTGGAGAGTAAGGTCAATCAAGTGCTACACTTTTTAACTTCCAAGAAGAGGACTATTGTGTAGTAAATTAAGTGGGAAACTTAAGTAGAGGGGTGGATAGTTCAGTTGCAGCTAACACTAGGTCTAAAAGAAGAGCTATTGAATATATAAAAGAGAGTGTAAAAGGTTCAAATGAATTTCCATCCATGACTCAAGGGGTGAGAAAACCTAATTTATCTCTTACAACTCAATAATATCAAAAAAATTAGATTGAAAAAGGTAATTTTGTACACCAAAATTTCTCTTAACATAATAGATCAAATGAAAAAGCTTCATGTAAGTATACATATTTGGGACACTTTGTAAATTCTAGGGAAAATTGATACGTTACAAGAGGAACTATCTAAGCTTAATCTATCATTAGGAATAATAAGGAAAGGTACTTCTATATATTCAAACACATCTAAGATTAGTGAGCCATAATAAGGTAAAGTTAACAAGCCTCCCCCATTCTATGTTTCAGTGATCATTGGTGATTGTTCGATACACAATTATATGATAGATAATGGGGCTAGTAGCTCAGTCATGCCAAAAAAAATTGTGGATAAACTAGGCCTCAAGTATGAATCTCATGATAAAGGTGTGTTGTAACTAGATGGATCAACCAGTAAGACAATTGGTGTTGTTAAGGGTTTGAATATAAATCTTCATGCTTGTCCCAACTTTTCTATTGATCAAGATGTAGTTATGGTTGATCTACCACCATACTTTTCCCTTTGCTTGTCAAGTTACTTCATGATAAAGATAGGTGGTTACTTATCATCAAATTGGTCCTACATGGATTTTAAGACAAGATATGGCACCAAAGTTAATATAAGATCAAAAATTATTTCAAGGTTTCATATTGAGCCATATAAACCAAATGTAACTAATGTTAATTATGCCATTATTGATGAAGAAGATCAACCTGGGGATCAAAAACAAATTGTTCCTCTTGAAGACATTTTAGATATCTTCCTTGATGAATGGGGGGTAGAAAATCATGAGTTTGATCCATATAGAGGGATTAAAGAGGATGGTCTTGGAGTCTATTATTTACATGAATAATGTACAACCATACCTTCTCTTTCTAATCCTAATGATTATGATGATGGTTTATGGAAGTTGTTTTTTGATGGATCAAGAATTAAGAATCAAGTAGGTGCTAGAATGATGCTTGTTTCTCCATCAAATGAGAGGTAATAATTAGTTATTATATTTTAGTTTATTTGTTATTGAAATAAAATAGAGTATGAATATCTCATTCATGGGATTCAATGAGCAAGGAAGAGAGGAATCAAACAAGTACAAGCCATTGGAAATATGAAACTAGTTATACACCAAGTAAGATGTATAAGTGCATCTAAGAACACTTTGTTGAAGTCATATAAGCATAGAGTGTGGTATATTATTTAATATTTTGAATATTTTGATATCAAATCAGTCCCAAGGGAAGAGAATCAATATGATGATAGGTTGGCATCAGTTGGAGCACAATTTGAGATTTCCAACGATGTTAAGAATCTAAAATTTTAGTCACACATAATGGTAGTTGTAAGGCCTTCCATACCAAATAATGATGTAACTTGGTAGGTGTTTGAAAGTGAAAAATAAGTAACATGCTTCCTATAATATGAGGCTGAGTTATTTTACAAAAACTATGCCAAGTTGAAACATCAATATGGGGAACAGATTGTATAATTAAGGTCTAACAAGCTTCCTAAAGGATTGGTCACTCTTGAAAATATATTTAATGAAAGTTATCAAATGAGAAGAGATAAATTAAGCATATACAAAAAGGAATAACACCATGAGAGGGTAGTTATCTTTAAGGAAAAATTACTCAAGCTTGGGAAGGTATGTACACAATAAAAAAGGCAACATTCATTAAACTATGTAGAGACTTTGTAGATATCTTTCTTGAGAGTATAGTGACCTCAAGGGGTTTGATCCCTTATTAGCTCAACATACCATAGAAATTGATACCAATGATAAGCATATAAGACATAGGTAAAGGCCAATAAATCCTAAGGTGGAGGTTCTCATGACAAAGGAACTCACCAAGTTGATAGAGTCAAAGATCATTTTTCCTATCAAACACTCTTCATGGGTTGCCAATATTGTTCCTATGAAAAAGAAAAGTGGTGAAATCAAGTTATATTTGGAATTTAGAGACTTTAATAGGGTTTCATTAAAATACCACTATCCTCTACCTTCAATGGAGAAAATATTTTAAGTAGTAGTAGGTTCTCCACATTTCTCACTCTTGGATGGCTATTCGGGGTATAACCAAGTGTTGTTCAAAGAAGAAGATAAATATAAGACAACCTTCACTACCAAATGGGGAACATATGACTAAAAGATAATTACATTTGGGATATATAAGGTAGGTTACACATTTTAAATATCCATGGATACAACTTTCAAAAGATTGATCAATGAGATGGTATTGATATACCTTGATGACATAACGGTTTTCTCCAAGAGTGCTAGTGACCACTTGAAGCATCTAAGGATAATATTTGAAATGTGTAGACAATATGGAGTTTCTCTCAATCTAATAAGTGTGTCTTTTATATTTATGAAGTTAAGTTACTTGGACACATTATTTCTAAAGATGGACTTGCTATTGATCTTGATAGGGTTGAGGCCATTCTAGCTTTGTCACTACCCAAACATAAGAAGGCTTCATAAAGTTTCTATGGAAATATTAATTTTTTTAGAAGGTTCATACTTGGATTTACCACTCTTGTGAAGCATATAAAAACTATGTTAAATAAAAATCAAGCATTCTAATAGACCAAAGAATTAAAAACTAGTTTTGAAGCCATAAAGCAAGCTATTGCTTAAACACCCAAACTAATAAATATTGATTTATATAAATATTTATTATTTTATGATTTTGATAAAACCAAAACCATCTCAAAATGTTGATGTAACAAAATAATAAAGGACTTGAACAACCTATAGAATTTTTTAGTCAAGGACTAGAAGACTATGAAGAAAGGTGTACATATGTTGAGAAGTAAGTGTTGGTTGTGATAAGAAGTATTAAGAAATTAGAACATATGGTGTCCAATAAAAAAATTCATGTGATGGTAACCCATCCAAGAATAAGATACTTCCTCTTGAATAACAATTTGAATGAGAAAAGGGCTAGGTGGATAACTAAAGTAATGGAATATGATGTTAAGATCAAGGCCACTAAGCTAGTAAGAGGAAGAGGGATATGTGGAAACCTATCATCAGACCTAAATGAATAATAAGAGATTGTTTTATCATTTAAATAAGGTCCTAGTATAGTTGATACTTCATCTCTTCCAAGTTGGACACAAGAAATGGTGAGATTCCTTTAAACAGGTGAGTGTCCTATGGGTTTATATCAAGTAAGAAGGAGATACTTCAGATTGCAAGCAATACCTTATGTCCTTGTGGTGGGATGTTACTTAAATGTGTAGATATAGATTAATTTGATAAAATCTTAGAATAATTACATGATATACCAGTAGGAGGTCATTTTGCACATAATTATAACTGTAAAAATAATGAAGGTGGTTACTATTGGCCTAACATATTCAAGGATGCATATGATTAGGTTATAAAGTGTCAAAAGTGTGAAATATTTATACGTAAAAAAAGACTTTGAGTCCTTCCTCTTCACCTAAATCAGGTTGAATAACCATTCATGTAGTGGGGTCTTGATTTCATTGGAATGATTAATCCTCCATCTAGTGCTGGTCACAAATGGGTTCTTACATCTACAAAATATTTTAAAAGGTGGGTAAGGGTAGTGGTGATCAAGGAGGATAATGAAAATTTAGTTCATTCCTTTTATGAGAGTATAGTAATAAGGTTTGGGGTGCTTGCAACCATTATTTCTAATAATGCCATGACTTTTAGTGGAGTAAGAATAATGGAATGGGCTCTATAATATGGGATCTACTTGAGTAATTATTATAATTACTACCCCCAAGGTAATGGGATAATTTATTCCAATAATAATAAGTTGATCATAATTATAAAAACAAATATAGAGGACAATCAAAGGGTTTGGCATAATAAACTAAAGATAGCCCTATGGGCTGATATGATCACTCCCAAAGTTGTTATTGGTAAGTCTCCTTATATGCTTGTCTATGGGAGATAAGATAAGTTACCTATTTCACTTGAGTTTCTAGCTCTTGATTTGGAACATCAGATTGAGAAGATGGAGAATGATCCTATGGAGATAATATGTGCAGAACTAATGGCCTTAGAGGAATCAAGGAATCATGGTATGCACACCATGGAATGTCACCAAGAACAACTAAAGAGAAAATTTAACAAGAGAGAGATATCAAGCACATAAAAAGAATGGGATCTTGTATTTAAGTGAGATGATAATATAGATAATCTTGGTAAACATACCAAGTTTGATGCATTGTGGATTGGAACTTATGTCACAATTGATTGTAAAGAACACAATGCCTTTCAACTAGAAAGACTAAATGAATAAGTGTTGAGTATCCTAGTCAATGGGATACACTTGAATCCATGATATTGAGGTGAATTTTATTTTTTTTGTACATATTAGATCAGGTTTTAAGTTCCTTAAGTGCTTCATGCATAAGTGTTTGTCTTGTTTCTTTTGTGTTGTTTCTTCCTCTAAGTGTATTATGATACATGTTTGGTGTGTTAATTTTTTTGGTGTTTTTATAGTTTTAGTTTGTTCCAAGGTAAGTGTTAGGTTATATTTATAGAGTGATCTCATTTACCAATGAGAAAGGATAAGGCCATTGATCTATCAGTATTGCAGGCATGTTACCCTTATGAATCTGTAATTTGTTGACCAATTTTGACTCCCAAGTCAAAAAGGTCAACCCATTATAAATTTCATAGGGTAATTAAAAATTATATGAAGCATTGAAAATGTATTGTTAAAGTCTTTAATGGTCTTCATGTGGTCATACTTGTATGTGTTTAGTTTTGCTAAAGGTTTGGTCTCATATGACTTGTCTAGTCATAGGGGTCACTTATAAGGTCTTGATGTTGTCAAACATAGTCAAAAGATTTATATGGTTTATATTTATTATAAAAAAATATTAATGACTCTTGAAGGTCATATTATCATGTGTTAACATTTTATTATGTCCTTATGTGCTAAATTATCATTTTGATCACCTTTTGGCCTATTTGAAGGAGTTGTATGTACTTTATTCAAATGATTTTTTAAAATAAGGTTCCCCAATGTATCTAATGTCATATAATGTTTAGGGATGGTCAAATAATGACAAAATTATAGGTTCAATGCCTAGAATGAGCAAAATGCCACTTTATAAGCACTTTTGAGCACTTGTACGACCTTGGAAGATCATTTGTTAATTTAATTAAAATGTCCATTGGGATCCCTTAGATAATTTTTAGGATTTGGACCAAGTTTTAGGTTGTAAATATGCTTCAAACATTCTCTCTCCCCCCATCTCTACCTTCACAGGCTTAGAAAGGCAAAATTTAAGTAGATGGTATGACCAAGAGGAAGAGAGAGAGAGTTAAGAGATGAAACTTTGGAAAATTTTATGGGTACTAATAATATTGAAATAATTTAATTATTTTATATATTAATTTACCATCATTTATGAACAATCTTTAAGAGTGACAATAGGTCACTATGCTTTGTCCATCTAAGCAGGGTCTGATTTTGCTTATGTTTCTCCACTTTAAAATTAGATGGAGAAGAATGGTTTTGAGGGATGTTTTTAGAGGTTGAATATGTAATTTAAATGATGGTTTCATCATATAATTAATTTTAATTAAGTTTATTCAATAAGATGAAAAGTTTCTCAATGTATAGGGTGTTTCAATCACTCCTACTGCAAGTTTTGGTTGTTTAAGATGTCTATCACTTTCATAGATTTCAAGTACTCCATTTTTAATGAAAAACATCCTAAATATTACATAATTTATGTGTTCTCTCTTAATAAGTATCTCTCTATAAATAATCCTTCAAGAGGCACCATGTATTGCTCTTTGAAAAGCATGGTCCGTGTTTTAATGGCTCCCTATAGGTTTGAACATCAATATGGGGTCTGAATGGTAATGAGAAGTCATTTATATGTATTAAAGAGCACTTTGAATACTGAATGTGAATTAAAAGTCAAAAGTGTTTTAGTCACTCACAGGTTTGCAGACCTATGAGTGAACATTCATAAGTCTAGATTTATGTTTGAAATGTCTGGATAATGGGGAGAGGAACCAAAAACTCATAAAGTTTATTTTCACCATGATAAATCCATCAATGTTATCACAAAAAACATGGGGAAGAGATCTAACTTCTATACACAAACCTTGTACATAAGTTGATTATACATACAATCCATATAGGTGATTCAAATTTTGAGATGACATGATGCATGGTTAGAGGGCCTATAAGCTATTGAGAGGTGTTAGACGAGGGTAAAAAAGTTGATACAACATAAAAGTGTCTAAGGCTCAATAATTGACTCTCTAACAACCTATGTAGGTAACATAGAGACCTACATACCTAGACCTATAGGTTATCTTTTAGACTGAAAGATAATTACTCTGCAAATAATAACAAGCCAAAAAATAAAACTTGAATTCAATGTAGATGAAGATAGGATTCACAAAGCATTAAAATCACCTAACCACTTACAAGTCAAGAGATGGTCAAGGAGACAGGGTTTGCAAGAATTAATGCATATACACATTTTTGTGTATGAAATTGAGAAGGAAAAAGTTTTAAAGTGTCATGAAGTAACCAATAGACCTTGTGAAGAAGTGATATAAAACCTTCATGAATATTTACTACTTTAAGGTGTTAGGGTGGAGTTGAGAAAGCCAAGCTCAAGACTCAAATTTCAAACTCTTTCCTAACAATCACCTATAACCATCTTTGAGATGAGTTTAAAACATATGCATGGATATATTGAAGGTACAAGGTCACTAAAAAGTGATAAGAGTTTAAAATAAGCCTCAAGATTGTAGACCAATCCTAAATGAATGCATACAGGTCTGCTAGAGAGATCAACCCAGCTTCAAGCTGAAGAGGGAAGGTAGAACATGTATAAAATGATTATTTGAACCCAATTGGGATTTAAAATAAGTTCAAGAGTCATTGAGAGGATCATTTATTTGAAAGTAAAGTCCTAAATAAAGAATACAATCATGACCCTAAAATAGACAACTACAAGCTATAGTTAAGAATAAGCTAGTTTCAAGCCTAACTAAAGAGAAGAGAGTAAATGAAGAGAACTAAGGTATATATAAGGTATAAAAACAATTAAATAGGGTCATTATAAGACAAAAATAAACCCCTTTATACACAAATACCTAAACCCCTCTATACACAATCAATAATATCATACTCAGGCCTGCCCACTTGACTGAATGAAAATTGTTGTTTAGGGTGGAAATAAGAGGTAAGGAGGATGGTTGAAGCATATGAATAGTTAAATAATGATGAAAAAACTCTAATTAATCCTTAGACCTAGGATGATTGAGGTAAAATAATATAGAAAGCCTGTCTAGGCCTACACAACCCAACCTACACATAGGCTTGCTTACTTGGATGAGTGAGGGTAATTGGTCTAACATTAGAAGAAAAGGTTTGAGGGATGAAATAAATTTTAAAATGGTTTAATATCATCATAATATAATTTATATCTTTAGACATGATAACAAGAGTATAAAAAGAAGGATAAGCCTTGTTCATACCTAACAAGACTAATACTATGCACAAGTCATAAGGCATAGTCATGAATGAAGTGGCCTATTGGAGGTAAGGTGATTGTTTGAAGGTATTTATAGGTTTATATGCATAATAAAAACTTCATATAACCATCAAAAGTATATAAAAAATAGGAAAAGTGCCAATTTGGTCTCAAAACCTCTTTGAACTCCCTTCATGCATGACTGCCATCCAACAGTTTTATCTCACAAGTTGTAACATGAAACCTATGAAATAAGGATAATTGGTTTTCAAGGGTGTTATTAGGGTCCCCATGCTTAATTTTTGTGGTAACAATTATTTGATTAAGGCTAAGATCTCAGACCCCTATCTAATGGCTTACCTACAACCTGAGAGTCAACTTATCACACTCAAAACTTCATGAGGTTTTGAATGATACCTAGTGGTGTTTAGAGGTGATGGAGGGGTCTAATATATAAAATATTATGGTATTAGGAGAGATAAATAGAATATTTTCTTTATAAATAATCCCAAAGAACCTAAGGCATTCAAAACCCTCCTAAAACCCTAATAGTGACCAACCAATAGAAATAGACTTCTAAAGCACATGGAATTAACTAGTTTTATCCAAAAACATATTTTATGTTTTTAAGGACTCAAATTAGTTCCCAAAATTTACTTTATCTATACTTTTAGTTGTATGGACTAAAATAAATGCATTATTTTTGCATGGTTTTTGGTGTTTTTTAGGGGTTTTGGATAGATGAGAAATTTAAAACTATTAGAGGAGGCAATTTGGGATGTATTTAATAATTTAAATCCAAAAAGATGTCACAATAAATTTATAAGTGGTAAAACAAATACCATTTTCCAAAGTAGTCTTAAACAAGCCTAAAATGAGACTAGGTGGCAAGGTCATTTCATGGTTTCATACTTCCATAAGGCCTCAATGTATCAAATTTGACATGGAGATTGGTGATAGCATATGTAAAGTGAATAAAATGATTTTTGGTGATTTCAAATGTATGGGAGAGTTCTAGAGAAGAAAAATAGGGTTCTAGGTAAGGAGGCCTAATTGAGGAGAAAGGCATAAAAATGGACTTTCACTCAGAGTATGAACATTAAATTTGAAATGAAGCTATAAGGGCATACTTGATCCTCAAATATGTTTTAATAGTATCAAAAAACTTCATAAATTTTATACACAAGGAGGTTTACAGGTTTTTAGGGCTACAAGGAAAATAGGCCTAATGAGAGCTTGAGGAGTAAAATAGAATATTGGGAGTTTTTATGGGCATCAAAATCAATTTTTTTAGGTCTGATAAGATAGTTTAAGTCCATCCATGGAGATAAAGTGACTTGGAGAATATGAACTCAAGTTTTGAGCCACTTGGACCAAGCTAGGTGTGGGAAATGAAGAGTTTCAAGAACCTAAGCATATGAATGATGAAATGTCAGATCAGAGGAGTTTACTAATACATGTTAAGGTGTCAAATGAGAATTTATGAAGGAATTAATGGAATATTTATGATTGAGAAGTCCATTTTTCACTCTTCTTATGCAAGGAAGGGTAATTTTCAAAAAGATGATCAAGGTGTCAAGCCATGTTCTAACTCTTATGCCACTTGGAGGATGGAGTATATTTAGAAGAGAGAAACATGAATTTAAAAGTCTATTTAGTCTAGTTCATAACTCCTACTTATTTTAACTCTCACATGGACACTTGGCAATCTTCTCCTTATACGCCCCCCTCTCTCTCTCTTCAAAATTATCTATATAAGCAAACATTTTTGGCCTTGTAATCGACCCTCACATTGGTTATGTAAAATCCATGCCAAAATTAAGTCTTTTAATTACCTATTTAAATGAATTAAAGCTAGATATTTTGTCTTTTTCATGTAAATAATGATTTTGAATTTTTTGTATTGATGAATGCTTAGTGATAGTGTTGTATTCCTTGCATTTGTCCTTCATGTTCTTGCCTTATGCAAGTTTGTTGCCTCTCATAGGTAATATTAAGTGTTTTGATTAGTTTTATTAGTTATAGAACTGATAAACCATTAGTGTTTTCCACTAACACCTCTTATTTGATCATCTTAATACCTTTGTAATCTCCTCAACCTTCATATTGAAACACTAATATGATTGGAACTATTTTGGAGAAGTATAATCAAATTGTAATATAATTAGATTGTAGTCTAATGTTTCATAATACATCTTCAACAAGCGAAATAATTTATATTTGGTGCATCAATTTCAAGTTACATTTCTAGTTTTAGTATTCATTTCTCCCCCTTTCCATGTCAATCAAATAATGTGGTTGGTTAGTTTAAGTATTGTACTTTGGGAGTCATCCCAAAACCTAAAGGTTTTACCCACTTGAAGGTCAACTAGAACCTATGGTCAATCCCATTGCATAGTTAAAGTTGAGAGGGATTGAATCACCCTATCATAGGGTGAAAATTTGAGCTATAATAGGTTATACATTTCTTGTGGAGGGCACTTTAGAGGTGGATATTGGGACTCCAGAGGACCTGAAGTGGATTAAACTAGGTGCATCCCTCACTGAGGAGGAACATGAAGATTTTAAAACCCTTTTGAGGGAATTTGTTGACATATTTTCATGGGCTTATTTAAACATGCTAGGTTTATAACCACCTTGGTTGTACACCATCTCTTTATACATCTTGATGCCAAGCCTATTAAATAGAAGTTACGTAAGATGCATCTTCATATTGTTATATAGTAAATAAAGAGTTGTAAAAACTCTTAGACATAAAATGCATCAAGATGATCAACTATTTAGAGTGGATTTCAAACATTATGCCAATGAGCAAAAAACCAAAAGATATTAGGATCTACACTAATTTTAGATATATCAACAAAGCTTGCCCAAAAGATGACTTCCCTTTTCTTAATATTAACATGATAGTCAACTCAATGGCTGGATATGAAATGTTTTCTCTAATGGATGGATTTTTAAGGTATAATCAGATCAGGATCACACCAAAAGACCATCATAAGATAGAAATCACTAGTACATGAGTAAATTTTTGTTATTAGGTAATGTCATTTAGACTTAAGAATTCTAGAGTCACTTACCAAAGAGATATGATACTATTTTTTCATGACATGATGAACAAAATTGTTGAGAACCATGTCAATTATATCTTGGGTAAATCAAAGACTCGTGTCAATTACCTAACTACGATACAAAGAATCTTTGAGAAACTTTATGAGCACAATGTTAGGCTTAACCCAAACAAATGTGTATTTGGCATCACTTCTGGAAAACTATTAGGTTTCATTATCTCTCATTGGGGAATTGACTCTGACCTAGATAAATTACATGTAATTATAAAGATGCTACCACCATCTACCTTGAAGTAGATCCATAGTTTTTAGGGAAAGATTCAATCTATTATATGCTTCATCTCATAATTAGTTAATAAATTCTATCCATTTATGCACTTACTGAAGAAAGGTATTACATTCTCCTAGAATAAAGAGTGTTAAAAAAGCATTTGATTAGCTTAAATAATATATTACCAACCCACCTATTTTGTTTCCACCAATGCCAAATAAGCTAGTACTTCTTTACCTATAAAAAACTGAGAATACCCTAGGTGAAATTTTGGCATAACATGAAAAACAAGGAAAGGAACATGCCATGTATTATATGCACCAAAAACTAGTCACATATGAATGCAATTATATGCTAATTGAAAAGGCTTGTTTAGAAATGGTGTTCACAACCCAAAAGTTGCATCATTATATGCTAAACAATAAGACCATTGTTATCACCAAAGTAGATCCACTCAAGTATCTACTTTCTAAATCAACTCTATAAGGCTATATGGAAAATTAGATCATGCTATTAAGTGAGTTTAAAATTGAATATGCAAATTATAAGGCCATTAAGGGGTAGATAGTCATATATCAGCTTGCTAAAGCTCCTATTCAAGATACTCAAACTCTTATATTTGGATTTATAGATGAGGCCATTATGACCATTGAATAAGAAAATACACCTCTTGAGGCTAAAGGATGGAACATGTACTTTTATGGATCATTCACAACTCATAGATCAAGGGCTAAAATATTATTTGTTATGCCACAAGGGGATCTCATTCCCAAGTCATTTTGTATTTAATTTCCCTATACCAATAACATGGACAAGTATGAAGTGCTCATTACAGAGCTTCATTAAGTAGTATAGTAGAAGATTCAACACTTAATGGTGTATGGTGATTCTCAATTAATCATCAATTGAGTCATGACCCAATACCAAACCAAGGATAAGAAGTTGGTACCCTATAAGGAGATGGTTAATACTCTTAAGTATTAGATTGCCAACATATAATTTGAGAGAATACCTCAGGCCAATAACATAATAACTAATGCTATGGCCACCATTGGTTACATGATCTATATCATAGATAGAGATAAGGATTATCATTTCTTATTGAGCATCTCATAGTGCTAATACATAAACAATTGACTATTGAGATGGTTTATGACATTGTTGGTCCCACATCTCCTTAGTATTTAGATATATATACCTATCTTCAAGACCAAACCATGTCTCTTGATTTAACATGTAAAAAATAAAAAGCCTTCTCCCATAAAGCCTCTCACTATACCCTATTTGGACCAACATTATATCATAGAAGACATGATGGAACTCTGCTTCATTATTTACCTTCAACATAATACTGACTACCATTGACGGAAGTCCATGAAGTAGTATGTGGAGCCCATACCAATGGGGCAATCTTAGCCAAAAAATTATAAAATATTAGTTATTACTAGCCAATGATGGAAATAGATGTAAATTCATATGTGAAGAGGTGTGTCAAGTGTCAAAATCATGCCAATCTACTTCTTTCTCTAGCCAAGATGCTTAAACCATTGACAATAGAATGGCCATTCTCAATGTGGGGACTTACCCTTATCAAGAATATCAATCAAACATCCTAACTACTACAAAATACTTTACTAAATGGGTGGAATCCATTCCCATCACTTATATCACTGGTAAATAGATCTATAAGTTTATATTCAACCATTACATGTGCTACTATAGAATCTGCTCTGACATTATATCTAATAATGGCAGATCATTCAAGAATAAAGACATGAAAGCACTTTGTTCTCAATGCCACATAAAACAACATTTTTCTTCCACTTACTATCCACAAGGCAATCACCAAGCTGAGGCTTCTAATAAAATCATTGTCAATATTCTGAAGAAGAATGCCAATGATATTGGTTATCACTAGAACCTTCATTTATTTAATTCCCTTGTTTCTATCGCTAATTCGCTTTTTCAGATTCAAGAGAGAGAAGAAACTAAAGAGATAATGGACAAGGCATGTGAAGTACCTAGATGAAGATCGCGCACTGTAATCCAGATGCTTGTGAGCACCCCTCTTTGGCTGTGGAGGAATGACACCTGCAAAGAAAAAGAACTTGGACAAGAAGATGTTAGATGGATAGGCAGTGGGTTGCCAAGCGAAAGCTCGTTCCCGGAAGTGTGAAAACTTCCTCAAGGGAGGTCAACCCACTGATAACAGACAGATAAAAGACCAAGAAAATACAGGATGCCAGAATACAGAAGTGATAAACAAATTAGAAAGGAAAGAAAAGACAAATGATTACCTGAAAGGAGCAGTCAGGCTGATGACAGTCGCCGTGGTCAAAAATGTTGCCAGCATCAATTATCTGGTCTGTCGACATCGGTTATCCTATCGACGTCGATTGAGGAAGTGACCGGCGTCAGTTGGGGTAGTAGCCTGTGGTCGGGTCTGGTTTGGTTTTGGTCCGTGGATGGGTCTGAGACAGAGTTTATGGACGTGCTTAGATGGTTTGGAGAATGGTCTGGGTCTGGTTGGGTGCCCTGTGCAGGGTCTTTTGTTGGCAGGAGGGACGAGGAAGTTGTCTGGGACTAGATTAAAAGGGGGACAGGAAAGAGGAAGATAGATAGGGAACAGGGTCTGAGAAGGCTTTTCAGCCTCTCAGGGGAAGGACACATCAAGTAGAAGATAGTAGATAAGATAGATAACTGAGACTAAATGAAAGAATGGAATAAAATAATGAAATTGCTTACCTTTTGGCTTGCTGACTGAAGAACGGAGGGGCTGTTGTTGGAGCCACGGAAGACTTGTTGCAAGAGGAAATCCCTGATCTAGAGTCCCTGCCTCTGTTGCTGCTGTTGCACGAGGTCCAGAGAGAAGAGAGTCGAATGCCAAAGCGCCGAGAGGATTCTGTTTGCGAGCTCAAGGGTCCAAGGGCTGTAATGGATGCAGAAAGGGGTATTGAAGGCTGCCGATGCTGGTAGTTTCGCCGACATTGGCTGAAGGGTCGCCGATGTCGACAGTGGCAGAATGGGGACAGAGGCTAAAAATAGCCTCTGCGCATTCTTGCACGCCGCCGGGCGAGGGATTGTGGGAAGAACAGTCATGAGGGTGCTTAAATGGGCGTGGGGGAAAGATAATGAGGATATTTGGCATAATAAATGCTAGGGGGAAGGTGGAGGGATTCAAGGGAGGATCCAAGGTGGCAAGGTGAGGTGGAAAAGGGGCCACTTAATTAAAATATTTAAGTTATTTTAATCAAATGAATGGAGGGGACTAAGGCCAAGGGTTAGGATAGGGGTTTGAGGTGGACAAGGGGGGAGAACCAAGGTGCAGACACATTTGTGGTGTCTACATTTGCCCCTTTTTGTCTTGTTGGTTGTTCTTGACGAACTGCAAGAAAAAAATAGGAGTTGGTTGCCCCAGGAAAAGGATGAGGTGTTCCCCCCTCAAAGCGAGAGTCGAGAGAAGGGAACTGGAGATCGAGTGTCAATTTGATAGAGAGATGGATAGAAGAGAGTGAGTGAAAATGCTGCAATAGTCATGATTGCGCGTATACCACTTCATGGGATGGTCAGGTCAAATTGTCGCATGTCGAGGGTCAAGGAGTGCCAAAATTGAAGTAACCGGGCCCCAGCATTTAGTCGTCTGCTGATCGGGTCACTCAATCTAAGCTGAAACTCCAAATGGTCATCATGTTCTAGGTATCCCAGGCTCAGGAAGTGCTCCCAGAGACACGAAAAAGTCACAGGTAGTAGGGATCAACCGGCTTGCGATCCTATACTTGCGAAGGGTCAAAAATAGGGTCTGCAGACAATTCTGCTAACCAGCCATGAGGTAGCACACACGCAAAAAAAAAAAAACTAGACAACATTGTCTTGGAAGTGGTCGAAGGTCGAAGGAGATAGGCGTGATCTCCAATGGTCATGGGTCAAGGTGGATGGATGGACGAAAGGATGTGGCCGAGCTAACCTCAGAAGACGTCATGTGATTTGAGTGCTGCCTACATAGCCCTTGTGTGAAGGGCCTCAGGCCAATGTAGTTCTCCCTAAAAGGGAGGAAGGGTCAGAGAGATTGATTGGTCTTGGTCAAAGTCGTAGAAGAGAAGGTTTGTCCATCAAAGAGACGAACAAATGGGGGTGGTCGAGCTAACCTCAGAAGATGTGGTATCTGAGTGCTGCCTACATAGCCTTGGTCATAGGGCCTCAGACCAATGTAGTTCAGACAAAAGGGAAAAGATGATCAATGATGAGTTTGGTCGATTGTCGAAATGATGAAATGATGAGGGGAAGAGATGTTGCAGCCTTTTCCAAATGGTGTATTCTGCAACATTGGTCGAAAGGTCTTTCATCCCTAGCAATTTTCCATAGTCGTGATGGATGTATGCTAAAAATGAATGGGGTCTATTTATGCTTCAACAAGTATTGGTTTATGCTTAACATAAATTAGGTCTGGTTGATAGTTTCCATGTGTATTGGTGTCCCTGGAAGCTATGGGAAAAGGACAAGGCGATGCCTCATGTCATGTTGAAAATGTTGAGGTTGGTTTGAAAATGTTGAAGTTGGTTTGGTTTAATGTGGTCAAAGTGAAAGATAAGTGAAAGGCAAACTGCTCTTTCATTGACAAAGACCAAAAGGACAACATGGATAGGGGTTATTAGAACAAAAGCCCCGTGTATGCGTTACGTCATTGACCAGTGTGGTGTTAGAACGGTAATCGAATCACTTTGACATTAAAGTGAGCTCGAAGTCCCTTGAGCAGGTGATAGGAGAAAGATAGGGTAACCCAGTTTAAGAGCAAGAATAACCTTGCCCCTTTTATAGGTGACCCAAGAACGACTATAGGCGTGTCCATGACTTGATAGAGTGTCAGCTTTTTTTTTTTTTTTTGACGGTGAACTGATCGATGCGGGAAGTCCACATAATGATGTTGTTTGCTTTAGTGGTCATGTTGTGAAGCTGATCAATGCGGGAAGCTTCTAAGAAAGGTTGCTATTTGTAGCAGGATTAGTCATAGCCATCCTTTGAGGGAGTGGTCTATACTTTGCTTTAAATGTTTGATAAGTTGGCCTAGCTGTCCTTCAAGGGATCAGTCTAGTAATACAGCAATTATGTAGCTGTCCTTCGAGGGAGCAGTCTACATTTAGAGTGTTTTATGACCTGGTATGATATATTATTTTTGATATAATTGTTGACTGAAGTTTAGCCAGGGATAAGCCTGTAGAGGTTTAAGGGTTCCCTTTTATTAGGACAAAGCATTACTGCTTGACAAAAAAGGGTTGACAAGTGTTAGGAAGTAGGGTTGATAGGAAAAGGAATGACAATGACAAGGGGTTGCTTAAGGGACGAGCTCAAGTAAAATGTCAAGTGATCGAGCACTCGACTAACAATAGAAATGGTCGAAGATGCAAGACAAAAAGGGGGGCTCAAGGTCTGATAAGTCCCTGGGCCATGCTAGTGCGTTGAGGTCCGAGTCAATTAGGAGCAAGCCTGCCCCATTTACCTCTTTCCAGATTGGTCAGGTGTTGATTGATGGATGTGAAGTTGGTTGACATTGTCGTTGGTTGGTTGAAAAAGGTTGAATGTTTGGTTGAGAGGTCTGGTTGATTGATATTTGGTTGAAGTTTGGTTGAGACTGGTCAAATAATTGGTCGGGGGTTGGGTCGATGGACACTTGGTCGAGATTTAAGATTAAATGAGTGATTGATATGTGGTAGAGACTGGGTTGAAAAGTTGGTCGAGGTTTGGATGAAGGATGAATTCCCCCAGCGGGTAGGGATAATGTTTGAAAGATTGGTTAAGGTCGGTTGAGGTTTAGTGGTCAGATGGATGGTGTTAATGTCGAATAAGGGGGTCAAAGGTGGCAAAGGGACCACAGTCTGGCATGGGGATCTTGATTTAGGTGATGAGGTTGGAGAGGCATGAGTCGGGGTTGATGTTTTGTCAAAGAGGTGGTCAAGAGGATCCTTGATGAGAAGGGAATCCTTTTTTTGGTGTTGACAAATGACAGCTTTGAGAGCACAACAATGCTCAGTGTCATGTCCCGGAGTGTGATGATAGTTGCAAAATTTAGATTTGTCGAACCAAGAGGGTTTTGATCTGAGAGTCGATGAGAGAGGTGGTGTTGAGGGTTTATTGATAACATGGTCGAGAAGAGAGGTGTCATTCGCCAGACATTGGCGAATGGCAACCTTGAGGGCACAACAATGCTCCGTGTCGTGTCCAGGTGTGCGATGATATGCACAAATGCAAGTGTCGTCGAACCAGGGTGGTTTTGGTCTGAGAGATTGATATGGTCTGAGAGGCGGGAGGTCGAGGCGAGAGGACTGCAACAATTGTCATAAAAGCAAGGTATAAGAACCTGCTAATGGGTCTAGATGTCTTATTGCAGTAGGGGTTGATGACTTTGGTTTAAGAGGCATAAGAGGCATTGGTCGATGGTTTGAGGGAGATATATGTTTGATGGGTTGAGGGAGTAATGGAGGCGACGTGCCTCTGTGAAGGATGGGAGTGGGAAGCACTCCTATTAAAGTGGATGGATGTGGGCCCAAGATTGAAGGTAATGACGAAGGTGGAGGAGGAGTTCTCCGGTGTGGTCTAGTGACTTTCGTTAGTTTGGGTCGAGGGCCACTATTGTGTGAGGCAAGGTTAGATGTGGGTTTGGGTTTGGATGTGGACAAAGGTGAGTGAGATGTAACAATCTTAGGCAAAGGGCAAGAGGAAACTGTGACTGGGTCTTCCTCGATTGAAATGGGTAAAGAGACTGGTTCTTCTCTGGGTGGAGAAGAAATAGGAGAGTGTGACTCCTCCAGATGGCAGGAGGCAGGGATGATTGTGCCTTCTGCTTGTGCTTGAGGAGTAGGCAAGGTATGGTCATTGGATGAAGGTGGGGCTAATGGTGTAGGTGTGGTCAAGGCATCCCCCAATATAGGAGAAATAGATGGAGGACTAATAGGAGAAGAGGGTTCTTCATCTTGTGATAGACGAATAGGAGAAGAAGACTCTTCTACCTGTGAAAGAGATTGGTCAGAGACAAGAGGTAAGATAGTGTTAATCGTGTGAATGTCATGGTCATGAGAATCTTTGGTTATGGTTTGGACATTGTTCTGAGTAGGTGGATGATTTGGAAAAGGGTGTTTGAAGATGTCGATATGTTGATTGGGTGGGGTGTTTGGGTTATCTAAAACAAGATCCCCCTTGTCGATCATGTCTTGGATGATGTTTTTGAAAGTTTGGCAGTTGTCAATGTCATGGCCTTGGATGCGGTGAAAGTGGCAGAAGTCGGCCTCTCTATACCATGTAGGGAGGGCTTTAGAGGGGTCAAATTGAGGTGGTCGGATTGGAGGGAGATTGAGGACCCCCTACTTGAGTAGTTTTTCCAAAACAGAAGCGTATGGTTCTCCAAGTGGAGTGTAAGAACGCTGAATGTACCGTTGTTGGAATTGTTTGGTGATGCTGGAAGATGTCAAAGGTTGAGAGTAATTCATTGTTGTCGAGGATGGTGATCTAACGACCACGGTGTTGGCCACTCCTTTGGATTCAGAATTGGCAGAAGAAGAAGGTCTGGAAGAAGAATGGCCAGTAGATTTTGTGTTGGTATTACGCAATTTGACCTTATCTTCTTCAAGGGTGCAGAGTTTGAGCTTTCGAGCCATGATGAAAGCTTCATCAAAAGTGCAGAATGTCTGAATCTGCAAAGTAGAAGAGATGTGTCTGGCACATGCTCGAGAGAAGAGCTCAATGAGCTCAGGTTGAGGTAAAGAGAAGGAGAGCTGGTTAATCAGGCCCCTCCAACGAGCGACAAAATCGACTACAGATTCGTCATCAAATTGTCTGATGGAGTAAAGGTCTATGATTGAAACTTGTTTGGTGATGTTGATTGAGAAATGGTCGAGAAATAGTTGGGCGAGTTGAATGAATGAAAAGATAGAGTGTCTGGCAAGCGAACTATACCAGTTAAGGGCAGGGCCAGAAAGCGACATAAGGAACGTGCGTAAAAGCAACGCATCATCATGGGAAATAAGATAACAGGCATGTCTAAATGCCCATAGATGTTGTTGTGGGTCTTCCTTACTCTGAAAGTGAGTGAATTTAGGAAGATCCCATTGGTTAGGGTATGGTCGAATAGGGACGGAAGGATGGATGGGCTCATTGCAAATTTGCTCATATGACAAAGTATTGCTTGAACCAGAAATGGAGGCTTCGAGACTGGACATTTTATCCATCAGCATCTTAATGATGTTTGCAGATGGATTGGCGGGTTGGGCGCCCCCTAGGTTGTAAGGCACTTGGAAGAGGCTAAAGGAGGCGTGCAACATAGTCGGTTGTACAATGTACGGATGACTAGTCGCAAGGGCAGAAGTGGAGGCTAATGGTGGCTGCGTTATGAAGGTCGAAGGTATAAGTTGACTGGGCACCGCCAAAGGTGGTTGAATGGCGGCACTGGTAGAAAGAGAGGTTGGCACTCCTACATTTGTGGGCGCAAGAGTGTGAGGGGTCGAGACAATCAAGTTCTGATATGATGTAGAACTTGGTTGAATTGCAGGTGGTTGAGGGGGTAATGGAACCCCGATGGAGGTTGGTCTAAAAATAGACGGGGAGGCCAAACTTTGCGTATTGGCCATGGTTGGGTTAATAGTTGAGGCAAAAGGCTGAGTCATAAAGGGTTGGGTGGCGAATGGTGTGGATGTCATCACCACGTCACCCGAAAGGTCTCACATTGGGTTTCTCGCGAGATAGTTTTGGAGGGCTGCGGTATTGAGGTCCAAGAATCTCTCAAAATCTTGGTCCCCTTTAGGGATGATGGGAATTTGAGTCGGGGTCGGGGTCAGGGTCAGTCCTGTAGGAGTTCTTTCAGTCTCTGAGTGGAACTCCATGATAGGACTGGTTAGGGACGAGGGAGCGTGGTCAAAAAGGAGGGTCAGATTCTAGAAACTATGTTTTTGCAATTCCAAAAACTTAGAATGGAGTTTTTGACAGAGAAGGGACAGGTTTTAGGTTACTGGTTTTGAAAAAAAGGACAGTGACAGAGACCGACGTCGGTTTAAAAACCGATGTCGGTAAGGAAGATAGCCGACGTCGGTCAGATAACCGATGCCGGTAAGAGAGGAAAGCTGACGTCGGTGACAGGACTGATGCCGGTGACTGTGTCTTCCAGAGAACCAAAAGATTTTAAGATTCTTTGGAAAAACAATGAAGAAAGCATCCTCACTCACTCAAACAAACAGATGAGAAGAGAAGAACAGAGAGAGACAGACAAGCTTAAGCGATAAATCCTAGGAATTAACTTTAGAATCTGTGGCTTATGCCTTAGATGAATGTTTGGGGAGATTGGCTGTCAAGAAGGTCCTAGAAGAAGAAGTCTAGAGCTGGTTTTGGGTCTTGTTTTAGGTGCTCAAAAATCTGTGTTAGGGTTTGGTATGCGGCCTGGTGCTAAGGAGCAAGCTCCCCTCACTTCACGATTCTAGTGGTTAGCTGGTCTCGCTTAGCCAAGATATACCTCACCTAGAGTTTATCCTCTGCCAGAGAATAGAGTGGGCTTCCCCCTTGGTGATGAAATCCAAGTAGGGTCACCGGGACGGGTAAGGTATCTGCTGGGGGATGAAATCCCAGTCGAGCCTTGTCTCAAGTAAGTTTTATGTTTGTTTTAGTGCATGTGGTCTGGTAGTGTAACATCAAGTGTCTGTGATTTATTCAATATGCATTTAAGTTACTAGATGTGGACTACGAAGATGCAAACACAAGCAGAAATGAATGCAAAGTGTTTTAATGCCCAAGTCGAAATGTGATGTTTGTTATGAAGACAAGTTTGAGAAAGGGTTGAGAGTATGATGTTTAGACTAGTCTAGAAAGTGCAAGAAAGAAAGATTCGTTTTAGTCCTGCTTATAGTGTCATTGAGAAGAAAAGGAGGAGGAAAGGTAAGAACCTAATGCTCCTAAATGAATGAAGAAGAAAAGGAACCCAGGAGGAACCTAGGGTCCCATTGGGCGTGCCAGAATGTTTCTATTGGTAATTCACTTTTTCAGATTCAAGAGAGAGAAGAAACTAAAGAGATAATGGACAAGGCATGTGAAGTACCTGGATGAAGATCACGCACCGTAATCTAGACACTTGTGAGCACCCCTCTTTGGCTGTGGAGGAATGACACCTGGAAAGAAAAAGAACTTGGACAAGAAGATGTTAGATGGATAGGCGGTGGGTTGCCAAGCGAAAGCTCGTTCTCGGAAGTGTGAAAACTTCCTCAAGGGAGGTCAACCCACTGATAACAGATAGATAAAAGACCAAGAAAATACAGGATGCCAGAATACAGAAGTGATAAACAAATTAGAAAGGAAAGAAAAGACAAATGATTACCTGAAAGGAGCAGTCGGGCTGATGACAGTCGCCGTGGTCAGAAATGTTGCCGGTGTCGGTTATCTGGTCTACCGACGTCGGTTATCCTGTCGACGTCAGTTGAGGAAGTGACCGGCATTGGTCGGGGTAGTAGCCTGTGGTCGGGTCTGGTTTGGTTTTGGTCTGTGGATGGGTCTGAGACAGAGTTTATGGACGTGCTTAGATGGTTTGGAGAATGGTCTGGGTCTGGTTGGGTGCCCTGTGCAGGGTCTTTTGTTGGCAGGAGGGATGAGGAAGTTGTCTGGGACTAGATTAAAAGGGGGACAGGAAAGAGGAAGATGGACAGGAAACAGGGTCTGAGAAGGCTTTTTAGCCTCTCAGGGGAAGGACACAGCAAGTAGAAGACAGTAGATAGGATAGATAACTGAGACTAAATGAAAGAATGGAATAAAATAATGAAATTGGTTACCTTTTGGCTTACTGACTGAAGAACAGAGGGGCTGTTGTTGGAGCCACAGAAGACTTGTTGCAAGAGGAAATCCCTGATCTAGAGTCCCTGCCTCTGTTGCTGCTGTTGCACGAGGTCCAGAGAGAAGAGAGTCAAATGCCAAAGTGCCGAGAGGATTCTGTTTGCGAGCTCAAGGGTCCAGGGGCTGCAACGGATGCAGAAAGGGGTATTGAAGGCTGCCGACACCGGTAGTTTCACCGACGTCGGCCGAAGGGTCACCGACGTCGGCGATGGCAGAATAGGGACAGAGGCTAAAAATAGCCTCTGCGCATTCTTGCGCACTGCCAGGCGAGGGATTGTGGGAAGAACGGTCATGAGGGTGCTTAAATGGGCGTGGGGGGAAGATAATGAGGATATTTGGCATAATAAATGCTAGGGGGAAGGTGGAGGGATTCAAGGGAGGATCCAAGGTGGCAAGGGTGAGGTGGAAAGGGGGCCACTTAATTAAAATATTTAAGTTATTTTAATCAAATGAATGGAGGGGACTAAGGCCAAGGGTTAGGACAGGGGTTTGAGGTGGACAAGGGGGGAGAACCAAGGTGCAGGCACATTTGTGGTGTCTACATCCCTCTAAGCATACCTTACCACATTATTTAGTCTAATAGGAGCCACACCCTATTCACTTTTTTATGAAATTGAAGCCATTCTTCCTATTGAGGTCAAGGTGCCTTCTCTCCAAATTTTATTGCAAAACATCATCGACAATGAAGGCTATAAAGTGGCTCACTTGTTGGAACTAGACCTACTTGATGGTA
The DNA here is from genome assembly GCA_037957365.1 of Torreya grandis. NCBI lineage: Eukaryota > Viridiplantae > Streptophyta > Pinopsida > Cupressales > Taxaceae > Torreya > Torreya grandis. The sequence goes on along the minus strand of JARHVA010006613.1, from coordinate 134,691 downwards.
AAGGCTTGACTGCCTTGAATAATATTTAGGATGATCAAAACTAATTAAAAGGCCATTATAGTAGGCATGTTAAGCATCATGAATTCAAGCTTGGTGACTTGGTAATAAAGGAGAATCAAAAGAATGTCAATGTTGAGTCCAAAAAAAAAAGGAAAGTTCTAGCAAAACTGGTTAGGGCCTTATGTGTTGTTTCCAACTATAGTTCTGGAGCATACAACCTCACTATAACATAGAGAGATGAACTTGATAAACCAATGAACATAATGCACCTCAAATGTTTCTATGCTTGATGGATTTATATTATTGTCTAAAAAGACAATCTAAGTTATGCCCCATTATACCTATTCTTTGTATTATACTCCTTTCTGTTATACCATACCCTTAACCCTTTGCCAACTAGTTCTTTTTTACCTAACCCAACTTATCATGTTTGGCCTTAGTTTTGATTCATTTGTAGTTCAAGCATGTTTAGTGGTTGATGATAGATTTAGTTCTAGGAGTTGTTTCATAATTACATGTTCAAATAACAATATATGAAAGCAGTATGACAATAGTCCTAATAATTGTACCCTTCATTTATTATTACATTACCACCTTGTGCTACTAATTATAACTACCTATGGGTAAATTAGTACCACTAACCCTTTACCGTTATTTTATAATTATAACCACCTATAGGAAAATTAGGGACAACACCTTTACTATGTATTTCCACATCACCCTGCCATTATTGTTATTATTTACCTTACCATTTTACTTATACCTAAACTTGTTGGTACTTAATTAGATGCCTATGGAGGTGGAACTACATTAACTTAAGGTCCTAAGGGACTATTTAGGTATCACTTGATTTGCAACGAGGTCATCTCAATCACCTCTGTACCATGTTCTCACCATTTTGTGAACAACCTAAGCCACGCTCTCATTGTTTTACAAGTTGGTCCATTTTATGTCTTGTAATTCTTGATTTAGTTGAGATGCCTAAAAAATTCCAAAAAAACATTTGTAATATTTCCAAAACCCCTAAACATTTTTAAAAAATCTTAAAAATCTTAAAAAATCACAAAATCATGAAAATTGGCTTAGAATTTCCATGTGAGATATAAAGCTATCAATTATTTTTGGGATGGGCCATCTTATTTGTTTAGTTTATTTCTAAACCACCTTGGTATTTTTCCTCTCATTTTTGGGAGAACTACATCATCTTGAGGTCTGCATGGACTATGCATGAAGCACTTAGATACATGGGGTATCTCATGTTAGCTCGATTGCACCTTCCTTTCTTTTTCAACCACTTCTTTGCCTTAAGGATCTCCAAAATCTTAACTATTTCATGAGTAACCACTTTCCATTTAGTTTCCCCATCCTTAATTTCCTTAAGTCATACACTCTCACCATTTTATGAGTTTATGATGTGAACATTATCTATTTGAATTTGATACATTAATGACCACTTAGATTTTTTTATGCTCTCACCATTTTGTGAGCCATTTTTGTTTGAATGATCTCACCAATTTATGAGTAACTTCATCTTATGCTCTCATCATTTTTCAAGCTCATTATCATTCCAAGCCTTAGATGTAGTAGATACCATGAATTACTAATTCAGTTCACTAGTGGATACTCATCTCTTGACTTTTTGTGTGGTTTTAACCTAAAACATACTCTCATGCTTGTGTGATTTATTTATGTTGACACTTTCATGATTGTGAAAATCATCCCTCTCTCTTTTCTCAAGAACTCATCATTAAACAAGATTATTTCTATTTTCCTCTGTAAGTCATTCATGTTTTCTTATCAGTCATTTTATTCTATCCCATATCCAGAGAGAACTACATTTGGCCTGAAGTTAACATTGGATTTTATGTCCATAGAAATATGTAGGCAATGTCTACTTGCCTAGTGCATTTGGAGTTAGCTCAACTACCCCTTCCTTTTCTTTTATTACCTCCATTTTTTTTGTCATCTCATTTTATTGTTATCTCCTATTACCTAAGGTCAATGTTTATCATTTTTTGGTGTCATTGTCTCCCTATAACTTAGGGGAAATTGTTAGTCTTTTATTCTTATGTTATTTTACCTATGTCATTGCTACCAAGCTTAGGGGTCACCTTGTTGTCAAGAGTAACACCTTTATTACACATACATAAATAATTTATTTTATATTTGCACCAACACTATGATTAACCATTGTTTGTGTATTGTTGTTTATTTAGCTTAGCTTTTTTGTTTTTATGTGTTTAGAGTATTTTGTTTACTATACTTTTATTTGCTTTGGTTTTTTATTTGTTTTTGATAATTTGATTCACTTTATTTGTTGCGTGGTTTATGTATTTTGTTTGTTCATTTATTTATTTTATTTGTCTTTGTTTGTATTCTATTTGTTTGTTTATTTATTGGTGTTTTATTTATGTGTCTTGTTGTTTAGTTTATTTATTGTGTTTAGTTTGTGTTTATTTAGTTGTTTGTTTGTGTGTTGTTTTACTTTTTTGTATTGTGTTTGTTTTTATTGGTGTTTTGTTTATTGGTATTTTTTTGTTTGTTTTATTGGTGTTTTGTTTATTATTTGTACAGTTTATTTCTTTTATTAATTTTGTTTATCATTTTTGTTTGTTTTCTTATAACCTTGTTTGTTTATATTTTTGTTTGTATTTCATTATTTTTATTTGTTTATTTTTATCTTTATCTTTGTTTTGTTTGTTTGTTTTATTTTTTTTGCCTTTTTACCTTTTTATTTCTTGGTTGTTGTAAGATTATTATATTTTGTTAACAATTCAGTCTTGATTATTCATATCATGTACTTCAATTGTGAATTTTTGTATTTAGTATTACACTTGATTTATTTGTTATATTTACACTTGGGTTTTGATTATCCATATCTTATTCTTAAGGTGTTTATAGTTACATTTAGATTAAGTTTTCCATGCTTAGGTTATATACTACCATTTTCGTTATCCATACCTATTATGCATAATATCAAAAGGTAAAGAAAAAATGTGCTCAAATAGTTTATTCTAAAAGTGCAATGGTAGCATCTCTCTAATATATCAAAAACCAATCAACTACCCTAACACATGCCTGAATCCATGAGTAATAAACAAGAGTAACAAATGATTTATTATGTGTTTATACAAATGAGAATCCTTGAATAAACATCCATATGAGTCATAAAACATAATCATATGGTAACCAATATAATATATAATATACATGGCATAAGAAATAAATGAATAGAACATACATAAGCATAAACATCAATAATATTAAAAATACACAATGCTAATCCATACTAAATGTGAGATAATTAAGATAATAAACATGACATTGTATATATATCAACGTAATATCATATACATATACATCAGCTTATAGTTTATTTTCCATGCTCTAATAAGTGTATTTTTCACATCCATAGTATGTTTTACGTGCTATTTGATCCTATGTGCCTTATTTTTTGGCCGTATTGTAAATAAACCATATTTTTGGGCCTCCCTCTTGACTCGTTTAACAACATATTTTTTCAACCTATATCCCATGTTTGTTCAAACGTGCATCTTTGAACTACATTTAGGCTAGAAATGTGTTGTTGTCCTTTGACAACTTATCATAAATTCATTTTATGGTTTTTTTGCATAAGCTACCCTTACCAATTTACCCCATTATGTTACATTTTGTTTTCAACCAATTTAATGATTCTAACTGCCTGTGGGTAAATCATTATTATTATATCTTGTGTTAATGATTATAACCACTTATAGACAAATCATTATTTTAAACTAATCCACCCACCCTTTTGAGGTAAATGTTTGTATTCTTAATATCCACCTTTGGGAAAATTAGTGTTTCCTACTTTATTTATGATTATAACTACTTTTGGGTAAATCAGTACCCATTCCACCACCCTACTAGGGCATCTATCCATGCCACTACTTATAACCACCTTTGGGCAAACCAGTGTCACACCCTTCATTATAGTTTATAACTTCCTTTGCGTAATTTAGTAATCCCACCCCCATTACCACTAAATCATGCAATTTTCTTCTTTTCAAGGGAATGTTCGATGATTCTATTTTGTCACCCACTCCCTTAAGGGGGCATCAAGGGATTCTCAATTTCATTTTGGGGAATAAACCATTTGGATTAATGAATTTTACATTCTTTGAAAATATGTTATTGTGCCCATCTCTCGTACCACCTTCTCAATCAGAGCCAAACTATTCATATCTTATGTTTTGCATATTTAGGTTTGGCTCACATGACAGGGACTTTAATATTTTAATAACTATTTAATTTCATTGAAAATAACTATAATCAAGACTTGATATAATTTGAAGGATCTCCAAAGTTGATTTACATCTTTTATATCATGTTGAATTTGGGCTAGAAGATGTCTTGGTATGGATATCATGGATCTCAAATTTTAGAATTTTCAAAATTTGACCATTTGAAAGGTTTAAATGTGTTTTAATCAAAATATTTTACAAATACTTTATGCATTTTAGTATCAATAGTTGGGTAGAAATAACTAAGATTATGATTAATTTGACTAACCAACTAATATAATATTTTCTTCAAATTCCTTCTTATGTCTAAATATGTAAGTTATCCCCAAAATTATGAAATCTTAACATGCGTCTTCATCTATCTTACTCTCTTATGATCTCCAAATTTTTAACTTTATTTTTTCTTGAGCAATCATTAACCATCCATGCATCAAAATCTCAATTATTCATGGTTTGTGGGTCTAAGACATAGTCTATTTTTTTTTTAATGCATTTGAGAAGGAGAGATCATGCCATGTGCCATCATCTTGGTGACCCATAGATCCTTTGGTGATTGTACATATTCCAAGTTTTGATAGTTATCTAGAGTAATGATAGCCATCCACATGTCATCATCTCAATGATCTACAACTGACAATTCCTTGAATATTTTTCAACGCTTTACCACCCTCCAAATTAGTGATAACCATCCACATGGCATCATCTCAATGACTTGCAATCTATAGGACCATAGTTTATATTCAAAACTTGAATATTATCTAGATCAGTGATAGCCATCCATGTTACACCATCCTAACAACTCATAGTATGATTAAATAAGGTACATGACTAGAATTCATCAACCCCTCCAGTGAAGTGAGATTATTCCATGTGTCATGATCTTGATAACTCATGATCTGCATAATGAATAATGAATAAATTTCATCTTAAGATTTTTCCAAGTGTCATCATCTTGAGAACTCATGACCAAAGAGGCAAGGATATAAAAGACAAGATCTAGCACCTAATGGATGTTAAATATGTCACCACATAGCTCAAAATAAATAAATTAATTAGAAAAGAACATATCTATCATCAAATCAAGTTCTGGAGACCTAGAAAGAGGACATTTGTCATGTCAAGATGTTGAGACACCAAAAATTAGTGAAAGGATACCACATAAAAATAAGAAATCTGTCAAAGGTTGGAAATACGTAATTCAAATTCAAATGAGAAATGAATAAGTGGATAGTGAAGTAAAAGCTATTATATATAATAATTTTTCATGAATTAGAAATCTAATGCAATTAATTGTAATAACTAACAAATCTAAGTGACATTAAAATTTCAAAACATAATTTAATTATATTTCCTTATTTCTATCATGTGCACTCTATGAATTCAAGCCCTCTAGAGGCTAAAAGAACTTCATGCTTTCTAGAGAACATAAACATTACCTGCATAATATTAATGGCTTCATCATCTCATACCTTTCATCCTTATAATTACTATATTACTAGTACTACTAAGTTTATGGATACAATATTTTTTATTGTAGCACTGGACTATCAATTCAAAATTATTCAACCATATGGGTGTAGGTGGACATTATAGAACCACATGGAACAAAGGAGTAAATTTTTATATTTACATAGAGATACAAATATGAAATTTTGGACATTAAGGTGGTAGGTATACACAACACATACACAAAACCATAGGTAATACTTTGCATCGATTGACTTTTTAATTTATTTTAAAATGGATAAATTTCATGAAAAATATTGCATTACTAGCTTAAAAAAACCCATGTAGCATGCATTAGTGGGAACTCATTCAAGAAATATTATAGGCTCCTTGTTTATAAAGTAACCTAAGACCAAGCTATGGTAGATTTATGGTTTATTTCAAATTTATTCAAGGACAAATTGAAGCAATGGTATGCTAACCCAAGTAATTTTGTAATCAAAGGCCCAATTTTCTCCATTACCATAGTCATTTTTAGAATAGGGGTAGGAATTACTATGGTCATGTTAAATCAATTGTATGTATTTCCAAACATTTCTTATGTCCATGAGATATGGATCCTATTTTTGGAGATCATTTTGATTTTGAGTAAAATAATTTCCCTTAGAGAGATAATTATCTCCAATTTGATACACTAAATCAACAACCTAACAAATTTACCAGATGGAAAATTTTACATGATGTCATACTTCGCAGATGTCATCACTACTACAGTGCACCCATCTTATAAATATCCCTAGGAACCATCCAAAAGATACCCAAAGAATAAGGTATGTGATGAATTCAATATTAGATGTCAAATATAGAGGATCACAAAGACATTTTATCCTATGGTGTATAAGGCTATCTATGGGTAGAACACTTAGGTTATCAGGATATCAAGAGAAGAATTAGGAAAATAAGTGATTAATGGTATTAATTTGACTTAAATATAATTATAATTAAGGGTAATAGAGCACAAACCCTATATATACCACATAACATTCTAGACAAGGTGGCTAAATAAGAAATTATTGCATAATTATCTAACAATGTGGACATTGAATTGAGGGGTGCTAAATAAGGAAGCATGCATCCAACCCATCTTAACATTGGATGCATATAATACAGTAAGTGGGATCACCTCAGACCTATGGAAAAAACTAAAGAAAATTATGACTTAAAGAGATCACCATTTAGATATTGGGATCCTAAGAAGTGTGATCATATGAATCTAAGAAGGGAGGTTAGTAGAGTGTTAAAACAAGTAAACAAAACTCAATAAAAACACACTACCAATAACACTAAAACTTACTATCTTAGATATTAGGGGTGATATTAATGAACAAAATACAAATTAAATCACAACTAAAATTCTAAAGACATCAAATATCTTACCTTCTTTGAGAGCTCCATATGCACTATTGAGTGGCTTGCTTGGTTTATGCTCAAAGATTCTTTAGAAATATAGTTTGTGTATCTCCTTCTATCCTTAAAACCATGGTATCTTGTGTTGGATTATTTTGGATTGGATAAATATTTGGGCCTTATAACATTATCGATATGAATCTCATGCAAGAAAACTTGAATTATAACTCTACAATTTCCAAGCTTGTAAATTCAATAGGAAATGGCTTGTATTTATAGCAAATGGATCTAACCCCAACCTAATGTGAGTCAAGGTGGATTTAAGGCTTAGAATGGGTTAAAACCTAACTTAATTGAGTCAAATATAAACCTAGTAGAGTTGATAGTTATCAAGTAATAATTATTTGTAATGAATAGGCATGGGTCTTCAAAATGAGATATTTTCCAAAGGCTTGACAACTTGTGAAGGTAATCATGAAAAGTTAGGAAATTTTATATTTTTGAGTTTACTTTTTTATTTATTCATATATTTCACATGGATTTAAATATTCATTTAATTTGGTTTAGCTTATTAATTAATTTTGATTAGCCATTTATCTCTTTCAAGATTTGATATTTGTTCATGTGCCCCATTTAATAGGTTCATAGGCCAAATTGCCTATTATGATGCTGCATGATGCTTAAGGATGCATATGTGAGAGGTTATGATTGAATATGGTAGGATACACCAATTAGGAATGCATCAACATGATTATGAGATTTTATGAATGATGCACAAGCAAATTTTAGATGTTTAGTGATTCTTAGGCTTAATTTGTAATTATTGGTAAGAATCAATCTAAAGTCCAATCGAAGGCCATTGATGGTCAATTTTAGGTGTCTATAGGAAGAAGTTAGGGAAAACCTTAATAAGTATGATAATAAAGTTAAAATATCCTATACTCACCAGGGGTATAGTCATGATTCCATATTACTTAATTTTATAGATGATAGTGAGGTTGCTATCAAAATGTACAAGGTTGACATGTCCATGATAGTATCCCAAAGGATCAAGTATGATCCTAATATCATAAAGGAATATGTGAATATAATATATAGTGAATAATGGACTTCAACATCAATCCATTGGCCTCCTCCTCAACTAAAATTAGATCTAGGGATTGAAATTATTGAACAAGCAGGAGAATCTGGGGAGACAAACCCATAAGTCATAGCCAACATCTCCATAGGTCTCCCCACACCTCCAAGTTATATTAATTCTCAAATTGTATCCAATATATAAGAATCCATAATTTTAATTAATCTAGAGGTTCAACTTTATTTTTTACCCGTACCTCCATTAACATCAATATAATAAGCGAGTCTTCCCTCTTTTCTTTCACAAGTCCTTATTTATCCCTTATCACCATTTCATACCATAATTACTCCCATATTAACTACCATTACCTCTCTAACTCCTCCAAATTCCACTAATTTATCCCCTTCATCTTCCAATCCACCCACTTTAGGACCAACTCTTACTCCTACTAGGACACCATTAATAACATACCAAAGGAAACCTAAAAAGAAAGGCTTGTTGAAAGTCTATTTATAATAGGATGCCCTATTTATAAGGAGTCTGAAGTGTAGCTATAGGATATATAATCAATGGAGGAACATGAATAAATTTAATAAGAGGATGAGGAAGAAGAGGAAGATTAAGATAAGTAAGAAGAAACTAAGTTAGAAGGAACTAAAATATATGAACGCTCAGAAGTAGAATAAGAAAGGCTGACACAATTGAAATAAAACTAATATCAAAAGAGAATAAATAATAAAAGGATATGGATTCAGAGGTGGATTAAATATAAGAAGTTCCAAATTCATAACTTACATCACCAGATACACCTCCAAGTTTTCCACCTCAAGTTCTAAAGCAACAAATAGAGAAGATGGCTAAGATCACACAAGTGTCTATATAAGAGAAAGCAAGGGAACCAAGTCCTAAGGAGACCCTAGTTATTGCTAGTTTTGTTTCAATTTTTGATACAAGTCCCACATATGGAATTAGTATAATTTTTTTAATTGAATAAACTATAATAATAACCTCTACAACAATAACTATCATTGCCACTAGTACCCCAGTTAATGGATATCCACAAATTAGAGGTATACAAACCCATGATTCTTAAGTGTCTCTTGTAAATATTAATATTTTAGTTAACAAAAAAATATATACCCATTATTTACATTTTTTAATTTTATTCTTCTATCCCACATATAAGGCCCTAGGTATTCACAGTGCCAATTTTGAAAACTATAGCCTAGGGCCCATTACATTGTATTTTCTCTACTACTAGACAACTTCATAGGAGTATTACTACTACTACAATGATATTGATTTAGACCCTATAAACCATAAATAAATTATAGAAGCTATTCCATAGTAGATTAGACCCAATATGTAGGTGTATTTTGAAGACCTAGTGTTTACATACATTTTGGATGCTCAAGTTCTTCCTCCTAGGCCATCTACATAGTTAGGTGTGCCCATTTGTTTAAATACCCAAATAGAGTCCTCCTTAGTCTAAATAAGTAGGAAATATAAAAATATAATACATTATTGAGATACATCCACATAATAAGGTCACTACCATGAGAAAGGTCATCCCATATTTTATCAAGATGGATACATCTTCTCTTACTACTAAGTTGAATTTAACATCAACACTCCCACCAAGATAATACCCTCCTTACACCTTTACATATAAAAATCATATAAAATCACAAGTTATTGTGAGTATTTCTCTATGTTTAGAAATTATAGGAAGAGGAGGTAGGTAGATAATACCTGATATAATTGAGTAACCAAAGGTGGAGTTCCATTTTGACAGTCAAACTAACACACTGAGAAAGGTCAAAACAAAGACCATATTAGTGGAATGTAAAAATGTTTAGGTAGAGTAGAGAGAAGATATATCATCTCTAATTAAGAATATAAAGCTCCACCCCTTAGATGTAAATGAGTATGAGGAAGATCGTTACAATTTTATTGATACCACTAGTGGAATGATTAAACAAATGTTTTATAATTATGATCAATCAAAAAAATGTTGAAAGAAATAAATGTTATAGAAGATCCCTAAGACATTGTAGATATTGTACAAGGGGAATCTAGGACATTGTATTATATCATTAGTTATATAAGGCATGCAAGAGCTGAGTACCATCAATAATAAGGAAGTGTGACTAAAGAGTACACCAAAATGAAATATATGAATGCCAAACTCAATTTTTTGGACCAGGCTACTAAGAATAAAACTTATGAAATCTATGTTTGATATCAACCCTTGATGTCACTCATGTCTAGAGATAATTTATTACAGTGGCATAATTAAATGTATGTTTTAGTGTAACAATCTATAAGTAATGAGTAGTGGGTAGTATCAATTTTAGAATATATGAAAATTATATATATATACACCCATGGGGAACTAGTCCCAAAGCCTATTTTTGAAGGTTTGTTCTAGGAGGCTAATGATAGTTTATGAGAAAAAAATTAGGGCACTGTGTATATAACTAATGGATAAATTATTCAATTAATAATTTTTTTGAAAGATAAGGTAGATAACATAGATACATTGAATGTAGCATTTAAGGCTTCAATGATTATTCATGGGAAGTTGATTGTCAATCTATATTTTCTATTCAAAAGATCTATCATTGATTTTGAAGAAAGTGACACTTTGTACAAGTAGTTGGAGGCCTTTAAGCAGACTCATATTTTGGCAAATACATCTTCTATATCTTAGGAATCTCCAAGTACATAACCTCAATTTCTAAGTTACACTATTGTGTAAACACTAAAAGGCCTGTGTTTGTGACATTTTCAACTGTAGTTCCACCATGTCTCCATCAAATCCAATTATAACTATGAATACATCAGTCAATACTTTGAGCATGCGGGCTCCATCACTAAGCAGTGCCACACTAAGACCTTGAATTTTTTTTAAATATTTTTTTATGTCTTTGATTGTAATTGAAACTCAAGATTAAAATCTATTTTAGGTATATATATATATATATATATATATATATATATATATATTATATGGAAGTTATTTTGGGTGAAGTAGTGTTATTTATATCATAAATTATAAACATGCATGAGATGCATTAATTTTTGATAGACTCTTATTTTAGAAGATGTAAATTTAGGTTATAATTGAGGATGAGGCATCCCCATCCCAAGATATATATACTTGTATCCTTTGCATTCCAATAGGAGAATTTTTTAAAAGGTGAATAAGGAATTATACCAATTATTCTAAAACTTTGTCTTAATGTACTTGTCTTCTCCAAATCTCATGGTTCATTGAAGAAGTTCTATAATTCTAGTATTTCAATCTTTGTTTATGTATAAGTGTTTTCACTATAGTTATTAGGATTGTGCTATAGATAATTTTAATAATTTATATTTATTAATCATAAAATCCTTTTGAAGATTTGTAATTACAATCATACATTAGCAACAAATTTGATTATAAGCATTGAAGTTTACTATATTCATCTCCTTAGACATATAACTATGTTTGTGTGTTAATTTCAGCTTGTAGTATGAATTAGTTCCTAATCACTTATCTAATCCATAGTAAAAGGTCTAGTTTGTAAGTGTGTCAACTATATTTGGTTTATAAACCCACTTTTTTTCTCTAGTTTTCCCTCCTTTTATACCTTTTTAGATCTAGTCCATCTATCCATCCCAAGTAGGATTTAGTTTATTTTAGAATCCATACATTTAAACCATTTGAGGTAAATAACCCATTTATCACTATTATTCTACCACCAAGTTATTTACAAAACTTAATACCTTGCAAATCATGCCTTGGAGTGAAGTTTATTCATTGATCCTAAAATGTTAGAGGCTACTCATAGGATTATACAATGTGCATAAAATCCATATTAACAATAAATTTAATTATTTTTGTGCTAAGAGGGACCCCTTTATTTATTAATAATATCACTTGAGTTATGCTAAATATACCCAAAAGATTAACAAGGTCTAATTTTGACACTAGTCTACTAGTCCCACCTTTGTAGATCCATACAAGACTTAGGTTAGATAAATTCACCTTAAGGGGACCCTAGGATAAATATGTTGGAAGAATAATAACTAAGGGGGGTGTGAATAAATATCTTAAAATTTTATTTTAGTTCTTCCTTAACATTCATGAACCATTACATCAATATATAAATCAAGCAATGCATAAGCAACCACCTATATAAGCATGAAACAAGATTACAAAAAACAACACATCATATATGTGGGAAACACTAAAAGGGAAGAAAACCCATTTATACATACAAATGGACTATATTAATATAAGTCAAAATATAACAATTTAGTGAAGCACCAACTCTACATGGAGTACCAACCCCAACTACCAACCCAGCTAGGCTTTAACAAGCAACAACTTGAAAAGAGCACTAACCCCTAGATGACTCATAACCAACTCAGCCACCTAATTTATTTGATCACATTTAGAATAAATTATTTCTTAATCAACTGATGATGACCATCTCTTTATCTCTTTACACTCTTAACCCTCTTAAACTACCTTCTAGGCCTCTTCACTCAATTAGGTCTCTTCAAGATAAATTAGATCATATGACCTTAATATTAATATGAAAAAACACTATCATATCTTCATGAATAATAATATACACTCCTATTATTTTATAAAATACCTATTTATACTAAATATGTGTTATATCATTCACATATCTTCAACATCCTCAAATAGGCCTAAAACTACCTTGTATATATACCATTCCTTATTCATAAGCCATTTAGTCAGATAATCACCCTTAAATTCTTAGTTAAGACATGGAATAATTATTAATAAATATCATAAACATGAATAAAATTATCTTTGAGTGCTTTTAGGTTTGACATAACTCAATTAGGCCTCATTTCACTTTTAGGTCTCATGGAGACCTAATTTCATTAGGTCTACTTTAGGACACATTACACTTTGCCTTTATTGGATAACTTTAAATTTATTTAAAAAAATATAATTTCATAAATTGATCAAATATACCCAAATAAACATCTTATAAGTTCCATAAAACTTTTTAACACCAACTCCTTCATGAACACTCCTTGTAACACTATTCATAATTAGGCCTGTGAACCTACAAAAAGTCTACCAAATAAAACTTAAAAATGGACATAATTTAGTCATATAACTATGAAAATAAATAATATTATCATAAACTAAATTAAATTATCAATATCACCATGTGATTTATTCTTCACAACTCAAGGTAAAAGGATTGAAACACTTCTCTACAAATAGCCCACTCAGAACTGCCAGAACACTCCAAAACCCAATCATGAACAACTTGATCTTAAAAAATTAAAAAAACACTTAAAATGGAAAATAATACTTTAAAAATATAATTTTAAATATATATACCAATATTAAATATAAAAAACATAAGGTCTAATGTCAAATATTATTCTTGTAGGCTAATGTTTTGACCTCACTACACACAGTCAAACCAGAACCAAACAAGCCATTTAGGATTTCAATATTTCAACCACTTTCACTAAATATAAAAAATTATTAAAATAATGGATAGGAAATAAAATTCCCAAAAAAAAACCATGTGAATTTTATAATTGAACTTATGGCATAGATCCTCAAAGTCATCACTATAACTTGCTTACCCAAAATTACCAGTTTACCTTAAATCATAGTCATGATAACTCAGACCTCCAACACCTATGTAGATATATTAAATGGATTATGATGAATGTATATGATATTATTAGATAATTATACCATTATTATATATGAATATAATTTATTAAAATTGAAAATATTGGTAGTACATACCAATCTCATGACCTTATATCTCACTGTCTCATCTGAACTAGATAGGTCAACTTGTGAGCAACTTTTTCACTACATTCACCAATATCAAAAACTTATACCAAAAATTAATATGAAAATCTAGTAAAAAAAATACCAATTAACTTGGTTTCATCTCTCTATCATGATAACACATTCCTATTTATCTTCTCACTATTTGCACTATTTGGCCTGTTAGTGATTGGTTCACTAAGATGACCAGCTTAGAATTATTAAGGGATAAAACCTATCCAAAAAAATTAATGGAAATGATACATTGGTTTTTAAATTATTCCTCCATCCATTTTCATACTTTTAACAATGCAACTTTTGACTGCTACAATAAATTCTTCATAAACAAGCTTGTATATGTGTATTCTCTCTCTTGTAACTAACTACCACCATTTGGAGGCACATGGGAGAGTTTAATACATTATAAAATAGTGTTTATAGTAATTTAAAACAATTTTTTTCTGTTTTTAATAAGATCTTTCACATTAGGTCCTTGTTAGGGTTTTAGAGATGTTTAATAATAGTTTTGGTGTTAACGATTGTTTAGAAAGGATTTCCCCTTAAATAAAAAACCAATGCCTATAGTTTTTATCTAGGAAAATTATAAACATATAATTAATATATTAGGTTACCATGTAGAGGTTTCACATGCCAATGAACACTTGAAAGTCCTTCTTAGGTTTGCATGCATTCATTCTATGTACTCGAGAGACCTTATAACCACTTTTCAGGCCTTTTATTGCAACCATGACCTATAACTTTGTGAAAATGCTTGAAAAAAAATATAATACCTCTATCTATGCTTACATATGTAAAATTTTATTGAAAACTTATCTTCATGCCTCATTAGGCCATGCAAGGTCTAGGAGTGGTCTAGGTGCAAACTTGATATGAAGTTCCTACCCATATACGCTCACCTTGAAACTCTCATGAGTGATAAAATGCCTCAAATACATGTTCAAGTAACCTCATACCTCTCATGTCTCTGTGTATACATCTCACCAAGCCACCATGCTCAAACCTTATCACTAGGACTTTACATGCCATGACTGGTGCCATGACTAGGCTTTTCAAGACACCTTTTACTCAAGAACTAGTACTCAAACATGCTTACCTCAATGATATTAAATAATAAAACTTTTTATATAAAACTCTAACATCACTAAAAAAATATCTTTTTGATCAACATGACCTCATGCAAACCTAGATCTTCATAATCATGCTTCAATGCTCACTTAACCATCATACCTCTTTGTGACAATACTAACAACTTAACCTGAACATTGACATCAAATTTGAAATAAAATAATATAAGAAACAATAGGTTACCTTCAAATTATCTCTCAATAGAAGAGACATTATATTTCCTTCAAATTCTCTCTTTCCTTCCAATTTTCTCTTATCACATGGCTTCTTTGTCACATCAAACACATAAGCTCATACCTCGAAGATCACTTACCATGCATTTTCACTAGATTCACCTTGACATCAATGAAAACACTTATCAACACAATATTATTACATAACTAGAATATGTTAGATTACTCCATGTAAGATTCATAACTTAGTTGGTTCTACTATTGATGTACCCAAAGTTATCTATGATTTGCCTAGAAACCCATAAAATTATCTTCCTTCCTTTTCTTCCTTGGGAGGTAGGATTGTAGAAGGACATATAAAATATTTCAAGACCATCTTAGGGATACTAAATGTGACCCATGAATAAGTGGAATGTAGAATTTTCCATTTTACATTACATGATGTTTCTTATGACTGGTTACTCAATATCCTAGAGGATTCAATTACCTCTTGGAACCAATGTCTGGACACCTTTTTGGCATAATTTCAAAAAACCACTAGCCCAAGTGTCATATACCAACATTTTTCAAGCATGAAAATGGAATCTAATGAGCTAATCATAACATTTAATGTAAGATTTCAAAAGATGAATAATATAGTAGATGATGACTATAAGCCCAATACCGTGTTAGCCCTTGAGATGTAAAAGAATGCCTTAAACACTATGTTAGCAGTATTCATACACAATACATTTAATATTACTTAGATTCCATTAATAAACATAGAAGATATTGATATTGATAAATAATTGAATCATTAACTACAAGCTTTTCCCATGCCCAATATTAGTCATAACTTTCTAGCCTTTAATCTTATTTGGAATACTAATTAGAATGTTATGGCTCAAAATCACAACCAATTGTATAAATAATTACCTTTGGCACATGTTATACCTAACCAAAACCTTAGTTTTAGAAATAATCATGTGTTAAAACCTAAATAACAAAGTTAGAATTAATCTGTAATACTAGTTAATATCACTACCATACAAGGTATTGATTTTGATTGCACAAAATCAAAGATGGATGTTATCCAATGGATGGTACAAAAGATGAAAAATGAGTTATTGAATGTGAAAAACATTATGGGAAATGCCATGGGATAAAAAATAAATCATAAATTCACATTCCAAAGGTATAATAGGCCCTTCAATAGATCTGGGAATAACACAGAAGAATAACCACCTAATAATATGCATGAGATAAATATATTGGAAGCAAAACTACCTAATTGGTGTCAAGTTCACAATATAACATATCATGGGGAGTTGGAATATATATAAATTATCACTACTTTTGAAATATTCCAAAAATAAATGGATAGGTATGAGGATTCTCCAAATCATCTAGATCCATCTTCCTCTACTACTTTAAGTCCCTATAGTATTGTAATTATGTTTGAAGTAGATGAATTTCCATTCCTAGTTGAGGATGAGAATGAACAAGAAGAGAATATAGATGAGATCCATGCTTTCTAGCAATACCAAATAAAAAATTACAATATGATAAGTAGAGGCCAACAACCTGTCATGACTTTCATGCC
The DNA here is from genome assembly GCA_037957365.1 of Torreya grandis. Classification (NCBI taxonomy): domain Eukaryota; kingdom Viridiplantae; phylum Streptophyta; class Pinopsida; order Cupressales; family Taxaceae; genus Torreya; species Torreya grandis. The sequence continues at coordinate 117,746 of JARHVA010006613.1, read as the reverse complement.
TCAAACAATAATGCTGTTATTCCCCAAGATCTAAAAGATAATAATAATTTGGCCCCTCCAAAGGGAAATGATCAACAACAATTTGTTGATTCAAAAAATAAAAATGGATACAACATAGTTGAGGATATGAATAAAATTAAGGCAAATATCACTTTTCATGAGCTATCTCAGATTACGAAATAGAGTTATTATTTAAATCACTAGCCAATAAGCCATCCATTGATAAATCCAAACTTATGCATACTAAAGTGGTTGTTCATCAAGAGAAACCTAAGGTAATGTATTTTTTATTGACTGTCATAATGTTTAATAATAATTTGCATAATTTTTTGGTATACTTGGGTGCTTTAGTGAACATCATGCCTACATATATTTGTAAAAATTAAGGGTTGACTCTAGACAAATGAAAAAGGGTAGTTTTATAGTTGGACAAGACTACATTCCTAATTATTGGGGAGTTTCTAAATGTTCACATGTCATTAGCTTCATAGCCATGTGTCTAGTAGTATATATATATTTTGGTCATTGACATTATTGAGGCTTATGGCTTATTGTTGAGTTGTAATTGGTCAAAGACATTGAATGGATATATGGAAACAAATTTATCTTCTATGGCTTCCCTAAAAGGGAGTAACCAATAAAATTTAGGTTGATTGGGAGCCAAGTATGAAGTAATTAATTATATAATATAACACTAGGAATGAGAAGGTTAACTTCACATCCTCACATATGGGTGTTTAGATGTTTACTAAAAAACATGAACCTCATGAACAATAATTTGAAGGTTCTTCATAATTATGTACTCTTCATTTGAATGGGGATAGATCTAAGCAAGTTTTTAGTGTCAGCATAGTCTTAATTAACCTAGATGGGAAACAATATCTCATTGCATAAAGGTTACAATCCTCTTGCACCAATAATCAAGCTGAGTATGAAGCTCTAATTCTAGGCCTATAGTTTGCATTAAAACACAATGTCAAATAACTAATGATATTTGGTGATTCAGAGCTATTTGTTAATCAGATCATAACTAAATATTAGTATAAACTTTCATATTTAAAAAGGTATAAACATATAGTTTTGGATTTGATTGAGTCATTTGAAGCATTAAATATCAAGGCTATCCCAAGGGAAGAAAACTAGATGGCATAGTCACTAGCCATTTCAAATGCCAACTTAATCCCTTTAAAAAATATATAATGCATAATTTTTCTATGGAGTTGGTTCCTTTCCCCTTAGTTCCATACAACATGGATAACTTCAAAGTGTTTGTTGATGATCAACAAAGCATATAGTTTATGAATGATTATGGATCCTTTGAATCTCAAATAATAGATGAAAAGGATTTTGAGCATATGAACACAACAAATTTGGGAGATGATGGTATCTTATACCTCAAATAAAATTGAATACCCATGGGAATGGTATCATTTAAAATATATTTTGTCATGGATCCATAAGTTGATAGACAAAAGTAACAAAAAAAAAGAGAATATGATTTTAAAAATAAAATTTGGGAAATGATGAACATCCTTAATAAGCAAAGATTTCCCTAGGTTATTATAATAGTGATAAATATAGACCAAATAAATTATTGGCATAATATAATAATGTGATTGCTTGGACCTATGAAGATCTACAAATCTTCAATCCCAGAGTAATTACACACACCATCCCACTGCATCAAATAAACCCTTCATACAGTGCTAAAAGCCAATGATTCCAATTTTACATCCCCTTAAATATAAGTTTAGAAGTTATTGGATGTCAAGATCATGTTCCCAATCAAGAATTCCACTTGGGTTTCTAAATAAGTCCCTATCAGAAAGAAGAATGAAAAAATTAGGATGTGCTTTGATTTCAAGAACCTAAATAGAGCATTAGAAAAGGATAATTATCCTTTGCCCTCCTTGGATGAAATAAAATAGATGGTCAATGGATATGTGATGATGTCCTTTTTGGATGATTTCTTAGGATATAATCAAGTATTACTAGAAGCAAAATCTTAGATGAAGACTACTTTTTACCACTAAGTGGGGCAATTTTGCATATAAGAGGATGCCTCTTAGCCTAATTAATACATGAACAACTTTACAACATGCCATGGAATTCATCCTTCAAAGAATATTTGGAAAATGCATCATCATCTATAGGGATGATCTTAATGTGTTCTTAAAGAATAAAGTTGACCATGTGACTCACTTATAGAAAGTATTTGATAGGTGTAGAAGATATGGAGGGTCACTGAATCCAAAGAATAACATCTTTGAGTTAAATAGGGTAAACTACTAGGCCATGTCATTACCAAAGATAAGATTTATATTGATATGAAATGAGTCTAAGACATTTCAAATATAATGCTCCCTAATAATAGGAAAAAACTAAAATATTTCTTGGAAAGATAAAATTTGTACAAAAAGTTCATTTTGTATTTGTAGGGATTGTTAAACCACTGAACATTATGCTAAAATAAGATGCCAAAATAAAATGGACAACTGAATCTAAGAAGAAATTTCAAGATATCAAGACTACCATTGCTCAACTCCAATTCAAGTTATCCCTAAGTTTGTTAAATATTTATTGCTATATTTATTTGCTTTAGAAAATACTATAACATCAATACTCACACAAAGGATAGATGAAAATGAACATCTAATTTCCTTCACGAGTACTAATTTGAAAGGTGTAGAATTAAAATATTTAGTGATAAATAAGCATATATTCCCTAATCAAACTAGTGAATAAATTAAAGCACTATATTCTTTGAGACAAGACATACGCCATTGTTCTAGACCTAGATATTAAGCTCACACTTGGAAATAATGAATTGGGTGAAAGAAGAGGTAAATAAATGGCTAAAATATAGGAGTTTGATCTTGAAATTAGATCTACCAAGATGGTCAAAGAGAAAGGTCTTATTTAACTAATGATTAAACCATATCCATGCATATATATAGAATAAATTAAAAAAACATAGATAACCTAAGGTAACTGGTACACTCACATTATCCACTACTTACTTACAGGTACATGCCCCCATTAAATTAAACATAAAAAAGGTGAGCCCTTAAGCTCAAATCAACTCATTACATGATAAAAAAGGGAGTTTTTTATAGGAAGAATTATGAAGTCATCTATTTGAGGTGTGTTTCAAGAGAAGAAGCTATAGACATCCTAGATAATTTACATTAGAAGATAGGTAGTGGACATCCTTATGAGAATACTATAGCTCACTAGATCACAAAGATATGATATTATTAGCCTGCTATTTTCAAGGATGCTCATAATCATGTCTAAAGATGTCATGGGTGTCAATTATTTATAAAAATGGAAGTACACATAGCCATGCCACTACATCCTATGATAAAAGGATATCCTTTTGCTCAATGGGGTCTTGAATTTATTAGAGTAATCAATCCAAATTATTCAATAGGACATAGATTTGTTTTAAAAGATACTGATTATTATACCAGGTGGATAGAGGCTATAGCTATGAATAATTCTAAATCTCAAGATGTGATTGAATTTCTCAAAAAAACATATTCACTAGATTTAAGACACCAGTTTATTTGTGTGTGATAATGGTCTAACATTTCAATCTATAGAATTTACCAAGTGGGACTACAAGAATCAAAATACCATAAAGTTTTCCTCAAAATTACTATCCATAGGGAAATGGAGTTGAAAAATCAACTAATAAGATTTTTATGGATGCCATCTAACAATCAACATAAGACAAACCAAGAGAATGGTACCTACTATTAAAGTATGAACTATGGGTAGATATAACAAGGCAAAAGCAATCCCTCAAGGCTTCACCTTTCCTACAAGTATATAGACAACAACCAACATTTCCAATTACTCTCAAACTACCAACGTATCAATTCATATAGGATTATATGGGAGAGGATGTAAAATTATAGTCAAGGTTACTATACATAGTCTAAATGGAAGATGTGTAAACTAAGGCTATGTAAAGATTCAACATACACCATGACATTGTCAAGAGGTGGTTTGATAAGAAATCCAAAATAAAAGCTTCTAGGATCTTATACTTAGTGATTTTATGGGATAAGTCACATGAAATAAAATGACAACTTGACAAGTTCACTCCTTAATGGATTGGGCCATATCAAGTCTCTGAAATTATGGGTAACAATGCTTTTCACCTAAGATATCTCCAAGGTAATGAACTTGTTTTTAATTAATGGGTAGTTTTTAAAACATTATTTCATGGCTACTCCAATTGGAAATGTTTTTTAATGACTTTGAGTTCTACCCTAGTGATAGAAGTATATTATATTTCCTACTTTCTAAATTAGTTTCCTACTTTCTTAGGATAAATTTCCTATTTTTAGAATTTCTTAATTTCTAGATTAATTATTTTGTTTACATATATTAGTTTGTTTAATTTTAAAAAAAATTTAATGATTTTGTGTTTTCACCAAGATTCTCAGAATGGAGGGCACCAAAATTAAATTCAAATGATATCTATGTAGAATATTATTGATGAATTTGTATTTATTGAATCAAGGTATGTGTCATACTTGAATTTTTTTTTATCTGGATGGGATAAGTTTACTAGACTATTAAAAGTTGCTCTAATGTTTTCATGAATTTCTTTAGAAAGACTTATCATTTTAAAATATTAACTATACACTTACATATTTAATACTCATTTGAGATATAATACACACTAAGTGGTTTTAATTAATGAGTATTTGATTTAAGATAATATTCCATTCCTATAAACTTAGCCAATGGTGGTTTCCAACCCTTATTTCAAGAGAGGTTAAAAAGAAATCATGGAAGAGGGCTGATTCAAGTATATCTATTAGGGCCATGGATGCTTAGTTGACAGTAGATCAATGTTTAGAGTGGAATCAGAGATATCTATGTTAGGGTTATGGATGCCTAGTTGGAAGAAGAGTAGTTCCCAACTTCCCTTGTTTTATTACTTAAAAGATAAATACTTTGGACAAATAATATTAGTATAATCTTTATCTTTGACTAAATCTTTTCCAAAACTCTCATAACAAGGAGGAATAAACATTCACAAGATCAAACACAATTTAAAGTTTGATAAGGGTTAATATGTTGCATGATTACATTTGAAGTTTATTTCAATATTTTGGTGTATTTATCTCTTTTTAGTAAAGTATGAAGTTATGTATGACCAGACCAAGATTTAGGGTCCTCATATACTTTAGAATATTTCTCCACTGAGTTACCATTTTTTATGACCAACACACCCCACCTTCAAAATTTTTAGATGGGGACTAAAGTTGCTTTCAATTTTTTTGCAATCATATCTAATGTATTACATATTCAATTATAGCTCACATGAAAAGCATTTTACTCTTTCAATAGCTATTCAATTCCATTGCAAATAACTATAGCAAGACTTGTTACAATTTTAAGGTTCTCCAAAGTTGATTTACATATTTTATATCATGTTGAATTGGGATAGAAGATTTTTTGGTATGGATATCATAGACCATAGATTTTGATTTTTTCAAAGTGTGACTATTGAAAGGTTTAAGTGTGTTTCAATCAAAATATTTTATGCCTTTTAATACTAATATTTGGGTGAAATAAACTTATATTTTGATATATTTTACTAACCAAATAATCTAATTTTTTTTGAAGTCCTACCTATGTCTAAATATGCAGGATGGCCTTGAAATTATAATATATTAATACACATATTCATCTAGCTTACTCACTCATGATATCTAAAGTTTTAAGTCTAATTTTTCCTGAGCAAGTGACAACCATCCATGCATCATAATCTCACTTATCTATGGCCTGCAGGTCCAAGACATAGTCTAAAAATTATTTCAGGTACCCAAGTGGGAGAAATCATTCCACATGTCATCATCCCAATGAATCATAGATCCTTCAAATATTATACATATTTAAAGTTTTGATATTTATCTAGAGTAATAATAGCCATCCATGTGTCATCATCCTGATGATCCATGACTGATAAGTCATTACATAGTTTTCAAAGCTTCACTACCCTCTAGAGTAGTAATAACTATCCACATGGAATTATCTCATTAACCCATAGTCTACAAGATCATAGTAAATATCAAAACCTAAAGACTATCTAGAGCAATGACAACCATACACATGAAAATAATTAGGTGACTCATAATTTGACTTAGTAAGGTACATAGCTATAATTAATCAACCCCTATGATGAAGCAAGATTTATCCACATGTCATAATCCCATTAACTCATAGTATACACAATGTATAGTAAATAAATTTCATACTCTAGGCAAGTGGTACCCCTAAAAGTTTCCAATTATGATCATCTCAAGAACCCATGACCACAGAGGCAAGGATACAAAGGACAAGTACTAACACTTAGCAGATGAGCAATATGCTACCACTTACCTCTAATTTAATTACATAATTACAAAAGAACATATTTATCACTATAATAATATCTAGAGACCTATAAAGAGGATATCTATCATGTCAAGATGACAAGGCACCCAAAAGCAGTGAAAGGATGCCACATGGTAAGAAGAAAACTACCAAAGGTTGGAAATAAAATGTAGTTGCATATAATTAATTCACATGAATTGGAAATATAATGCTTTTAATTATAAAAACCAATAAATTTAAGTGACATTCAATTTGAAATACATAGTTTAACTACACTGACTTTTTGTTATCTTGTGTGCTATGTGAATTTGAGCTCTCTAGTGGCTAAAATAACTTTAGGGTTTGTAGATAAGTTTAACATTACCTTCACCATAATAATGGATTCATAATCTTGCACTTTCCTCCTACATATTATATTTTTGGTATTTTTGAGTTAATGGATATAATATTTGATATTACAACAATGGAACATCAATTCAAACATTATTTAACCATATGGGTGGAAGTGGATGCTATAAAACCATTTGAAATAAAGGATCGAATGTCTATATATATACATAGATAAAAACATGAAATGTTAGTCATTAAGGTGGTAGGTATATATAACACAATCGAGAAACCATAGTTAATGCCCTACATCAACTCAATTTTTGATTTATTTGTAAATGGGAAAATGTTAGGAAAAATATTGCACTACCAACTTAACAAAACCCCTATAGCCTACATTAGTGAGGACACATTCAAGAAATGTTATAGGATCATTATTCTTGAAATAAACCTTGACCAAGATATGGTAGATTCATGGTTTATTTAGAATTCAATCAAGGATAAATTGAAGTAATGGGTTAATAACCTAAGTAATTTTGTAATCAAAGGTCCAATTTCCTTCATTCTCATAGCTATTTTCAAACCTGGGTAAGAATCACCATGGTCATATTAAATTTATTGTATGGTTTTCCAAACATTTCTTATGTCCAAAAGATATGGGTCTTATTTTAGGACATCATATTAAGTTTGGATAAAATAGTTTCCCTTGGAGAGATAATCAACTCCAATTTGACACACCAATCAAAAACCCAATATATTTACTAGATGTAAAATTTTACATGATGTCATACTTGGTATATGCCATCATTATTACAATGTACCCATCTTATGTAGAGCTTTGGGAACCATCTACATAATACCTAAATAATGGTGTATGTGATGAATTCAATACTCTTCACATCTATAAGTTTAGAAGGAAAATCTAGAGGATCATAGAGACATTTTATCCTATGGTGTAAGGTTTATCTATGGATAGAACATGCCCAAGTTATCATAAAATATTAGAAAAAAACATTAGGAAAATAGGTGATCATTGGTTTACTCAACTAAACTATGATTATAATTGAGGGTACTAGGGTACAACCCCTATATCAAACACATAATGTTCTAAACAAGGTGGTCAAACAAGAAATTGCTGCACATTTATCTAATAATATGGACATTGAATTGGGGGGTGCTCAACAAAAAAAATTACATCCAACCCCTCTCAACATTAGTTTCATATAGTACACTAAGTGGGATCATTGTAGCTATGTGGGAAAAAATAGAACCCATTATGTCTTGAAGAGGGAACCATTTAGATATTGGGATCTTAGGAAGAAGGTCAGGAAATGCCTTAAGAAGCAAGAGAAGAAAGTTGAAATCTCTTATGGCCACCACTGATATAATCATGATTCCATATTTCTAAATGCTATAAATGATAATAAGGTTGTTATAAAAAGTACAAGGCTAGCATGTCCATGATAGTTTCCTAAAGGTTCCAATATGTACCTACTATTAAAAAGGAAGATGCAAAGATAATAGATAGTGAAGAATGGACTTCAACACTAATTCATGGCCCTCATCCTCAACCAAAATTAGAATTGAGGACTAAATTTTTTTAAAGAAGTAAGAGAATATACGGAAGTAAACCAACAAGTCATATCTAACATCTCCATAGGCCTCCTGACACCTCCAAGTACTATTACTTCTCATATTATAGCTAATGTAAAAGAATCCATAGTTTTTAGTAGGTTAAAGGTTCAACTTTCCTTTGCATCCTTAACTCCATTAACATCAATAAAATAGGTGAGTCTTCCCTCTCTTCTCTCATAGGTCCTTATTGCTCCTTTGTCATGAGTTCATACCACAACTCCTCCCATAGTCACTACCATTCCCTCTCCAACTCCTCCACCTTCTACTATTATATCCCCTTCATCTTCCACTCCACCCACTTCAAGACCAACTCTTACTCCTACTAGGCTACCATTAATGACATACCAAAGGAAACCTATGACCCATCCCATGTCTACCAAGGTTATATAATAAGAATAAAGACATATTGAAGTTCTATTTATCATAGGAGGTGTTGGGCCCCTTTTGTATAATTACATGGATCATACCAACCTATTAGATCCTAATGTGAGGTGAACCTTAGAGTGGTTTCTCCCCTTTTTATAAATTTTATCACCAACTAGAGAAGTCCTTATGGATCCCATGCTAGCTGGTAGGTAGTTACATATCATTGAATTACTTAAAGACACCCATACCAAGATTTGGATGTGGTGACTCAAGAAACATAGATTTTAGAGAGTGGAGTAGGTGAGATAGAGAAACCTCAATGATAGGTCAATTTAAGGCATGCATTCATCCCCCTAAATGAAGTAGTGGAGCCAAAAAACTAGTGACAACTCAACAATCAGTACATGCCTATCTAATTTGGCAAGGAGGCTCTCATTCACCTATAAAATAAGGTCTACATTTGAAGAAAAGGGGGGGATGAAGTGTATAAAATCTCTAGTGAAGTAGAGAGTGAAGTACTCATGTTTATATCATATATGAAGTAGTTTAGAGATCTTAAGGTATGACCTAAGCTCATATGTGAGCCACTAGGCATGAATAGAGTTAAGGAAAGCACTTGCTCAGTTTAGTTGTATTGGATTTTTTGATAAGATATAAGTGAATGAGAATACTATTAGGGAAATGAAGTATTAGTATTTGATTTCTTTTGGCTTGTGCAATGTTAGACTTATGAGTTATGTTCCTTTGAGTAATGTTTAGTTGTTATTTAATATAGTGTGAATTGAAGTTTCAACCATGGGCACTAATGGCATCATCATACCATTAGAAAATTTGGCCAACATATAAATGTATTAAGTGTGGAAGCTCAAGTGCACCAAGTTCCAAGGCTCTACACCTAGATTATTACTTGAGAGGGATTCCTTAAATGTAAGCCATCCTTATGACTTGCATAACTATTTGGATGACCTTGAACCCCCAACTTGACAACCTTAGATGGTAGAAGCTTAGTCTAGATAGAGATGGACTTGCACCCTAGGACCTATGTTATCATGAAGACTTGCACCTAATAACCTCCTTATGAAAGAATTAGTGACTAAGGGCCATCCAACTCCTCTAGAAAATGAATAAATCCCATTGAAAACCCAAGTTTCTCCATGACACAACTAGCCTAATATGAGATTAATCCCTTCATTATTACACTTCAAGTGAGTACATAAAGCTCATGCTTTGTGTGAAACTGATTCTAGTACCATAGCATAATTAAATTTTATGTGTCACACCTTACTACACTTGTGACTAACTTCACCAAGTCTATAACTAACTTGGCTTGATAACTAAGTGCATGACCACGTATAGAAACCAACCTAATGAACTTTTATACAAAATTTTAGTTCCATTTTTGGGACATGTGTTGAATTTAATTACTATAATGGTGAAATGAAGTAATGATCTAACTATAAATCAATAATATCAAGCATTGGTTGAAGAAAGTGGAAGATAGTTCGCATAGAGGTATCTTACATGTAAAGGATAAAAGCTATGGAAATGGGTGAAAACCAACTTGTACGATGCTCTTTATAAAATGTTCTTTAATGAGCTACCTAAGAATATATATCAATGGTTGGTTACCTATAGTAATAAAAGGTGTAGCTATGTCTAGTGCCTCGAGTGGACCATAAAGTGTGTAGAGAGGCTAAAAAGCCTAAATGAAGTCTAGATGCATTCTATGGACAAGTGTTGGAGTGGCATGTTGAACAACTATGTGTTGGAATTCATAGTGTCAACCTTCTCATGCCCTGAAGAAGTAGAGTATGAGTTTATTTATGAACCAAGGGGCACATTCATCAAGGGATCAACACCAAACTAAAAAATATTTTGGTGGATTATGGTATAGAAACTATAAAAAAGGAAGGCTAAAGTTCTTATGCATATGAGCAAGTGTGGAAGGTGAGAATGGGAAGTATAGGTAAGGTGTGATGGAAGAGGAAAAATAACCTAAGACCTGAGAGATTTAAAGGTTAAACTATAATAAACATAGGTGCAAATTGATGGAGGATATAGAACCTAGAAGTTCTGAGAGGACCCATAGCAAGTGGGAAGGGCATGGGGAAGGATCCCTTGAAATAAAATATAATGAAGAGAGAGAGGAAAAAGTAAGAGATTAGACTCAATAGTTGTGTATAGGATGTAATGAGTTCCTACAAGAAGTGGCACTTGAGAATGTGGTAGAAGTACCTACCCCTTTAAACTTGAAGTGCAAGCTCATGCACTATATTCCACATCAAAAGATAGAATAATGGTAATTAAAACTATTATCAACCTAGGCTTTGATAGGATTCAAGGTTTGAATCAATATTTTATACTTGAGAAAATGATCCCCTATGAATAACTGAGTAATAATATGGTGAATTTAGTAAGTACCAACCCAAAAACCTTGAACATAGGTGTAAGCATTCTCATGCAGATAATGTCAGCTATGCCAATTGAGTAATAGCCTATAAGAAGTTGCATGGTGCCACTAGTGAGTAGTACTACATTGAAAAGTTTAGCAGTGCAACCTACTTTATCAGGGTCAATGGTCAACCTTATAAGTGGAGGCATGGGAGGGCCACCCCTAATATAGACACAAGGGGGAAAAGTGCCCTAAAACATAATGCAACCCCTCAATGGATATATTATGAGATGGTGATGTACTTGCATGAGTATCATAGAGTTTAAAATGATATGGAGTGTGTGCTAAAGTATGAGTTATAATGGTGTGCTTGAGGCATCACTCATCCTGAGCACAAGGCAACCTAGTTTGCTACCACCTTGCTAGATCATGCCCATACTTGGTATTGAAAGTTTGATTTGAATTAGGATATGGTTGACTATAATGTGATAAAGGAGGCCTTCTTGAAAGAGTTTGATATCCCTGAGTTTGAGTAATAGAGCATCATGACACTCAAGAAAATTAGCTGAAGGTTATCTGAGAGTGTTTGTCTATATTATGTGTGATATGAAACTCTTCTTTCTAAGCTTCCATATGAAATTCATCCCTCCCAACATGTGTAATGGTTTGTTGGAGGTTTGTTGGTGCCTTTTAAATGTGTATTATCCATGAAGACTTTCATAGAACCCTGAGAAGGGATTAAAGCCACACTGTAGGATGAGGTGGTAGGTAGTGTTGATACTAGGATTAGTCCATTCATGGAGGCATAAATTACATTAATGGCCTCTCAACTATAGAAGCTGATCATTAGTTTGGCATATGACATTCATAATAGATTATGGTTCACCAATTATGAGATGGAGGGACATAATAAGAACAACTACGCATGAAGGAATGTTTACACCCTCCTTCTCAACTATGAAGTTTGTCATAGGCCGCATGACTCTTGAAACTACCCTCTATTATAGTGTGATAGCCAAGTAAACACCACCATTTAATATAAAATATGTGATGCTTATACAAAATCAAAAGAAAACTATAGAGTCATTGATGGGATGTGATAGAACATAGAAAGAGGTTGAAGGATGGTGACAACATCGGGCAGTGATTAGGTAGGCTAAAGTAATGAAGGCTATGGCTAGAACAATATGGGTTATGGGAACTAATGAGGTTATGCATGGGTGAGGAGGAGGACATGGTGGAGGAAGATTCCCACCATGATCATGTTACAAGTGTGGGTCACTTAAACACTACCAGTGTGACTACCCCACACACCTAACACGTAGGTATTATCAAGGGCCACATGTAGTCATGAAATGCCTTGACTTATACAAAAAGTTAACTTAAGGTTAGCCTAGGATAGATAAAGGTGATGTGATGGTTAGGAATGAATTTAAAGATGAAAAGTGGGCCCTTAAGCCCTAATAGACTCAGAAATACCCACCCAAGGTATAGGCCATGATAAGGAGTGGGTTCACCACACAACCACCCTCTACACCAAACTAAGATCTATGCTTGGAGTATGGAAAATCAAGCCACACTAAACATGTAACTTGGTCAAAGCCAAAAATTTCACCATACCCTAACCCTATATGGTAGAAGGACATTTCAAAATAAGCCATGAGCATGATACATAACTTGAAGGGAAAATTTTAGTTGGCCAAAGGTTTAGAAGCATAGGCCACCACTTCATGTAGGAAGCAAGATCACTAAGAAGCTGAAGTATAAGAATTGACCAAGATCTAATACCTCCTATAGACTGAAGGGATGCTTTCACTATTCAAGGACTTGCTTTGAAAGCACATAGGAAAATAACTAGTGTAAGAGGCTACATCTCAAGTGATAGAATTTATAGCACCACATATGAAGCAGGTGCATGAAGTCAGACATACTTAAAACATTGAGTATGAATAATAATTATTGATATATGAATCCATCAATAGATGGTCAGTCTATGAAGTATCGGTAGATACAAGCACTAAGGTCAATATCCTAATTAGAAATGCTTGTGAAAAAATGGGGTGGCCACCCTTGAGGCCTTCACCTTATATGTTATTCATAGATAATAAAACCCAAGTGTAACCTATTGAGATCTTGAAGGGTGCTGATGAGTGTCATTTAACTCCTCATTTAATCAATGTTCAATTGATGTCTTATCAACCAAGGCTGGTGTCCAAAGTTGTCTATAGTAAGGTATAGGATGGTAGATCTAGAATTTTATTAATGGGGGTGTTTGATGATCCTATTCTAACTTTAGACTAATGAAATAAATGTGTCCTAAACTACTTGATTCACTCTTTTGATGAAAAGGAAAAGATATAACTATTTAATTAAAGAAATCCACTCTTTTGCTTGAAAGTAAAATCATACTCCTATTTATGCTTGTGTGGAAATGGAAATGTTTAACTAGAAAAGGAAATTTGCTTCACACATTTGCTATAAAAGAAAACACACTTTTATTAAAAAGGAAATGACTTTGGAATAAGGAAATGCCTTTTAAACTATGAATTTGTTTTGATGTTTTTATGAATAAATGCAAACATTAAAAAGATTCTAATTAGTTATAACAAAGAGTTAACATAAAATAACATAAATACCAAACACAATTCCTGTTTCCAAGGAGAGTGGGTCCTTACTCCTCTTAGACTCAGGAATAAAGATTAATCAATGATGGAAACTAAAGTGATAATTCATATAATTGAAATGATTATAATCTAGCTAAAACCTATAATATGCTTGTATAAATCTTTCCTCTATTCTCTATTCTCTATTCTCTATTATTTTTTAATGACAAAAGTCTTACCTTTTATACTAATACAATCAACTCAAAATAGGATGCAAAGAAATATGATTCCTTGGTTGATCCACTCATCCAAAGATAGGAGATTGGATTTCCAAGAGATCCAATTATTTTGATGAAATAGATATACTATCCTATGATACTCCTAAGATCCAAATATATACAACTTTATCAAAAGCAAATCCTATAAAATAGTAGGTGGGTATTTTCCTTATTTGACTCTAGCTGGAATGATTCTCTCTCATCTTATCTAGCCACCAACTTCCCCATTTGTAGCTTTATCTTTACAAAATATATAGAATTGACCTTGCATAATTAGTAAGAATGAGCCTATGGAGTCCATAGAGACAAGCCTGTAGAGTCCACAAAAACAAGCCTACAGAGTCTATAGAAACAAGCCTACAAAGTCCATAGAAACAACCCTATGGAGTCCATAGAAATAAGCCTACTGAGTCTATATAAATAGGCCTATAGAGTCTATAGAAACAAGCCTGTAAAGTCTATAGAAATAAGCCTACAGAGTCTATAGTTCTTCTGGATGGAGATCAAAATTGAAATTTCACTATACATCACTTGTGTCTTCTTCCTAAGCATTCTTCACCAAAAAAATCACTAAAACATGATATGTATTAGACATTAATGAGAAAGTAAAGGTTTAGTCTTTGGTTTAATATAAACAAGAAAAGTATCTATTTTCCATGTAATAACTATCTAACAATCTATGATTTGCATAAGATAATATCCTTAGAGAGATGAATTGAGGGAAATAACATGTCAATAATGAGCCATATTATAATCTCATTAGGTGATATTGTAGATATCATGGGTGAAAAGTTCCACATAGATTTTAAGGTCATTGAGTTATCAGAATAGGATAACTACCCAATGTTCTTAAAAATGCTATGGTGCTATGTCAACAATGCAGGCATGTACTTCAAGAAGTGTTATATGAATTTTGAGAATGGTAAGGAAAGGGTGGTGATCCACCTTTCAAGTGATCAAGGGCCACCATATGTAGAGAGTGTCAATCTTGAGGATAAGATCAACCACATCTATAACATCAAGATATAGGGTACCAAGAAGCTCAACCCTAATGACCAAGGTATGCTTAAATGGGAGGATAGACAATCAAACTCCAATATGACTGATGTAGCTTATGAGTGATGGGATGAAAAATACTATGAGGTCACTGGATGAAGGTGTCACTTAGTGCATGTAACTAGGCCAAAACCAACCAAAATAGGGTTGGTTAGGATTGAGCATCTCAAAAAGAAATGCCCCCTATGCTCGAAGGATGGAGAAAAGGGTATTTTGGCTCAATAAATGGAAGCTTACCATGATTTACAAATATGAAAGGGGCTAACCCATAAAAAAGTATGTCTTGGACATTGAAGCTTGCATCCTAAAGGAGATATATCAAATGGGTGAACTAGTGCATATCTTGAAAAACACTATCTCTCACAGGTGGGAAGTATAGAGACTTGGCTTGCCAACTTGGTGGGATGTGAAGGTAGAAATATGCACTAGGTTTGACAAGAGTAATGAATATGTATACATAATTTCTTATGTTGGTGATTTTGACCCAATCACACGTGTGTCTGTGCAAGGAAATGTGGATTGTCTATGGTGAAAATGTGTCAAGAGGCTTGTGGGTGCACACCTTTTACAAGACCTTGAAGAAATGGGTGTGGGCATGGTATATTGTAAAGGAGATGCACCATGAGATATGGAATTGGGATATTCTCAAAGATAGGTTTGTGCACACTTTCTCCTTTTCTTTAAAAAACTTAAAGCTACTAGAGCCATTACAAGTCATCTATAGGTTAGTGTTTGAGGACACTGTAATCTTATAAGAGCACCTATAGGAAATTTTTGGGGAAAAAATACTATCAATCCCAACATGCTTTAAAGAGATGGTGCTTAATAGTGACTCTAGTGAAGAAGATGATGAGACCTAGAAAGAATGCAACTAGAAGGCTTTAATGGGTAGACAAACTTGTGCACCTTATGGATGACAACATCCTAGATGAAAAATATCCAAAACATCTTTGAATTGAAACAATAGAGGGGACAAGGAAATTTGAATATTATAATCATGAGAGAAATGAACCCTACCACACATCACTCAAGACCACTAAAGTGGACATCAACATAGATGGTGAGCTAAAGATTGCCACTATATGTGCTTACTAGTCTGAGTTAGAGTTGGTATGAATTGACCTATTATTGTATAGATATAAGGAAATTAAGGGCATCCACCCTTCACTTGGAAAAATGAGCATCATGTTTGTGGATGGAATGAGACTAGTCAAGAAGCACCCATATCAGATGAATCCTAATCTCCATGCCAAGGTAAAAATAGAGGATGATATAATGTTGGCTACTAGTATCATCTACCTAATACAAGAATCTAAGTGGGTGAACTTGATGGTCATTAGCATCAAGAAATATGGGCACATATGAATTTGTGTTGACTATAGGATGCTGAATGCCACCTACATCAATGATCCATTCTTGACCCCATTCATCGATGAGGTCTTAGATAGAGTCGTAGGATATGAAATATATACTTTCATTGATGGGTTTTTGGGTTACCATCAAGTGCAAATCAAGGAGGAGGATAAGCCCAAAATAACCTTTACAATTGAAAGGGGTTATTTTGCCTATAATGTGATGCCCTTTGGACTCAAGAATGCACCAATTGTATTCTCTAGGGTAGTGATCACCACCTTCAAGGAATTTATCTATAGGTTCCTTTAGGTTTATCTTCATGACTAGACTATATATGGTCTTATAGAAGACCACTATGACAATTTTTACCTCATGTTTGAGAGATGTAGGTAGCTTTAGATCTCCTTAAACCTAAAAAAGTGCATCTTCACAACTCTATTTGGGATATTGCTTAGGTATATCATTTGCAAGGATGGTTTTCTTGTTGATCCAACAAATATAGCCATAATAATCAAGCTCCAAACCCCTTCAATGTAGAAAGATGTGTACACCTTTCTAGGCCATTGTGACTACTACATGAAGCTCATTTGGAGCTATGCAAAAACCATGGTGCCTCTAGAGGAGCTCTTGCACAAGGATGACCCATTCTACTGAGTTGAATCATAAGAGGAGGCCTTTGAGACAGTAAATTTGAAGTTAGCCATTACACCAATTCTACATTTTCTTGACAAGAAGACTCTGTTTCATGTCCAAATTATTGCTTCAAGCTCTACCATTAGCACCATACTGATGCAACCAAGCAAGGTTAAGATGGACCACCCCATCTCCTTTGCAAGTATAAAATTGATGAAAGTAGAGTAGAATTATACCACCATCAAGTACAAGGTGATTGTAATGGTCTATGTCTTGAAAAGTTTTAGGAAATACCTTCTGGTAACCTCATTCATCTTCCTTTTAAATCATGAGGTGCTCAAGTACCTTGTAAATAAAACTATCTTACATAGGTGAATATGTAGATAGATTATTCTCTTATAAGAATTATAGTTCTCTATAGTCATCAAACCTAGGAAACAAAACTTAGGACTAGACCATTTATCCCACATCAACTTTGGAGATGTGGTGGTGCCCATTGAGGATGACATTCCAAATGTACAACTGTATAGAGTTTAGCATGTTTTTAAAGACCTAGTAGAGATTTTTTCTTTCCTAACATTTAGGTTTTTACCCCAAACCTATTCAATCAAGGAAAAAATTTATGGTCCATGCATCCCCTTTTCATCTCATCAAAGGGGAGTTATATAAACTAAGTAGGGATGAAGTCCCTACACTAGTGTGTTTTAGAAAATGAAAGGGACTCCATCCTCCAGGAATCACATAAAAGGATTGTAGGACGTAATTACACTGGTAACGTAATGGTGTGTAAGGTATTACAATCAAGCTTATAGTGGCCAAGCCTATTCCAAGATGTCAAGGGGTATATTAAGGCATGTGATGTATGTCATCATATTAAGAATCTCAACCATCAAGATGAGATTCCTCTCATTCCCATATTCTCTTAGGCACCATTCAACAAATTGGCCATTAACTTTGTTGGGCCAATCACTCCCATAATAAGGTTCACTAGTGTAAGATACATTTTAGTGACCACTGACTATTTCACCAAGTGGGCTGAAGCCATACTGACCAAAGACTATACAAATGTAATAGTCATGTGATTTATATGGGAAAACATCATCAACAGGTATGGGTGCCCATTGAGTTTAACTAGTGATAAGGGAACTCATTTCATCAATGAAATGGTGCATGTCAACTGATGGAATATATGGTGGTATACCACAAGACTGCCCCATATCACCCCAAGGTAGTAGCATGGATAAATCCTTTAACAAAATATTAGGAATGTGCCTCATGAAGATATGTGATGTTGGTCATAAGGATTAGGACAATCAAGTTTCACTAGTAATTTTGGCATACTGCATGACTTATAAGTGCCTAAATAAGGCTACACCATTTCAACTAGTATTCAACACTAAAGCAATTTTTCCCATGGATTTCATTTTTCCCTCCTTGTGAATTACATGCATTGGTCTCTTAGACAACTAGGAATCTTTAAGCATAAGATTGGAAGACTTAGAGCGCTTGGATGAGAAACACGTCCAAGCCAAAAGGAGTCAATAGGTTGAGAAAGCATGCCAAAAATGATTACATAATAATAAAATCAAGGATAAGGAACTGATTGAAAGAGCATTGGTGATAATTTATAATTCCATGTACTTTAAGCACCTAGGTGAATTGGAAATTTGGTGGATGGGTCCATACATCATCCACCATATCTTGGAAATAGGTGTATGTAAGCTACACACATTATCTGGTGAAATGTTTCCCAAAATTTTTAATGGAAACTAATTGAAGCCATATAGGTAGTAGGATGGCATGTATGCCATGGAAACTATGACTTCTTGGTTAGTAGTCAGTTTGAGTTGAGCTAACCAAAATATAGTTTGGCACAAACTAAACCATTCTTATTCTTTTTTTGCTCCTTGTATAGTGTATAGAGGTAGTATGCAGCTCATGAAGACTACAAGAACTTTTGTATCAACACTTCACACATGATTATAATTGAATGAGTTGAGCACTTGTGCCCATAAGTGCATGAGGCCAAACATCTAAGTAGTGGACACATGCATCTTACTAGGTGGAAGCAGAAGTAACTAGAGAGACATATGTGCAAAGATGAGAAATGCAAGTCCCTTAAGGGACCAAGATCAAACCACCCTGGTGCTACTTTAATACCAGAGTCACAAGAAGGTGTATCAATTCATTTGGTGCCAAATCAACCTAGAAATAAAAAATTAAAGACACTTAACTTGGTTGAGTGTAAGGTAGATAGTAATGATGCACATACTAAAAACAATGCACAAGAATAGTTAGAGAGAAATAAAACATTTGATGGCTAATACAAAGGATTTTTATGGGGTAGGAAGACCAAAGAAAGATGATGCATAAGAAATTGACCAAGGAAGAAAAGTGTGCTTGAAATAGGAGCATCACTAGAGAAGAAGTGGAATTGAGGAGGCTAAATCATGCATGTGTCAAGTGCTATACGCAAGTTACCAGAAAAAGGCAAAGGTTGCATCAAAGGAGACATGCATAAAAGGATGTCATCCAAGACAATTGGCATCCACCTATGAAATATTGGGAAGTGACCATTTGAATCACACATCATCTCACTAAAAAATCTATTAGAAGTATTTAATGAGGTGATGACAACACATAGATATGAAATTAATGCATACAAGATAGGATATTTTTGAAGATTTCATAGATTTTTCATGTTTTATAAGAAGATCAACGTTCTTATGCTGTTAGTCTTGAATTAATAATGGTGGTTGACAAAGAAGGTTATAAAAGGGTGAATGGTAGACTTACTAAGCTTACCAAGTTTATGTTATTCTAAGACTTAGTGCAAACTTAGCAAAAAACCAAAGAGATGAAGCAAGAAAAAGAAAGAACAAATATAAAAAAGAGAGTCTGTTCACATTAAAAACCAATGTGAAGGATTGAAGAAGGGTTCATTGAAAGAACTAGGTTAAACTAGGAAGTTGTCATTAGGCCACCATTAATGGCCAACAAAGCTTAGAGTTGAACATACAAGAAAATATTTTATGACTACAAGAGTGCTGACCATCATTAGAGGCTTCAAGAAGCCACACCTCTCAAGGTTTAATTCTAGTAGATTCAAAACGGTGAAGAATCAAAATATGTCAAGCTCCACAGAGGTACAACTAGAACCCAAGAGGGTCAAATTTTTTGAGGAAGCATCTACTACCAAGATGAAGGTGTAGATAATTAAGGAAGTTAGCATCATGGTGATGGATACCAAGGTGCTTATAATATTTTCCTATCAATATATGTAATTTCTACTAGAGGTATCAATGGGAGAGATATGACATTCCTTCACACATGTATACTAATTAAAAGAATACAACCATCAGATGTTGATCCATTTCCAAGACTTGGTACATGACTAGATGGTGGATATGGGGTGTAAGACCCTCAAAGGTGACACCCTCTTTAATGTCTCAATTCAAGACAAGTTAAAGGCCTCAGGTGAAACTCATCTCTATGAGTTTCCTTACTTCAAAAAACCTAAAGAGCTCATCCAATTCTTTCTCTCATGTGTCCATGAGGACTAGTTATACTTCATAGGTCAATGCATAAATATCTCGATGTAGATGATAAGAATTGGGCTCCCAAACATAGGTAGAGACATCCATCAACTGATGGATGATGATGAGGAAGTAGAGTGAGTCACAAAGCTACTAAACTAATTCAAGGGGGGTTATACATTCTTGATCAATACATGTGAAGACCCTGACATGAGGGTGGAAACATACCTCATGAACTTGAAACTATGTCCTAATAGTTGGTAGATAAATGTATCCAAGGCATATCTCTGCCTGGCCTACCATATGGCATACAATATTTAGTTTAACATCATGTAATTCATTACCAAGGAATTGACCAAGAACATGCTTGAGTGCCACATTACCAAAGGGACTTTTAGATTGGGCTCCATCCTCATCTTGATCATAATAGAGGAGATCGAGATCCCTGATGGAAGTGAGGATAACCTATGAGTATTATTAGAACACCATGAGTCCCCATCATATAAATATAAGGACTACACCTACCCCATTACCTTCAGCCCAAAATACAAGACTCGCATAATGTACTAGTGTGTGAAGTATATTGAATCCTTTAGATTGGAATGATGCATACCCCAAGGGCTTCCTACAAGCATGTATGGGATGATAACTTTTGACATGATGCAACACTACTACATCATGTGCTTATCACTAAAGGATGGGAACAAGTTAGGATAAATGAAGCTTCCCTTCATCTTCTTAGTATAATACTTCTGAGGCACACTTAACAAAATATTAAATGTGTAAAGAATAGACATCCTAGTCAAGGAACTTGATGTATAAAATCGAAGAATACAATGAAGGTTACCCTATATAGATGGAGTTATGACTGATGATGAAGAAGATACCTTGAATCCCTTAGACATCAACCTAGTATAAGAAGTCACTATCCTTAGATTAATCTATAGACTCTAATAAATGATGAAGCTAAGGAAGAAGGATTCTAGTGGGCATAGCATCAAGAGGAGAACAAACCTCCATATCCATATCAAGGATGATGGAACCCCAATGCACACCAAAAATAATAAGTCTCTAAAGAATAAGAGAGGGGAGACCTTGAAAGAGATCAAGGAATGATTGAAGCTGAAAATTGCTTAAAAAGGGGAAGCATTTACTTCAGAGTCATATAATAAGTGTGTGCACTTCACACCAAGATCCCCCTCCAGTGCAAAAGAGAAAAATAAAGGGAAGGATCCCTCTTAGTGCCAAAAATTATTATATATAAAGAAGAGGAGGTAGAGGAATCTAAGGAAGAATGGGGGAATATTGTACTTGAGTATGAGGAATCATCCTCAAGTGAATAGACCCCTTCCCCTCCACCTTAGATTGAGCTAGAAAAAGCTAGATGAAGAATAAGGAGACTCAATTCTAGTGAGGATATAGTCCAAATGACAAAAGAGTTGCAAGAATAGGAGGAAATGGCTAATGTAAGGGTGCCAAAGGAGGTTATTTAGATGGTGGAGGTTGAAGAGAAAAGGAAAGAGGAGGAGTGTAAGGTGATAATGGAGGAATGAAGTTAGGAAGTAGAAATAAGAAAAGAGCCCAAGAAGGCAACCCACTTTGGTGCACAAATGGAAGAAGAGTTACAACATCAATGGAAAGACATGGGCCTATAACAAGGCCATATTGATGCGACACTAAAACTACATCAGAGGTGTAAAGAGATGAAAGCCAAGGGCATGTCCCAGGTTAAGATTGATTGGATAGAGGCTGAAGAGATAAGAGAGAGAGAAAATAAATGCACCACTCAAGTTGTGAAGAATAAGGTATAAGTATAAAAGGCCAAGAAGGAGAGAGAGGAAGAATCAACCCATAAATAAAGGGTGTGCATGTTGAAAGAAAGAAATAAGAAGAAGGTCACTATAAGTGTAGGACAAAGTAAAGAGAGAATGCTAAAGAAGATGCTAGGCAATCCCACTGGTACAGTAGATAAGGTTGCACAATAGGCACACCCTAGTTTTAAAGGGGCACCTAAAAATAAGGAAGGCAATAATGGTGCCTTTAAGGAACAAATAGAGAAGGAGATCAAGGCCCTGATATGGCAAGACGAAGAGAAAGATGGAAAAATGTAAGTTCATGTCATAGAAACACTATAAAAAAATATGGATGAAGGGGGAAAGTCCATATAAGAACCCTTATAGTAAGAACATGATGGTGAGACAAGTACCAAAGAGGGAGAAAAAGAAGAGGGAGAAGAAAAAGATGAAGAAAAAGGCACTAGCATGAGCACTAAAACCAGTGAGGAAGAAGATCTGGGTGAGGATGAGGATTATGAATCAAGAAATAGGGAAAGGGAACATTAGGAATTTAAGGAGGATGAGGACTTCTAATTGATGAAGTGTATGCCTCTCAATACCATGATGATCCTAATGCACTAACAAGTCTCTTGGGTGATGGACTACTATATGGATGAGCCTGAGTTTGAAGTTCCAATCAAAGTGATCTAGGGTGAAAAAAAGCTAGAAGGGCATGATTACCAACTCCTCAACCCTCATGACTTTAACCCCATGTGCTTATCCAATTCTCTTATCAAGATGGCCTCTTTTGTCACATGCAAGAACATCATTAATGATGCTCACACATATAGCTAGAAGAAGGTAGCAAAGAAAGATGAGAAAGAGCTCAAGGCAATAAAAATAAAGCTTTAATAGTTGGTAGAGTACATAAAAGAGGTGAATCCATACCTCTTTGATGGTGTGAATAACTCAAAGATGAATAAAGTAGACCAAGCATGCACAATCATGGAGCAGATGCTTCTCAGAATAAGACTGGCACTCAAAGAGCAAAAAGACCCATGTGAGGCCTTAAGGAGAGAACTGAATATAAATTTGGATGTAGTGGAAGACCTCTTTGGTAGACTTAAAAAAGCTATAGAAGAGGCAAACAATATCTTTTTCAACTTTGTTAACCAAGCAATAATAATTGACACATACCTTAAGAAGGCAAAAGAGGAGAAAGAGTCTTTATTCTAGCACTCCATGGTAACAAGGGTTGAGAACATGTAGATAATGTCTAAGGTAAACTCCCTCAGTTCTCAACTAAAAACACAGGAGTAGGACTTGGAGGCGGTCTTCTGTACCTTCCAAACTAAGGCTAGTGAACATGGATATATTTTGGATGGTGGGGTGAAACACACAAAAGAAAGGATCAAAGCCTTTAGGAGAGAGCTAAAAAGCATAGATGTACTTTATCTCAAGGCCACATGAACTAAAGGATATGGTGCCATTGATAAAATTAAGGGTGCTATCCAAGGTTATGAAAATTTCAAGGTGGATCTAAAGCAAGGTGTACTTGAGTTATGTATGCCTAAGACACTTAAAGACTAGTAATTTTATATGGGGTAAAGGTTGGGCCTATTTGTACCATTATGTTGACCATGCCAACCTATTAGATCCTAATGTAAGGTAACCCTTGGAGTGGTCTCTCCCATTTTTGTACATTTTGGCACCAGTTGGAGAAGTCCCTATAGATCTCGTAGTAGCTAATGGGTATTTTCACAATACCAAATTAATTAAAGACACCCCTACCAAGATTTGGATGTGGTAACTTGAGAAGTACATATGTTGGAGAGCGAAGTAGGTGAGATAGTGACCCCTTGATTATAGATAAGTTTAAGGCATGCACTCATCCCCCTAGGTGAAGTAGTAGAGCTGATGAACTAGCAACAACTCAACACTTAACATGTGCCTATCTAACTTGGCAAGGAGGATCCCATTAACCTATAAAAGAAAGTCTAAATTTGAAGAAAATTGGGGGGGGGATGAAGTGTAGTGAATCTCTGGTGAAGTAGAGATCAAACTACTCATGTTTTTAGCATATATGAAGTAGCTTAGAGATCTGAAGGTGTGGCTTAAACTTGCATGTGAACCACTGGGCATGAATAGAGTTAAGGAGAGCACTTGATTAGTTAGTTATTTTTGATTTTTGTGATAAGCTATAAGTGAATGAGAATACTATTATGGAAATGAAGTATTAGTCTTTGATTTATTTTGGTTTTTACAATGTTACACTTATGAGTTACATTCCTTTAAGTACTGCTTAACTATTATTGAATGTATTGTGAATTGAAGGTTCAAACCTAGGTACTAATGGCATCCTCATTCCATTAGTGACTTTGGTAGACATATAAATGCATTAAGTATGGAAGCTTGATTGTAGTAAGGTCCAACGCCCCACACCTAGATCATTACCCGGGAGGGAGTCCTTGAACGTAAGCCATCCCTATGAGTTGCATAACTAGTCAGATGACCCTGAAACCTCAACTTAATGACCTTCACCTATAAAAGTTTGGTCTAGCTAGAGATGGACTTGAACCTTAGGACCTATTCTCTCATGAAGGATTATTCCTAGTGACCTCCTATGAAATACTTAGTGCCTAAAGGTCACCTAGCCCCTCTAGCCAATGATTAAATCCCATTGAAACCCCAAGTTTCACCATGATGTAACTAGCCTAATGTAGGCCCGGTCTCTTCACTATTGCACTTTGGGTGAGTGTACAAGGCTTTTGCCTTGTGTGAAACTCATTATAGTGCCATAACATGATTTAATGTTGTGTACCAGACCTTTCTACCCTTGCACATAGTTTTGCCAAGTCTAGAACCAACTTGGATTGATAGCTAAGCACATGAAAAAGCATAAAAACCAACCTAATGAACTTTTATCCAATAGGAGGCCCTATTTATGAGGAGTATAAGTGGGATCATGAGGAGAGAACTAATGGAGGAACAAGATAAAACTAAAGAATAGGAGGAGGAAGAAGAGGAAGAGGAAACTGAGTTAAGAGGAATTAAAATATTTGAAGACTCAAAATTTAAACAAGAAAAGGTTGACTCAATTGAGATAGAGATGATATAAAAATAGTAGAAAGAAGAAAAGGATATGAAGTCTGAGGTGGATTCTAGACAAAAATTTATAACTTTGGAACTTACATCACCAGTGACACCTCCAAGCTCTCCTTTTTTAGTTTTAGAGCAACAAACATAGAAGATGGATGAGACCACACCAGTCTCTATGCAGGAGAAAATAAGGGAATGAAGTCCCAAAGAGACCCCAATTATTGCTAATGTTGTTTTAGTTATTGATAAAATCCCCACATATGGAATTAGTATAGAGGTTTTAATTAAACAAATAATAAAAACAACCTCTATAACAATAATTATCATTACCACTACTACTCTAGGTGATGGCCAACCATCAATTATAGGTACATAAGCCCTTGATTATTTAGTATCTCTTACAAATATTAATACTATAGATAACACAATAGGATCCACCCATTATTTACATTATTTTATTTTTGATTCTCCTAGCCAACTTAAGAGGCCTCAGGAATTCACAATGCCAATTTTGTAAACTATATCCTAAGGCCCATTACATTTTATTTTATTTACTACTACCTAACTTTTTGGGAGTCATACTACTACAATGATCTTGATTCAGACCCATATAACTCATACATCCATTAGAGAAGCTAGTCCATTATCTATTAGACCTAAGAAGTAGGTGCATTTTGAAGACCTAGTGTTTACATGCATTCTTGATGCATAGGTTAATCATCCTAGGCTATCTACACAGTTGGGTTGCCCATTTCCTCAACTACCTAAATAGAGTCATCCAAAATATAAATAAGTAGGACATTTAAAAATACAAAATATATTATTAAGACACCTCAATAGAATAAGGTCACTACCTAGAGAAATCCCATCCCATCTTTTCCTAAAATGACTACATCTTCTCTTACTCCTCACCCAACTTCAACATCAATGCTCCCAACAAGACAATCCCCTCCTTACACCTTTGCATATATATATCCTACAAAAGCACAAGTTATTATGACTATTCCTCCATGGATTGAAAAACTATAAGAAGAGGAGGCAGGTAGATAACACTTAATTATAATTGAGTAGCCAAAGGTGGGGTTCCATTTTGATAGGCAAACTAACACACTAAGAAAGCTCAAAAGAAAGACCATGTTAGTGGAGGCTGAAAATGTTCACATAGAGTAAAGTGAAGGAATATTCTCTCTAACTAAGAAGAGAAAGCTCTACCCCTTAGACCCACATGATTATGAGGAAGATCCTTATAGTTTTGTTCATGCCACTAGTGGATTACTAAAGTAAATGTTTAGGAATTAATTTCAATCAAAATAAAGGTTTCAAGAAAGAAATGTTATAGAAGATCTTCATGATGTTTTAGATAACACACAAGGGGTATTTAGGACATTATATAATATCATTAGTTTAATAAGGCATGTAAGATCTAAGTCCCACCAATAATGGGGAAGTGTGACTCAAGAGTACACTAGAATGAAATATATGATTCCAATATCAAATTTATGGGCTAGGCTACCAATAATAAAGCTTATGCACATTTATGTTTGATATCAGCCCCAAATGTCAATCCAACCCAAAACCATGTGAAAACAAGGAAAGATAAGTTGTTAAAGTGGCATAGTGAAATTCATGCTATAGTGTAATAATTTATGAGTCATGATTAGTGGGAAGTATTAATTTTGAAAGATATGAAAATTGTAGATATATATACCCCTTGGGGTAACTAGTCCCAAGGCCCATTTTTGAGGGTTTACTTCAGGTGGATGCTGATAGTTTCCAAGAAAAATTTGAGGGCAATATGTATAGAATTAATGAACAGATTATTCAACTGATAAATTTTGTAAAATATAAGGTAGCTAACATAGATACATTGAATGTGGAATTTACCACTTCAATGATTATTCATGGGAAGCTGATGGCCAAGCTACCTTTTTTGATCAAAAGATCCATCATTGACTATGAGACAATCATGATTTATTTTGAATCAAGTCATGATTTCTACAATCAATTGGAGGCCTTTAATTATACTCATATTTTGGTAGGTATATCTTATATATCGCAACTATCTCTAAGTACATAACTTCAATTTTTGGGTCACACTATTATGTAGACATCTGAAGGGCCTAATTTTATGACACTTTCAACTATAGTTCCACATGTGCCTTCATCAACTTTAGTTACAACTATGAACACAATGGCCAATACTTCAAGCATTTAGGTTCTATCATTGAGCATGCCACATTAACAACCTAATTATATATATATTTTTATGTCTTTGATTGTAATTAAAACTCAAGTTTCAACTCTATTTTTGGTATATATATTGTAGTTAAGAGTTATTTTAGGTGGAGTGTTATTTATATCATACATTGTAAACATACATGAGATGCATAAATTTTTGATAGGGTCTTATTTTAAAGGATATAAATTTAGGCTTTGCTTGAGGATGAGGCATCCCCAATCCCAAGTTATATATACTTGTATCTTCCACATTAAAAAATGAGGATAATTTTATAATTAGGGTAAATAAGAAATTTATGGATTATTCTATGAGTTTTATCTTAATGTGCTTATCTTCTCCAAACCTTGTGATTTATTGAAGAAGTTTTATCACTCTGGTATTTCAATATTTATGTTGTGTAGAAGTGTTTTTTATATAAATATTTAGATTGTGCTATAGCTAATTTGAATGCCTTATGTTTATTAATCATAATCTCCCTTTGAAGATATGCAATTACAATCATACATTGGCAACAATCTTTGATTATAAGCATTGAAGTTTACTATATTCATCTGCTTAGACATATAACTATGTTTATGCCTTTTGTGTGATAATAACAACCTACCAAAAACATTAGTTCCCAATCACTTGTCCAATCCATAGTACAAGGTTTAGTCTAGAAAGGTTTCATCTATCTTTGGTTCACAAACGATCTTTTATGTTCTACCTTTCCCTCATTTTATAAATTTTTTGACCTAGTCCATCTTAGGTTAGAATCCACCCAACCCTACCATTTATAATTTGGTTTATTTAAGACTCCATACATTCAAACCATCCCATGTAAATATCCCATTTCTCACCACTATTACACCACCAAGTTATTTATAAAATTGAATAGCTCATACCTCATGCCTTGGAGTAAATTTTCTTCATCAATCCTAAAATGTTAGAGGCTATCTTAGATTTTGTGGTGTGCATAAAATATACATCAACACCACATATGGAAAACTAATTTTATGTAATATTTTTTCAATGTCCCATTAACGTTCAAATTCCTCATGCTTATATTTCATATGTTTGATGGAATTAGTGATATTTATTTTCATCTTAGAGACTTTAGGGATTATATTAACATATATGATGGTAGTCAAAATTTACTAAAAGTGTTTCCAAAAATTTTAATTGTAAAATCTTTGGATTAATTCTAATTTTTTCCTAGTGGATCCTTGCATTCCTATATTGAGTTAGAAGAGACATTTTTAATGCAATAAATTAAAAATAAGGTGCCAAGAGTTACATATGAATTTTTTTATACTCTTCATCAAATAAAATCAAAGCCAATTTGTGATTACATTTTATAATTCAAGAGTTATATGAACTGATTGATATATCAACCGATAGATTTGGAAACAAAATGTATATTTTGTAGAGGTCTCATTTACCATCTCAGTGTAGATCTGATTTATGACACTTGTGATTCATTTCAAGTTATTTTTCATAATACTCTTGTGTTACTAAATAAGTTGATACTTAATCCAAATCAAAAGAAGGCACATGAAGATATTATGATACATAAATAATATCCATAAAAATAAGCTAAGGAAACTATTCCACCTCCTAAGGAACATATTATAATTAGATAAAGTCAAGGTTCTCAACAAAGGGAAAGAATCAGTTTAAAAATCAATACCCAAAGTAAATAAACCTACCTTAAATAAGTGGTAACCACTCAGATTTGACAATTTTAGTATAGTAGGCTAATTAAATATTAAACTCATATGTACCATATGATAAATTTATTAAACTAAGATATTAATGAAAAGTATGAATATGTTAGATATAAAAATGACATAAAATAAGGTATTTATCTTGTTACGATGCTAACACAAATTTGGATCTATAACAAATTGAAAGTAGGTGGGAAAATAATTTTAGAATAGTTGTCAAATTCTAGATTTGGTGCCTCTAGCTCTCTAGATAATTGCATTAGCATGGGATGGTTGTGTTGATACTACTCTATGGGTTTGATACTAGTGTCATGTATGAAATATATAATAAAACAAGATGAAACCACCTAGATGATTTTAAGTTTGGCTTTGCCTTCATTCTGGTGAATTCATATCTAGGTCATGGACTATTGCTCCTTGTGAAATGGTAAAACCCTATTTTTCCATCTTCAATGTGACCTTGGAAAAAATGGGTTAGTGGGTATATAGTGTTGATCTCATCCATAATGCCCCTAATATTAAAGGGCACTTAATACATAGACAATAATCTAGAAGAGGGCATTAAACTCATGTAATTTTCCCCTTGGCTTGTGTGTGAATCATGCAATGTGTGTAAAGTAAATACAATAGTGACATAGCTTGTAACTTGGAAAATAAGACCTTATGACTACTCCTTTAGTACTTTAGACATGTAGATGTGTTGTACCTATGACTAGTATGGAAATAAGGAATTTTTTGATTAATTGAATACTTGATAGAGTATTTTTGATAAGTGCTTTGGTCTCATTTCTAAGTGAGGAATGAATGAGGGTTGATATTATATTTATACCAATCATATCAAGATATAACTCACATGAAATTACTTAGGTCAACCATTGGAATACATTTCATTTGTAAATTAGATGACTTTAGGGCATTGGACATTCATATCAAGGCAAAGAATAATGTTGATACTATTGTCTACCCTAGATGTTAGTTTTTAGGGAGTAGCAAAATAGGTAAAGGATTAGAACTTATAGAGTTATAAGATAAGTATAATTTAATAATTCTAGGTGAGATATGATGTATATGTCATCAATATAAGATTGGCCAAACTAAGAAGTATGCCAACAGGTATAAGAGAGAGTAGATGCAAGGCTTGAAGAAGTAAGGCATGTGTATAACTAAGAGAAACAACCAAGGTCTAAGTTTTTCTAGTGTACAAGATTGAGGTTCTATATAATCACAAAATATCATATACGTCTGCCCCACTTTAATATAGTAATAAAACTTCTAGATTAAAGGAAAGGAATAAGTACCTAGGTGTGTATATACACCTCATCTCTACTTAAGTTGAATTTAAGTGCTTTGTTGGTGATTGAATTATAACCAAGATCATGTTATATTATAAAAATAGTGCATATAATTTGGGTTAAAAGTACTTGAAATATATTAAAATTAAAAGATCAAGTTTTAGGAGTACACATGTGTGTCAACATAACTACCTTATTAAAAAGTTAATTTTTAAAAGATGTATTAATGTAAGGCTATGAAACTGACATTATGATAAATATAGACAAATATTTAAAGTGCATATATCCAAATCAATTTAGAGAGAGAGAGAGAGAGAGAGAGAGAGAGAGAGAGAGAGAGAGAGAGAGAGAGAGAGAGAGAGAGAGAGAGAGAGAGAGAGAGAGAGAGAGAGAGAGAGAGAGAGAGAGAGAGAGAGAGAGAGAGAGAGAGAGAGAGAGAGAGGCCTTGGAGAAAAGTGAGTTTTCATATAGCAATTTATATTATCTCAACCATGCAACCCAATGATACTTATAAATTAGTGGGGATGTTTAATAGTGAATAGGTATGAAGAACATGCTTCCAAAATCATGCTCCCATTGAACCTGGAAACTATGAATGTGTGGAATTAATATCCATATGGAATACCCCCAATGAATCTAAAAAATGATATAAGCACCAAATACTGACTAGGTGTGGATAACATGCTTCCAAAGCATACCTCACTATAATCTAGAAACTATGAATGTGCGAAAGCCATGTCCATATACAATGCCCCCACTAAATCTAAAAATTATGAATATATGGAGAACATGATTCCCAAGCATTCCCCCACTAATATACCTCCCCTTTAAGGTTAGGAAAAAATAGGAACTAGGATTTAACTCACCTCACAAGGGTAAGACAACTGTAAAATCTATGAATGTAACCATGTAGCATATAGAAAGAAAATGTCTAGGTAAATGTATCATTGAAGCGCATAGAACCAATGTGATCACATGTAGGCCTAATATGGATGATAATATCATGAAAATGTCTATATAGTATCAATACAAGCTCAATGAGAAAACACACATGCACACAAGAGAACTCAAAAACAAGTCAAGAAATAAAGTGTGTGAAGGGACCTAGATGAAAATTAAGCTAAGAAATCAACTAACAGACTAAAATCTAATCTAAAATAACTCAACCTAGGATAGAGATACAAACTAAATAAATAATAATAAAAAATTATACCTTAGTATTTTGATTGTGATTTGAATTGATTTGCTCTCTAAAATTTGGTTACTCACTCTTCTCTAATGCAAGGGAAAATGGGCAAAATTTTGGTATGCAAATGCTCTTTAGATGGATTTTATTTACTTGGGATTCTCTCATGAATTCAATATCACTTCATTATCAAAAGTTAGGATGATGAAAGTGATGTCTTATATATCTATTTATAGGTTTATAGGAGATCAATTAGAAGGTGGATAATTATTTGAATATTTTTAATTATTCAAATAATTGATGGTGGATAATCAATCCTCATCCATGAGCATGATGACTAATTCCAAAAGTTAAGAAAAAAGGGGACTTGGTTGAGTGAGTCATCAAGAAAGGGTCAACTTGGTTGAAAAGTAAAGGGGTGACTCATAGGGTGGTTGAGTAAGTTAAGGGATTGGTTAGATGATTCAACATGCAAGGGAGATAAAGGTTGAGGATGTCTTGGTGAGGTGGAAAATCCAAATTTATTAAATAAATTTAGAAAAAATATGTGCATAATTGAGTAATGTTGAATTATTCAATTATTTGAATTTAGGGGGGAAATGATGTTAATTTGAATTTGAACTTAGGGAGGAAGAAGAGTTAGTGTTAAGGTGCATTTTAAAACTAAATGAAATTTAGGTGTCTACATTTACCCATCTTTAAAATGGTGTTGTGAAACAATTACAATTTAAAAATAATAGTAGAAGTAGATTGTTGATGATTGAGAAGAACAAGTTACCCCAAATGAATGAAAATGATCGAGATGATGCCCCTCGAGTGTTCATGTGGGAAAGTGGATGAATGCTCAAAATTATTGAAGGAAGATGATGAATTGGCTATAATAACATGTCATAAATAGATTTAAGTACTAAAATATGATATAGTACTTTCTTAATTAAAATATTTGTGAATGATTTACCCTTAGCAAATAATTACTAGAGAAAAGATCAATAAAAAATATTTCCCATTTGAGGACTGCACGTTTGGATGATACTTGGATGCAAGGGTTTCTTGAGTGGATGTGGGAAAAATATATCCTGATGATGGCAAACTGTAGGTCTAAAAATAAGATAGAGTTTCCAATGTGAGATATATATTTAAAAAAGTGATAGTGGTAAGAAATTGATAAATATTTATAACATCTCAGTTAATTTTGGCCTGAAATTTGGAGAAAAATGGTTGTAAAATTTGAAAATAAGTGGCTTGGAGGGATTTTTTTTGAAAAAGTGGGTTAGACTATAAATAGAAGGAGGATGAATTATAAATTAATTTATGCAAATTTTATTTTTATAATTATTTATTAGTATATTGTGACTGAGTGGATTTTCTCTAGGGCCATGGATAAAAATGGACTAGGTTCCCATTCATTCACCATAACAAGTGCATGAGGAGAGAATAGCAGAAGGGATAAAAAATATGCAAACAATATAGTTTATAATGAACTTAGAAATCTATTTTTATGTGAAATATGTAAGGGGAATTTCTTCAACCCACTTGGTAAAATATTTGGTGGTGATAATAATGTGTTTATGACCATCAAATGAATTAGGATTGATTTTCCCAATGAGGTCTAACCCCCATGTGGAAAATGGCCAAGATGTGGTAATAGGCTACAAAGCTTATGAAAGGATGTGTATGAGATCACTATGATTTTGATAAGGCATGTATTTTTTAACATGAGTGCATGAATCAAATTATATTATAGGCCAATATATCCTACACACAAAAGATTTTTATCTAGGCCTATGTCACTAGAGCGCACCACAGATTCCCTCATGAACTTTTATAATAGTTGAGGTAGGTGCTTTGAAATTGAAATAGTGTTAAAGTGTTCCATCATAACATCTTTGATATAAATTTTTTCCAAGGATTGTGTAATAGGATGTGCATTGGATGAATGATTTACATTGGTTGTGGGATAAGTCAGGTGGAAGTGTGTTATCATGGAAATATGCATATATATCAGAATACCAATAAGTGAGACCAACCACCTCCTAGACCATTTCAAAATTAATCATGTCATATGATAGTATCATCAAGTACTCTAAAAGGAATTTTTTATGTTTTTTGTTAAGATCAAGTATGAAATAATGGTTTCCATGACATCTGCTACTCTATTAATAATTCATGGCACTTGTTCAAATTGGATAAATGTAAAACACAATTATACTATACACCATCCACTTTTATGGGATTAAATTATCATCATGAGCTTCAAATTCATTAGTTACTTAGTTGATTATAAGTTTAGAATCACCAAAGACAAGAATATATTGGATACCCCATTGTATGGTAAGTTTGAGACCAACTATGAGAGATTCATACTCCACAATATTGTTGGTATAAGGAAACTCAATTTTGAATGCTTTTAGAAAATAATCCCCATCTAGTGTGACTAGTATAATATCAAACCCTAAACCATGGTTTATGAAGGAACCATAAAAAAATAACTGACAAACTAGAGTTTCACTAATGGACATTATTGCTTCGTCTAGGAAGTCTATAACAAGAGGTTTTTTTTATCTTCAATAGGTGCATTTTCTAGTGTATCTTCTAAGACTTGTCCCTTAATTGATTTATGATTAAAATACTCAAGATCAAACTTATTTATAAGCATAACCCAATTAGTCATCCTACCTATTTAAGTTGTTTTGGATAAAAAATACTTGAGAGTGTCAATCTTTATAATTATTTTGGTTTGATTATTGAGCTTGTAATGATGGATTTTTTGTGAAGCAAAAACAACTACGAGACATGCCTTCTCAATTTGAGAATAATTAAGTTTTTAAGATACCAAGGTTATAATAAGATAACACACTACTATTTTAAACTCACTATCATCTTATTATGCCAACAATTACCCCAATATATACTAAGTCATTGATATGTACAAAAGGGAAGACCTACCGGTAATAGGTGGCATTAAAAATGGTGGATTGGAAAGATATTATTTAAGGTGTTAAATTTATTTATAAAAATTATCATTCCAAGTGAAAGGAGCATATTTATTCAACATAAATGTAAATGGATGATAAATATATACAAGTTGGGATATGAATCATCTGATTGTTTGGATTTTGCCTTGTAGATTTTGAAGTTGTTTGATATTTTTGGGTGGTGGCATATCCATGATAACTAAAAATCTAGAAATATCAAATTATATTCCACAACATAAAAACATGAAGCCCAAAAAATTTATAGATGTCACCCAAAACACACATTTCTTTGGGTTTAATCAAAGCTTATATTTTCTCATTCTTTCAAAGATGTGACAAAATACTTTTGGATATTGTTCTCTATATTTTTATTTGGAAAGTATACCATCTACATAATCCTCCATGATGTCATGAAGATTATCATGAAAAATGATAGCCATTTCTCTTTGGTATGTGGCTCTGACATTATTTAGACCAAATAGAATCATTTAATAATAAAATTACCCCATGGTGTTGTAAATGTTGTTTTATATTGGTTGTAACCTAAAAACCATCCATTAAAGATAACATTTCATAACTTGAGATAGAGTTCACAATCATGTTGATATTGGGAAATGGGAAGTCATCCTTGGGACATGCTTCATTGATATCACATTATTTTTTATAAACCTTGATTCCTTTTAGCTTCTTTGATACTGGTACAATGTTGGATATCTAATTCGAATAGTCAATGGGGTGAATGAAACCAACTTCTAATTTCTTCTTCAACTCTTCCTTCACTAATAGTTCTATCTTGGGATGTATTTTTTGAAGTTTTTATTTTATGGGATGTATAATAAGATTATGCAATAATAGTGATGGATCAAACCCTAACATATCCACACAATAACATGCAAATACATCAAAAAATTCTTGAAGAAAAAGAGTGAGTATTTCTCTTTCTGATTGAGTTAGGGAAGTGACAAGAATGACTATTTAGGGATATTATTTTTCGATAATGTTGACTAAAATAGTGTCCTCAACTAGAGAGTTGACTCTGATTTATAGTTTGGGGGTGGTAGAGGGTACAATGCCCATAACATTAGTAATACCTTCACAACATTGAAAAACACAATGGTGAAACATTAACCTCCTTATTACAAATATGGAAGGCATTAACAAGCCATTTTTAATGGTCCTTTATTTAATTCTAAATTGTGGATATATTTATTAACAATCTTAACTCAAATTTGGGACACTATTTCTAACTCCTTTGCCCAAGTTTCTTTGATGAAATTATTGAAAAAGGGTTCAAATTGAAATAACTTTAATCAATAAAGGTGTTATTAAGATATTTAAACCTAAGGAAAATTCTTTAAAGTAACCTAAAAAACCCAATTTATTTTCCAAGAATAATAATGTTGTTGGTGATGGTGTGACTAATGTCAGACAATTTCAAAACCAACCTAGACAATAACAATTCTACACACAACCCATAAATAACCAATTTCATACATAACCTATTAACAACATTACCATTCCTAGTGGTCAACCATGATAAGAAAATCAAAAACCTAAGTTCACTCTATTGGGTGACACTTATGAATCCATTTTTCAAAAGTTGGCCCAAGTTAACATGATCATTTTACCTAACACCAAGCCTTTTGAAGACAATGTTCCTAAACTTGATTGGTACAAAGAAGATGAATACTGTGAATATCATAGCAAAGGGACATTTTATTAATAGGTGTATGCATCTAAAACACTATGTCCAAGACCTCATTTTTAGAGGGGACATATCCATAAAAAACCAACCATTTTCCACATCTAACAACCGAAAATTAGGGATATATAAAGATCCATTCCCCAAACATGATCAAGGAAATGGTAAACAAAACTAAGAAACACCATAAGCAAGTAATGTAAACTAAAACAATCAACCTTTTGAATCCATAGTAAATTATGTCAATTATTCACATAATCATGTTAATGTCATTACTTTACAATCCCAATATTTCACCATTACCACAAAGCATGCAAAAATTACCATTCCTAGTGCATCATCATCAAATGTTGAATGTAAGTACAACATTATTGATCATCTTGAGAAGACACTTGCAAACATTTACATCTTATAACTTCTCAATACCTCACATGTATATAAAGACATTTTGTACAAATTCCTTCAAGAGTTTATTGTCCTATAAAACATCAACCCCTCAAGTTTTTAAGCATTAGTTGGTAATTTGTTCACTAACAATCAGGTTACATTTGACCATTTTTATGTCTCCCCTTTGGGATTTGTTCATAATATTCCATTATATATATAAGTTAAATTTATAGACACAAGGTAAATAGGGTGTTTATAGACAATGGATAGACATTAAATTTATGTTCATTAAGGTTAATAAAACATTTAAGATATTCAAAAATAACATTAGAATCCAACATCATCACAATAAAGGCATATGATAATAATTTGACAATCTACGGGTACCATTTATCTTATTTTGATAGTGCGATATGTTATAAAAGAAACACTAGTCCATGTGATTATTCTTGAATATTCTATAACATACTTCTTGGATATCCATGGATACATTCAATTAATTTCTTCCTTCCACTTTGCATCAATGTTTAAAATTATCCCATGATGGCATGGAAGTAATGATTTAAGGTTATCCTCAACCCTTACAATATTATAAGATATTAGAATGTCTATAGAAAATATCTAATTATGTCCTGGTTATTAATGATAAATTTACTCCTATTTATGAATCACCTACATTTGAAAATGACATCCATCTTGATACATTATTTCAAACACCTTCCCTTGGTGTGAGGTTAAACACACCATCTACTTCCATTTTCATAGAAACACCATCCACTAGTCAAGCCTCCAATAAGTAACTCCATCCACTTCATCCCATTCAAAAATAATTAATAAAGGCATGAAAAAATATACAATCCAAGATTTTAATTATACAAGCACAATTCATATGACCCCACATAATTATGGTAGACCTCACCATTGATGAGATACTCAAATGCTTAGGAAATTCAACAAAATAAAATTTGTAGAAGGTGGTATTATTTTTGACAAACACATTGAAGGTGGTCCTACTAGGCATGCCAAAATGTGTGAAGGGAATCTATATGAAAATTAAGGGAAGAAATCAACTAACAAATTGAAATTTAATCTAAACTAACTCAACCTAGGATAGAGATACAAAAAAAAAAGAATACAAACTTATACCTTGGTACTATGATCTTCCTCCATTACTATTTGAATTGATTTACTCTCTAAAATATGGTTACTCACTCTTCTCCAATTAAAGGGAAAATGGGCAAAATTTTGGTATGAAAATGCTCTTTGGATAGATTTGATTCAATTGGGATTCACTCATGAATTTGATATCACTTCATTAGCATAAGTCAGGATGATGAAAGTGATGGATTTAATGTCTATTTATAAGTTTATGGGAGATCAATTAGAAGGTAAAAGATTATTTTAATATTTATAATTATTTAAATAATTGATGATGAAGAATCAGGCCTTATCCATGAGGATGATGACCAATTTTAGAAGCTAAGAGAAAAAGGGAGTTGGTTGAGTGAGTCATCAAGAAAGGGTTAAATTGGTTGAAAAGTCAAGGGTGACTCATAAGGTGGTTGAGGAAGTTAAGGGATTAGTTGGATGAGTCAACATGTGAGGGAGATAAAGGTGGAGGATGTCTGGGTGACGTGGAAAATTTGGATTTATTAAATAGATTTGGATAAATGATGTGCATAATTGAGTAATGTTGAATTATTCAATTATTTAAATTTGAGGGGAAATGATGTTAATTTGAATTTGAACTTGGTGATGAATATGAGATATTGTTAAGGTGCATTTTGACACTAAATAAAATTTATGTGTCTATACAAAGGTCTTAGGAGACCATAAATAAGGGGCATGTTCAAATGCCACAAAATTGAGTGGACATGACTTAGTCAAATGTTGATGAAAGCAAGAATGACATATCTAAATGTCCACACAACAAACAATAAAATTATGTGAATGTCAAAGAAATCATACATAAGAACAAGGGCCATATACAACATAGCATATTCAAATGCTCAAATAGGTAAGACAAAACACTCAAAGAAGTGCATAAAGTAAAACATAAGTAACCAATGTAAACATGTCATAATAGCCCAAGGATCCAATGTGTTAGAAAAAATGTCAAGTGCATAGTATATCAAGTACCATGTGAAAGATACAAGAATGGATAAATCACGTGTAAGTACATATGTAAGATCAAACATGATAGTGTAGAGTGATCAACAAATCATATAACATGTGTATAAAGATTGAAGAAGCGAATGCCCCCAATGTGCATATGACATGAGTAGAGGGAAAACCCAACATTCGACAAGTTCATAGAATTAGGTATCTATGTATTCCTATAAATGTATATATAGGAGTAAATGATATGATATACTTCAAAATAGAACTAACACATAGATTCCAAGGAGCTAATAGAACATGTAAATGCAATTTTCTTTGTATTTTTTGAACGTTTTGATTTTTTTGGTATTTTTGATGAGGAAATATAATTTTATGATGCCATCCAATGGATGATCATAGATATATCTCCCCAATGTGAACCTCACAACCTTAAGTTGGATCTTTTAAATTTTTTTCATCATGATTTGATAGGTTAAAAAGGTACATAGCATGTTTCTCCTCACGTTTTGTATGTGTAGTAGAAGAGCTAGTGCTATCATTTAGAATATGTATTAATGTGCCTTTCTAAGGAAAGAAAATAACTTGTTGTGTCTTAATATTTAAAATTTCTTATGAAGACTTTTAAAAATACTCCACATTATTCACATGAGGTACATGCATTTTTACATTATAAGGTTGACTCGATGCTTTTAACCAAGAGGTATGTATGGAATAACATGCATTTACATGCTCATCAATTAGTTTTGTTTTTTTGTTATATTTATTTATTTATAGATTTTTTACAAGTGGGTTTAGTTTATATGTACAAGGACCCATAAGTTCAAAAAAAATATGTGACAAGTGTTCAAGTGGGTCAAATTTTAAATTTTTTATTTTATCATCTGTCATATCATAGATTGTATCATCATCATTGTCATCATTATCTAAAAAATGGCCATCATTTTATTCAGTATTAACCAATAAAGTAATCTCAAATGGAGGAGGTTCTCATGGTTTTAATGGATACTTTGGTAATGTTTCCTACTCTTGATATACATATGTATACCTCAATATGTGGTACCTTATTTACATCTTGGGACAAATAAGCCATTGTACTTGACCCTTATTTGCATCTTGGGACAAATAAGCCATTGTAATTGACTCAACTATTTCATAAGTGTGTATATGCTCAAGATGAATACATTATTTGGATGGTACCACTATAGGAATGCCTTTGGTTTTAGATTGTATCATTTTGAAATTTTTTAAAGGTTAATCATCAATGGTAATTTTTAATAAAGTCCCATCATGTTTGAATTTTACACATCTGTGAAGTGTAGATGGGATAACTTCCATTGAATGTATCCAAGGTCTACCCAAAAGTACATTATAATACAATGATTGATACATTACATGAAAAGTATATAAAATAGTTTTTAGTCCCAATGTCACATATAATGCAATTTAACCAACTAGAGGACTATGTGAATTATCAAACCCTTTGATATGCATAATCAAATTTTGAAGCAAATTGGTGCTAATGCCCATGGTGATTAAAAAGTCCATACTACAAATGTTTAAGCCAATCCATTATCAATGAGCAGCCTTTTAATGCCATTATTTTATATTGTCACTTGTATAAATAAAGATAAATCTTAATCAATAATATATTTAGATGTACTTTAGTTGGATCAACGGTAATAAGTTTGGCATTATTCTTTAGATATTTCATGATGTCTACAAAATAAGAAGGCTCAATATCATTGGGAACTTGAGTTTCATGTAATGTATCATATAGGATCATTTTAAACATTATATTGCTTTAGGATCTCAAGTATTTAAATCTTATCATACATATTGCTCAATTGTCAACAAGGTCATATCCCTTAGATTTTTTCACAAGTTTAGGTTTAGGATGCACTTGCTATATATTAACAAGTGTAAGAGTAGGTTGAACAACCTTACCTCTTTGAGTAGGAATAAAATGGAATACATAATCCAATATAAGCCATGTATGAATAATTCATGCAGGATGGTAATCATCACTCACACAATGATTGGGTAGAACAAATGGTTGAGAGCATACATGTTGGCATCTAGATACTGACTCTATATCATTACCAGAGGAATTATCAAGATATATCAAATGTTGTCTCTATTTTAACACTCTCTAATTATGTACATGAACTTTATTAACAATTTTTATAAGATAATTAATATAAAAAACCATTGAAACTATCACAAATTAAAACCCAAAATGGGTGATGGATGCATCCATGGTGCACATATTTATATAACAATTAAAGATCAATAATAAGAAAAGAAATTAGAAAACCCTAATTGACCTATGGTTTTATGTTCAAATATCAGGTTCACCAAATGTTTAACCTTAATTGAGATGTGAATCATCTTAGGTAGATATGGTTAAGAATATATAAATGATAGATCACAAGGGTGC
The DNA here is from genome assembly GCA_037957365.1 of Torreya grandis. Taxonomy (NCBI): domain Eukaryota; kingdom Viridiplantae; phylum Streptophyta; class Pinopsida; order Cupressales; family Taxaceae; genus Torreya; species Torreya grandis. The sequence goes on along the minus strand of JARHVA010006613.1, from coordinate 76,249 downwards.
ATATCAGATCTATAATAGGATAATTAAATGTTAAACTTAGATGTACCATATGATGAATTTATTAAACTAAGATAAGTTATTAATGAAAAGTAAAATGATGCTATATATATAAATGAAATAAAACAAGGTAATTAGTTTGTTATGATGTTAACATAGATCTAGATTTGGAACATGTTGAAAGCAAGTGAGAAGATAGCTATGAAATAATTTATAGATTCTAGATCCAGTGCCTCTAGCTCTCTAGACATTTGTATTAGCCTTGGATGGTTACATTAATACTACTGTCTGGGTTTGATGCTAGTTTCCTACATAAAATATCTTATTAAAACATTATGTAACTACTTGGATGCTTTTAGGTTCAAGCTTTGCCTTTGCTCTGGTCCATTCAGATCTAGGTCATGGACTGTCACTCCTTATGAAATAGAAAAACCCTAGCTTTTCATCTTCAATGTGACCTTATAAAAAGGGTTAGTGGGCATATGATTTCAAACTAACCCATGGCTTTGATATCAAAAGGCACTACCTACATGGCCAATACTCTAGAAGAGGGCCTCAGACTCATGTAGTTCTACCCTATGTGTTGGCTTGGGTGTGAATCATGTAATGTGTGCAAAATAAGTACAATGATGACCTAACTTGTAACTTGGAAAATAAGAAATTATGACTGCTCCTTTAGTAATTTAGACCTGTATATGTATTTTGATTATGAATGGTATGGAAATAAGTAAGCTTTTGATTGATTTAATGTTTGATAGAGTGATTTTGATAGCTACCATGATCTCTTTGGTCTCATTTCTAGGTGAAGAATTAATGGGGTTTGGTATTGTATTTATACCAATCCTATAGGGAGATAAATCACATTAAATCACTTAGGCTGACCATTAAAATACATTTAATTTATAAATTATATGAATTTAGGGTAATGGACACTTATATCAGGGTAGGACAAAAATGTTGATGCTACTGTCTACCTTAGATGTTAGTGTCCAAGGAATAACAAAATAGGTAAAGGATATGAACTTGTAGAGGTGTAAGATAAGTGCATTTTAAATATTCTAGGAAAGATAGGATGTCTATATCATCAATATAAGATTGGTTAGACTAATAAATAAGCTAAGGGGCACTAGATAAAGTAGATATGAGGCTCGTGGAAGCAAGGCATGTGTAGAACTAAGAGTAACATCCAAGATCTGAGTTTTCCAAGTGTATAATATTTAGGTGATACATAATAAAAAAATATCATATACACAAACATTATTGGATAAGAAGATAATCACTTTTACTCATAATTATTATCATCCTCCCCATTACCTCAAGAACATAAAGGAAAAAACATTTTATACTTATCATGTCATTAATGGACATTAAGACAATGATTTTTATACATCATGTTAAAATATTACACAACCTATGGATAAAGGGTTTTTTACATTTGGAAAAGTTGACACTCGATTAACAAGATCCATTTATCTATCAACTTTTACTATTCATTCCAAGAAGATTGATATTTCTTAGGGCATTCCTATAAAGGAATTAATGGTTCACTAAAATTATGTGGATGATGTTTCTAGAATAATATCTTATTATAGTGGAAAATTTAATATGACCAATCATTCCCATGATATTCCCATTGTGGAACCAATGGTCATTCAAAATCTAACTACAAAAGAACCTATGTAAGTTAAAGTTATAAAAGATAAGTCTTAATAAAATGTAGAGACAATTTTATCCCATTACAAAAAAATATGGATACCAAAAATGAATCAAGAATATACATATCAAAGGAAAGTACAAGTTAACAAAATCTCACAATGAAAAAACAAAAAAATAAATTCATTTGATTTGTTCCATAAGAGGACCAACAATTAGATTCATAAGATTACAATAACTTATAGTTACCTAGCAGGTGGGGAAATCATTATTGAGAATCAAAGATAACACATAATACTACCTATTTATGTAAACTCTACCATAATATCCATGTCATTCCTATTTATATAGATCAATGGGGTATTTGACATGTATGATGTCCATGGATGTAGAGACTTTATGTAGTTATCTCTACAGTGCATCGATGCCTAAAGTAGATAAATCACAATAGAGTGATCATAGTTTTAGGTGTATGAAACAAGTATCCACTATAATCAGTGATATGTCCTCCTCAACCCCCACCACCATCATAATTAGTTGATATATATTGAAGATCATTATTCAGATATGGATAATGCACTTATTCATGATCATTATTTAGAGATGGATGATACACATAATTAGTATCATTATTCAGAGAGGGTCAATACACCTATTAAGGATCATGATTAAAATATGGTTGATACACATATTCTCGATGAACATACATATTTGATTGATACATATATACAAGATCTACCTATATAATGAATTATTCAATGCTGATCACATCAACGAGTTACTCATAGATCATATAATCTACCATATTGTATAGTACATACTCAATTAACACCAAGAGTAGATCTACATGTTCCACATTGAACATAGGAAATGAGACACCCTCTTACTATATGGTAGACACCAAAAATTCCTCAACATTTTAGAGCTACTCACCACACCCTAAATTCTATAAATAGTGATCATGATATTTATGGTACACCATATGACTCCTTATTAGATCATCTCCCATCCCTATTTGATACCTCCCATCGACGATAGAGGACCCTTAAACTACTTGATATAGGTAGCTACCATGGACCTTCCATTAATAAGATCATTGGTTAGCTGAGCCCAAATTCCAAATATTTCAAAATATAAAATAAAATAACCAAAAAATACAAAAACATTGAAATATTCAAAAAATCTAAAATTAGAACATGAGAACGACATGATTTTTAGTTTACACTATTTACATATGTTATATATCACATGTATGTTAGATGGAAATTTTTTTACATACACACATGCATTTCATAATATCTGAGAGTTATGTAGGACATACAGGTTACACATGGACATACACATGTTGGTCTTCCCTCTACCTAATGGCCATATTGATACTAGGGGCATATTATTCCATAGGTTTCATTATTATAGGTTATATATTTATATGAACTTTGTACCATGTTTATCTACTTATATTTATTACACATGCCTTGATATCAACTCATTTATTAAATAATAATACATGATATGCCATTATACTATGATCTAACATTGATATATATAGATGGTGTAGACTAGTTCATTGTTCTATGCTCCATTGCTACTATTACTCTTTTAGATGATATGTTACTATGTGTTTTACTATTATGTGTGTCCCTTGGCATATATTAACACAAATTCCTTGATATCTCTTGTTTGTGACATTTTTTATGTCCTCCTTGCATGTGGTCCTTAGTCTTATTTATTTCAACATTTTATGTCCCTTGCATGTGGTACTTGGACTTATGTTTGGGACTAATAATTTTGATTGTTGAGCTTGTTGACATTGAGGGTGACATGAGCTATATAATGAATTTTTACTATGCTTCCTTATTTATTTACACTTTTAATGTGTACTTCACTGATACATTTATCTATACATGATACTTACATGCCCTACATACCATATGTTACATATATACCTTGATTGACACGTACATTACTATGATGACATATTCTCCACACGATCAAATAATATCACACGGTGTTATATTCACACATAACATGATACAATTAACTCTTATTTTAAGAAGAGTGAATTAAAAGATGCATTCCTCATTTCAAAAGGGGGGCATTACAGTGGGCTTGTCATAAAGACATCAAATTACATGAATAAAATACATATTTTAGAGATTTCAAAGATTCAAATGGTTCATATATCAGATTAGTTCATATCATGGCATATTTTAGCGCATTCATATAGATTATAAGGGCATATGCCATACATATGCATTCCATTTAAAAATAACTAAGCACACATTCATACATATTTGGGTACATATGCACAATAATTTATAGGAATAAACATATCAATTTTCACATATAGATACATTTGAAATATAAGTTCTCAAATTCAACATATAGATGCATAACATTCTATATGAATTGGTACAAATTTAGGGGGCATGATACTAGTTTATGTAGATTCACAACACACTTACAACTGAATGAAAAATTGGCTATCATTCCACTTCACACTTATATTTATGGTCATGATGGGGGCATGGACATTTCCCATTCTCTTTTGGTCATGCATCATATTTTACATTGAGAAAAACTACATAATCAAGCCTACATACATGGTAGGGGAAAGAAATAAAGAGAAAATAGATCCGATAAACTAAAACAAGAGAAGAAATATTAATAAAATGTCTGAGCTAACAAAATAAGAGAAATGGAATACACACAAGATTTCCCTTGGAAAAACCCTTTCAAGTAAATAAACCCAACAAAATGACTCTTTTATTGTATTAACTCAATAATTTATAGACAATAATGCACTACTAGGTTCTTCTTTTCCTATATAATATGTGCAAGTATGTATAGGAACATCTAGTTATTTTTTTTCCCTATAATACCATGGGTACCAAATTCATGCTTTCTAAAACCATGGGTACCAAAAAATATGGTTTCCAAAACCATAGGTACCAAAACCATGGTTTTCAAAACCATGAGCTCTAAAGTATAGTAAAGTGTATAGCTTTCAAAATATACAACAAATTTACAACAATCTCCCACTTGTTGAATAATTTCCATATTTGATACATAACCATACCTTCAGTAGCTAAGAGTAGTTATACCTATTTATTTTCTACTTCAAGAAAATTTCTTAGTGCTTGCAACCTTTGTCAGTGAATCAATAATGTTCTTATTTTATCAAAATTAGGGTAAAAATAAATTAATTACCTAATTATGACAAACTTATGCATAAAATCATAATATTAATATATGCAATAAATTAAGTATTTTTGGTTTAGAGATTTGCTATATTTTGAAAGATGTTAAAAGGGGAAAATGCAGGAAAGAAATAACTTAGCTATAAAATAGGAATGCATGATTGAGACTGAGACTATGGATCTGATTGTGTGACTATGTGAGAAGAATGTGAATCAGGAACAAGGCTTCACTAAATATTTAAAAAAGGCTATATTAATTAGACATAGAGGTGTCATGCTATTGTTTTTAGGGAGCACCAATGTCCAGTTAGTTTTTATATTTATAATAATTCATATGTCTACATTTTCCCCCTTTTTATTCTAGTAATGCAATAAAGTGAAATTACTAGAGTAAAAAGAGAAGAGAAATATCTAAACTTACCTATGAAAAATAGTCTTAAATGTAGGCCATGCATTGAATTGTGTTTCACATAGAACCTATAATGAAACATGTTTAAAATTAGTCCTTAAGATATAAATAAAAATTAAAGAAATAAAATTTAGATTTAATAACAAGAAACAAATACACCTAATTAGGTACGTAAACCATTGTGTTTTCTAGTGCTAGTGACTATGGAGGGTAGGGCTCTTGTAAATTTATTATTCATTGATGAACTTGGATTGGAATATTCTTTCCCCAATCCTCATTGAAAATAGATCATGTTTAAGAATTAATAGTGTGATTGAATCCATCATGTCATTACTGAAGTAGTGGAGTAGCTTGGAATATGTGTGAATCTCAATAATTTTTTATAGTGCAAAAATAGGTGTAAAAACTAGTGCAAATTTTGTGAATCAACCATTATAGATAGAATAAGATTCATTTATAGTGAAAAACTAGTGTAAAATGGTATGATATGAGTCTGGTGTATACACCATGGAGAATACCATGAATTACCATTCTATTTGTGAAATTGGTGCAAAAATTGAGTAAAGAGGTCATCATGTGTAATGAATATACATCCAATATGATATATTGGTGCATATAAGTTTTGAAATTGAGCAATGTCAAGAAATTTTTTGTGCAAAAACCTATGCAATAACATAAAACATAGGTCATGCATGATTCCCCCAAACTAAGAAAAATTTAAGACAAACCCATGTAAAAATGTAAAACTTGTTTCTAAGAAATACTATAATTAATTTGTACACTGAGTGACATTTTCAAAAATATTAAAACTATTATTTTATAACTATTATGACAAAAACACACTACTATGGAAGTAACCAACCTATGCCCTTATCCAAATAGAGCACTATTGTCTAAAATTACTTTTTGAGTAAAATCTACGAAAACTATGAACAATTAGGTAAAACCTATAATTTTATGTTTATGTACTATACTATTGAGATTAGTCTCTAAGAAAAACTACTATGCATGCCCCCTCTTTTGAGGTGATTTGTGGATCATGCACAATAACTTAACATAAAATAAATATTTAATGTGAAAAGATGTTATATATAAAATTGAATTATGGAGTTATAATGATAACATATGACAGCATGGAATCGTCATAGATAAACTAATAAATAAGATGTATCATAAGATTCATGTATAAATCAAAAGCATACACAATGCCATCTCTAGATAGATGTTAGAAATTAAGCATGTCGTGATAAATTGACCAAAGTTGAGTACTAAAAGTTGAATAGAACTACTTAGGGAGGGATGCATGATATTAATCATGACATTAAAAATGGGAAAGATGCATGATGTCCATCATGGCATTAAAAATTGATCAAAGGAAATAAAATAAGTGTCATTTTAATGATGCACACACACAAAGATTACATGTAAAACACAAAAAACACAGAAGAGAAGACCAAGGTGTCACATACAAAGGACATGTTTAAATGTCACTCACACACATAGAAACATAAAATAAGGATTAGAGACACAAATAAAGACATGTTCAAATGTCACAATACAAAAATTGAATACACATAAACATGAAGTGAAGAAGTAAAACATAATAATCATGCATGAATAAATGAAATCTATCTACATTAGAAACTTGAAACATTAGTGTATTAAAAAACATAGGTATTTATTAAGATATCAATGTAATAATAAGTGAGCAATGATAATATATTTCATGCAATGTATTGAATTGAATTACAAACAATAGGGATAGCCAAAGAATGATATAACATGTGTAAGAAGATGATCCTAGTGAACCTGTTGAGATATAAACAAGATATATGAGCTATATGATTAGTTTGGACCTAAGAATTAATAGCCTATACTCACTTGGACAAGTTCAATATAAATTGACAAAACACAATGTGTTACTATCTTAGTAGAGTGGTTTTGTCTATTTGTAATTTTTGAGGTTGAGACATTGTCATCACCTACAACTGTATTTGGATATGGTAACCTATATGTTCCATATTAACTCATGTAGGCTTGTGAAGCATATTTTATATAAACTCAATATATAGATAAATAATAAGTATTCTAAAAACAAATTAACTGATGAAAATAAAATAGACATATCATACATAGGTCCTAATTTTTGAATATATGAACTGAGAGAGAAATAAGGATACTAATTTATGAGACTTGCAAGTGATTCATAATCAATAGGTCATGTATCTAGCATAGGAAAGGTGACCTTTCATGAATGGAAAGTGTCATGCTAATGTAATTGAATTGAGCTGAATTTAGAATTTGAATATTGATTTCCATCTATACCATAAGTACCACTATCATGATGATGATCTATATCATAATGTGAATTTTATTGAACATGATTAACTATAGGGTTATTGGGAACCCATTATGGTGTGTATAAAGATTGTCTTGGTGTTTTATGTTAAACACCCTTAGTTTCTTGTAATATCAATCTAGGATGTGTAAGAGTAGATAGAAGATCTCTAGAATATGTGACAAATATTTGATTAAGTGGCCTTTCAAGGATATGCCTCATTGTAAGGGCATACACTTAATTTTGAACTTTTTGAGTAGGTTAAACCTTTTGAGGTTTCTCAACTAGAATATACAATATAAGAACAATTTCATGTTGTTGTAGGGAGTATTCATATGTGAAACCCCAAAATATGATGACCTCATTAACATAGATATACTTTAAATACATGAAATATGGGAGGAATTGCATGAATCTACTTAATCTAAGGGCACCCCAATATCATATCAAACACCACTACACTAGATAATACTATAAACCTAGTGGGCACATGTTGGACCAACCTATAATGGTAGTTTAATCTCACTAATGGATATATGAATGTGGCCATTGAATATTTTAATTACTATTATCATGGGATGAAAATATTTATTTATGTATCCAAGATGATACATAAGTGTGACTGTGCACATATTCACACTTAAAATATTATCGACCATGATACTTTGAATAGGTTGGTGCTCAATATGAGCTCAAATGAACAAAGGGTGAAAATTTGATTCATCATTGACTATTTTATGCTCTAAAAATGTGATCAATGGCTTAGATTCCACTAAATTATGGTATGCCATTCAAGGGGTGTTGTGCTTCTATGGGAGAATGATACAAGACTAGTGGAAGCCATGCATTGTATGTGTAATGCACTCCTAATGTATCTATGATCTCTTAACCCTTTTACTTTGGAAAATTATCACTAAATATTTTCATTTCTTTGATTTCTCATGTGCCTTTGAACTATTTGTAGGTGTGCCCACATTAATGATGTTTGCATCTATCAAATCTTAAATCTTATGCATTAAACTAATGCACATATTATTAGTGTAACCTAGTGCTCTATGAAAATCAAAAAAGTCATTATGGTCAAATTGATTTAGAAGAGGCTTATTAACATCAACATATTTAATGGAAAGGAGATTTATGAGATTTACTTCCAATAACATTTTGAGTACCTTATACAAAGCTTATAGTAAATTAGTAAAATTTCTCTTGGGAGGAGCTGAAAATACAATGCACATAGTTTGTTCTAAAACTACATTTAATGTCACCTTTTCATCATTCTTATTGTCATTTGACCTCACCTTGTATGGTGGATTACTTGGATTCTTTGTATTATAATCTAGATTGTTTGCATGCATAATCTTATTCATTGCCAATAATTTGACTTCCCTTTCTTTAACTATATGAAATAAATATGTGAAAGGTACAAATATTGAACATAATGGATTCATGTAGTGGTAGAAGCATTATATTTTTGTAGATATCTTCAAGTTATCTGTTTACCATAGGACTTGTCATTTTAGATAGAATTGTCTTGTACCTTAAGACATATTGTATAGTAGTCTCATTAGAATTTCATTTGAGTTAGGAAAACTGAACATATGAAATATTCTCAGTGATATTGATTGATAAATTTTGTAGAAAAATATTGGCCAAGGGATTTAACACATTAAATGATTGATGTGGGATTTCATAAAACCATTGTAAATAATATTCCTTTAAATTTTTTAGAAATAAATTGGTCAATAACTTATCATTAGATGCATAGTTAAAGCATGTTGCATGGAATGATCTCAAATGTTTTTTGGGGCCACCCTTTCCATCATATAGTATAATCTTGGGTGCCACAAACTTGTTGGTAATGGATAGGATACAATATTTTATACCAAAAGAGTGTGCAATAGAGTGTGAGAATCAAGTGTTTGATTAGATTTTGAAGTTGCCAAAGATAAAATCATGTGTATAAGGGATTATACGTTGGGATAAGAAGAATTTGTGCTAACCAAAGGTGGTGTTCCTAATGAATGAGTAGAAATTGGAATATTAATATATCAAAACCCTTGAGTTTACCCTATAGTAAATGGTGTTACAAAAGTTGTATCCATTGAACCCATAGGATCAAAAGGCCATGCTTGCACTTTTTATGTCTAAAATGGTTTGAAAAATGTTATGGTAATTGTGAGGTCAATCATGAATTGATTTCCAAAAGTTATTAATAATTTTTACCTTATTAATCACTAGTTACACATCATCTAAATGTGGAAATACATCTTGGCGCTCATCTTGAAGGCCAAGGTTATCTTGATCATACTTCTCATGCTATGAAGTACTATTATGGACCTCTACATGATCATTTTGTTCATTAACATTTTAAGTTCATAATACACCCTTGTTATTATCCATGTTATGCACTTTGCCAAAAGGAATATAAGTATGCTCAGTTGGAATACCACTTAATCTAGCATTTCTTCTAAGAGAGGTAGAAATAATTTGCTTAAATTGCATAAAATAAGAAATAAAAACTTGGAGGATTGTTACTATTGGTTAATTTAGCCACCCTTGAACATGGTTTTTTAAAACAAAAATTTGATTTTTTTAACCTTTCAAATGGTCATAGATGAAATTTTTATCAAATTTTAAGGTATTTTTGAAGTTAAGGTTTCACTTTATTTTGTTCTATTGCTTGTTGCAATGTGACAAAATGAATCCCTTGAGAGATATCAAGTTTAAAGACTCGAAATCATTGTGAGGGGTTAAATGAGGTTATTTTAGGCCACTTATATTTTGATAAAGATCTTGTGGTACCCTATTTATGCCCATACACTTAGCCAAGATGTCATTCCATCTTTCTCTAATGTATAACTCACATTTGAAAATATTTTGTTCATTATCTAATGTCCAAACATAGAAAAACATAGGAATTAAAGGTAAATAAGGTTAATTATGTATTATAATATCATGTTTAAGGTTAATAAAAACTCCATTGGCATCTGGTACACATCTACAAAAAAATAGTTTTCTTGATGAAGGAGGGTCTATGACATTGAGAAAGCAATTGAAAATTGGATTAGGAGGCTTAATTAAGAGGGTTTTCAAAATAATAATGGTTTTATAATATTTAAAAAAAATCATACATCTTAAAATATCTCAAAACCATGCTCAAGCAAAGTTCATAGGTCTAAACAAGGCAAAAAACTATTCAATATCTCCATTGGGTCACTTGTAAGAGAAAGAGAGCCATTTTGGTGAAGTTATTTCATAAAGGAGGATAGGTACCAAAATGAATTATATTATGGGTTTAAGGTAACCCATATTACCTAAACATTTGTGTTATAGGTTTAGGGTTAGAGGGCATGTGCTTTATGAACAATCACAAACAAGTTTGCTACCCCTAAAACCCTTGTAAAAACCCAACAACTCATTTTTCTTATTCTCACAATTTTTTTGAGATTATTTATGTAAAAAAAAAATTTTAAAATATCATATGGGGTATAATAGTATCTCCAAAATCATATAAAATCAATATCCAAGTATGAACAAGAGCCATGTGAGAGAATACGTCTTCAAAGTGGAAAAAATATAAGGGGGAATAGTAAAAAAAAGGTGTTTTTAATAGGTTTATGTGATTTATTTAATTAATATAGTGATTTAAATATTTATAATGGTTAATATAGGTTAAAATAAAAAATTAATTATCTCTTGATACCCTTTGGAACTCAAAATATACAATTTTAAGCAAACTAGTTTGCTTGTTGCCCTACAAACCTAATTTTCACAAAAAGTGGATAACTTGAGTTTTAAGCCTATAAAACATATAAAATTTGGATTAAAAGTATTTTTAAACATTTAAAAACTTTTAAAAGTTAAATAATGTACATATGGTACCTAAGGTGAGATAAAACTCAAAATTACAGTCCAGGTCTGCTAAAAATGGAGAAAAATAGTTTTCAAGAGGACCAAAAGTGGCATAGTTCAAGAATGGAAGATCCAAATGAATTGAAACTTCATATATAGGTAATATAATGTTTTTAAATTTTCCATTTTAATAGTGATCTAAATAATTTAGACAAGCTAAAAACAAGGTCTTCTTAAGAGGTTTTTTAAAACTAGGATGAGGTTGCAAACTTTATTAAGGTCATCAATGGCATAAATAAACTTCATGAAAAAAATATAGGAATATAATTTAATCCTTATAGACCTATTCAATTCATATAAAATATTATTCAAATATTTTCAAGTAGAATTGAAAGGTTTATCCACAGACAATCCACTAGCTTCATGTTGTTGAGAGCATTCAAGGAAGCATACAAACCTCTATAAAATTTTCAAACTATCCTCAAGTTTAACATGATTTTTAAAAATATTAAGATTACCTAAAACACATTATATAAGACATGCATGATGTTGAAATTTTTTTATGGTAATATTTAAACAAAGACTAGGTCTTGGATGAAGAGATAGACTTGTCTTCATTGCTTTCCTTTGGATCAAACAAGTTTAGACATGAAGCTACAGGTTCTAATGATTGAGATAAAGAGTGAATAAGTATAAGTTTTAATTTTAACTTTCACCAATATGAGATATGCCTTGCAATATCCAATAATGGTATATAAAGATTCTAGAAAGGGCAAGTAAGGCATGTGTCAAGATATCAACTTGTAACTCATCAATCAAGAAAGGAAAGTTTCAAGAGAATAAGAATGAGTCATAGAATGTCAATAGACACTTATATGACACATATCATGATTCCATAATCAATAAAATCAATCACATGTTAAGGATTAATGATAAAACTATTTTTCACCTTTTATTGACATTGTAACTAGTTTTATGATAGATGACAATCATAATAGGCTTCCTACATATCCTCCTCTCTCTTATCCATTATTTTATATATACTCATAAAAAAGACATTGTAAATTATCCTCTATCTAGTTATGGTTTAGCCCTACCAATTTGATTTTTATTTCTTTTTTTTGAATAGAATACAAGCTATTTTATGCCTTTTTCATCTTATATTTAGTGTTCTTATGATGAATTTTTAATGAATAATAGTGATAGTTTTCAATTATTTTCAACTTTCATATTAATTATTGCCTATTTATGAGTAATCCACCTTATTATATGTCATATGGTGTGTGTAAAGTAGTATTTAAAAGGTTAAATGTGGAAATATTCACTAGTGTATACCTTTAGACTTCTTGATTATCCCTCTTAATTGATGCATTAGCTATAGCCTCCATATTTAAACACTTATATTGGAAGGGTTGTATTGGAGTTATGACAAAAAATTTTAGTATTGTTTTAGTATATAGTATAAATCATAATAAATTAGAGGAAACTTAAAATTTGGTGCATTACCCTTTATAGTCATTGATTTCATGTTTTATTTCTCCCCTTTCCTTACAAATTTGAGGAGGTGTAGTACTAGTATTAGGTGTGTCATCAAGGGAGATAGCCCTCTCTAGAGGTTATTTTTAGTCATAGGTCACCCAAATCCTTAAAGAGTTCCCATTGTGTCAATTGGGTGAGGCAACCTGGAACACCACCTCAAATGGTACAACTCAAATTGAACAATTTTTATCATGCCTAGTGGGACACGTACTCAAAGTACCTCATCTATTGAAGTAATATTGGTTTTGTCCTTTAATATATCATATATTAAAGGAACATATACAAGCATTAATGGTGAATTTGAGTTTATTTAGCTAGTTTTATCAGCCCAGGTATTTTTTCCAAGCAATTACCCTTTATTTTTGCAGTCCATATGAAGTTTAATGCCTAAGTTTGATGTAGGTTTCAACTTAGTCCAAGTTATTTATCCATATAAACACTATAAAGAGCCATACCAGCCATATAATTATCCCACTTTCCCCTCATATGGATCTAATTATGTATCTAACCCAACTTATCTCTAAGGATGTCATCTTTCCTTTCCTCCTCAGCAACATTACCAAGCTTGCAAACCTTCATACCAACCTTTATAAGCATGCCATAAATAATATATACCACCATTTACTCTAGGTCATACTTCTCCTAATCTTAGCCTATCCCAAATATTTAGTGATATCAAGGCCAAACTTGTAGCAATTGATCAAGAAAAATAGAATTTTTGAAATTGATTCCTCAAGTTTCTCAAACTCCTCAAATATAGAAGTTTCCAAGATTATCACCCAATTCTCATATGCAAATCCAAAATCAAGGGAAGGATAAAGTTATATAAGCCAAACCAAATTTTTTTTGAAGTTTATTGAGCCCCTCATCCACTTCTCAAGTTGGATTTTTCATAAGGATGAAGGTATATCATAATTTGATAGGATGTTTACTTAATGGAAAGAGGAGAATAAAGAAAATTTAGCACAATCCTATTTTCCTCTTCCCCAAGAGCTCCTAAATGAGCCCATTACCCCCAAATTTACAAGTTATAAGAGTAATCCTTCAAACCCCAAACCAAATCATGAGAATATTCATCCCACTCTACCAAATAAGCCATTTTTCCCTCCCACCATATCCTTTTTTGAAGGACCTGTTATATAGAGAGTAAATGAAGAGCATTCAAGTGAACATGATGAAGAGCTTAAATTTTTAGTTGTGACTACAAATGAACCTCAAGAAGGATATGGTGAAGATGTTCAAGTGGTGGATACAATAGAGGTAAAATTGAACATTATTCAAGATGTATCAAGTGGACAAGAAGAGAAAGAGCATCTAGATGAAGAGAATTTAATGCTTCCTAGTCAAGAGTGCATTCAGGGGTATGAACAAGAGTTTTATTGGAAAAATGAGCTTCCATTCAACATAGAATAAGAATAATTTCAAAATGTAGTAGTGGTTTCACAAGATAATAGTACTAAACATGAACTAAGTAAAGACACAAAATAAGATGTAGTGATTCCTAGTGAATCTCAAGAAGTTCAAAGTGGATATCAAGAAGGTTTTGATAGCATGTGGTAGTCATACTTTGATATTTAAAAATAATTTAAATATCTTGATTAGATTACAGCTAATGAGGAGAAAAATGAGGGTGTCATAGAGATTATTTCACTCCCAAATAGATAAGAGGATGATCATTACAAGTTAGGGTAGTAACACTATGATTTTATTAAAAAATTTGAGGTCCTTAATAGACCTAAAACTCGTAAATGGAAAAATGAAAACACAAATCATAATACATCAGTTGACTTACAAAGAAAATTTCCTTAATTTTTTATAACTAACCAAAAGCAACCTTTGGGGGAAATAATTATTATTTTCATCAAATAATCAAGCTTGGAGAAGGTATGACATTATTTTCACTTGCGTGATCAACCCATAGGTAAATAAATGAAGGAGATAACCCTAATTTCCAATCAAAAAGATCATGAGCATGCTAACATCTTAATAATTAAGGCATACCTCTTACCTTAAAAGCAAGATTATAATATAATGTTGATGCATGAAAGTGTATCACAGGGTTTATATAATGTTTAAAATAATTCTCATTTCTAGATTCAAAGAATTTGTTGCATGAGTTGTTGGTTTTGATATTCATGATATTTGTGGTAGAAAAGTGGCCAAGCTATATAACTATTCAAAAAATGAGTATGTAAATGAGTGTCTTGAAGTTTTTTGTGAAAGATGAAAGTAATCTGAAATAACTATAGTGAATGATTTTCAAAACCTAAAGTCTAAAATCTAATCTAGCATGAATATTTACAATGAAAAGCTAAACTACAATGATTTCGTCAAAAGAAAGAAAAAATAGGAAGGGTAGGGTAGAAAGAAGGATGTTATTGATCTTTAGTCCAGACATCATGGTAAAGCTTAAATTTCATCAAAGACATGCAATCAAACCAACGTATGACATGAAATTGCCAAAAGCATAGATCCTATCATATACTAAGAAAATGTCTAAGAATATTTGAAACAATTCAAATAAGAAATCAAATTCACTTTAAGGATTTACTTCCACAAGAAAATTGCATTAGCACATTTTCAAGAAAAGCAAGGAAAATGAAATGAATCTAAAACCTTTCAATCAACCTAGTGTAAGAGAAAATTGACAACTTTGTATTAACATATGCATGCCTAGAATTTATGAAAGCAATTCAAATTTGAACATAAAACTAGATACTTAAGGAAGTAGACATGATAAAAATCACACAAACAAATATGAGATAAACTTTGTAGAATTCCCTTGCTTGCATTACCTACTCCAAAATTTACATAAAAGTTTTTTCTCTAAAAACTTCCTCCTTTTTTATCAATCACAATACCCCTTTTATAAAAGACTTATGAGGTATTTCAGTTAATCACTATCAAATTATGATTAGCCAAGTGTCAAATAAATCTTTAATTCTACAACATTACAGACTCAATGACACTTTACAAGTGGAATAACCAATAAGCCATGTGTATTACAAATTGCACATGCTTTTAAAAAATAGAATATTCTTTCTAAGGATTTACAAGGCTTTTAATACAAAAGAATATTATAGTCAACTTAGTTGACTTTGAGACACCCTTGTTGTTTTAGTATTTTGTCTTTGTTACAAAATATTCATGGCATTTTCATGTTGTACTTGAGGTTGACAACTAGCTCCATGAATAATTCCTTTTCTTGCCCTGCTAGCTTTTTAAAGTCTTTATCAGCTCTATCCAAGGCTTACTTAATGATTCTAGTATTGCCAATTTTCTCTTCAACTAGTAAAACCATACCTAAGATACACTAGTTATCTTCCATTGTAGTACCTTATCTTTTATTCTTTACCTCCTAGATGAATTGAGTAGCCTTGTGTTTTAATTATTCATTAATAATCATGCCAGTAGGACTAAGGATTTTTGGATCCTTGATCAAATATCCTAGTTTGTGTACCATTCTATTCTTTAACTATTTGAATTAATTACAAAGATCTTACTTATATTTTGACCATTTACTTATATCCTTTATCTTCTCCATTAAGATAATCATATCCATATTCAAATGTGCCAGACTAATTATTGTAAACTTAGGAGTCTAGATTTTTATCAATATCTTGATCAATTCTTTCACATTCTTGTCTAAAACTTGTCATTGATTGACATAGCCATAAAATGTTATTTGTTTACCACATCTAACTTAGACATTATAGTTTTTAAGGAACTAAATATATCATATATAATTGATTAAAACTTATTGACAATATCTCTTGGAACTGATAGAATAGACTACTCTTCCAAGTTCTTTTTCTCCTACTTTAGCCCTTTAATGGTACCTTGTAGCATTTATACTTGAGATTGAGCTAGTTCAAGAACATATTATTCAAATGTAGGGGATTCCCTTGGTCTTTTTCCTTTCTTCTAAGTTAAATGAGTCAAAGTTACACCTTTTGATGCACAACCTCTTCACCACCTTCCATGACCAGTGTCTCAGTAACCCTTTACAAACCTATAGTATCTAGATCAGATCTTAATCCAATTGAAGATTGGGACACATGTAAAATTATGACCTCTTCTTGTGATTGGGATGGTGACTAAGTTAGAGTAGCCAATCTCTTTGTTTCTTATTCTTTCAAGGCAATGATCCATGGATTCAACTCTTATTATCGTCTTCACCATGGCCCATGGATGATAAGTGGGTATATTTTTTAACCTTGGCTCATAAATCAACCATTCAAGAATAGGTGGTCCATATATGATATTATTTTCACTGAATAGATTAACATTCTCCAAAGGTGGTGTAATGGTCACATTAGGTTTCTTAGATTTTGAGACAATGGTAGTCTCAGCTTTCCTTTTGGGAGTGTCAATGGGTACTAAGTCTAAAGACTTTTATTTCTCCTTATCCTACTTGGTTTCCTCAACATTTTCTTTTTATATCTCTGAATCTATCTCATATGTCATAAATAACATCCTTAATACATCATTAACAAACTCATGATGATTTAGAGCTATAATATAAACCTCGTATTGAGGTAACTCTTGCTTTGCTGTTATAGATGATGCAAGAACTGAGAAGTTAGAAGTAATTTCTCTTGGTCTTTTCTCTTCAGGCTTATGCTTTACTTGTGTATCTATTATTGGAAGATTAGAAGAACCAACATCTATCAAATGATACTATCTAAGTCTTAGTTTCCATCTATCTTTCATTTCTTGATCTCTATTCAATCTAGACATAGGTTTTATGTTATGTTCCTTTAATCCCTTGACAACTTCATAGCTTGAGGATGTTTTAGTGTATATGAAGTCAAATGAACTAGGTTCATGTTCATATGTTATAGTCAAAATAACCTTGATCCTTAAATGTTCCTTTACCTTTCCATATGTATCTCATTACCTATGATCATCAATCTGTAGGTTGAAAGACAACCTATGCTATGAAAAAACTTCAATATGATTCCACTACCAAAAATAGTTTTACCAATTGTCATGGGAAAACTATGTAGGAGTGTCTTTCTTTTAGTCTTACGAATTCTATCAATCCCATTGAAAAATTGATATGCCACCTCTTGTTCTACTAATTTTTTAGGTACATGAATTGGTAATTTAAGAGGGGCCATTTGAGTTCCTTCAATTCTTATAATAGTGCAATTAGGTTATAACCATATGTCTCCCATTGCCTCAATTGATTTCTTGATTAAATGGATTTTTCTCATCATAGAAATACCATAAATGGCTTCACTTAATTTAGGGTAAACACAATCACAAATAAACTTAATGTAGTCTTTATACTTATAGATGTGAAATTTAGAATAATAGTGGGATATAGTCTAGGTGCCATTAGGTGACCATTCTCTTTGATTGGCGATCTTGGTGGTTGCACACAGGGCATATAATAGATAAGACATCATTTATAATATAATGATTTTCTTATTCTTGATTTCATATATTTGTCTACTTAGGGAAATACTAATAATTTCACCTAATGGAGGAACCAACACTTATTCAATGATGAATTATACCATAGGGACCCACATTGGTTCAACATAAGCAATATGTGCACACCCATACAAATTGTTTAGCATTGTCATGACCATCCTAACTCTATGTCTAAATTGGTTTATAGGGATGTTATTTTTAGGATCTAAAATTACTTGGATACCTACTTCTAACCATTTTTCCAAAATGTCCATCATGTTGTGCTTCTTAAACCATGAACTAATAAAGGTTAGGTCTATCTAGGGTTTAGGTAATTTTT